>BSBK01004452.1:920000-1520000 GCA_027943335.1 Chamaecyparis obtusa
TTCATTAGAGGAAACCTTGGAAAGAAAGGGAGAAGAAAGAGGATCTGATTCAATTTATTTTTGAAGATCTTGATCATATCTATTCAGATGGAATAGACCATGTCGAGATGGATTCTCTAGTGATTAAGAAACTATAGAAGTCAGAGGACAATGAATCATGAATGTTAATTCATGACTATTTTGGGTCTTATGTACATCATAAGGAAGTGATGACTTCCAAATGATTATCACTTGTATGTGCAGAAGTTATTGACAGGTGACGATCTTACAATAACTCAATCTTCTATTATGATGAACATCCTATGATGTCTAATTAGATCATGATAGATGATTTCTTGCAAGGTGGATTAAGTTCCTTAAATAGACCATGGCCTTGTATTGTGATAGACATCTTATGATGGCTGAAATAGATCATGATAGAATATTTCTTGCATGGTGGCTTAAGTTCCTTAAATAGACCATGACCTTCTATTGTGATAGATATCTTATGGTGGCTGAAACAGATTATGATAGAATATTTCTTGAAGGGTGGATTAAGTTCCTTAAATAGACCATGACCTTATATTGTGATAGAAATATTATGATGGATGAAAGAAATCATGATAGAATATTTCTTGCATGATGGATTAAGTTCCTTAAATAGACCATGGCCTTCTATTGTGATAGACATCTTATGATGGTTGAAACAGATCATGGTCAAATATATCTTGCATAGTGGATTAAGTTCCTTAAACAGACCATGGCCTTCTATGGTTAGTATTATTGAGGATACATCACCCATGGGCTTTTTGAGTACTTGGTGAATATCACATGACTTGATAATCTAAGGCCATTACTTCTAATATCATGAGATGATATCTAATTGGTGGGTATCTTTTGATCAAAGATATCCTTAATCATGCCAACATGATATTACATTGAAGTAATATCTAATCATGTTTTTATCCTCCCCGGCTAAGAGGGAGTGTTGATGTTTGGTAGCTTAAGTCAAATAAACCTATGAGATTATATATATATATATATATATATATATATATATATATATATATATATATATATATATATATATATATATATATATATATATATATATATATATATATATATATATATATATATATATATATATATATATATATATATATATATATTAAATTTATATATATCTAAAGTATTATTTTGTTAGAGAAATTAATATAATAAGACTATAGAAATACTATATATATACATATATATAAATGTCATTATATTAATTAAAAGAGTATGTGTTAATGAATAGATATGTCCCATGAAGGGACATGTCTATCCATGTCTCATCTGAAATATAAATAAGAGATAGATTGTTTCCTTTGAAAAACACATACAATTAGGCAGTGCTATGACATTTGCAATTATTCCAAACTTTAACAACCCAGGTTAATAGAACTACTCTATGGAAAATTTACAAAACTACTCCTACCCATAAGAACTTGTTACTAGAACCCTCAATGTTTGGAGCCAAGAGAAATGGTTTGCAAAAATAATCAAGTCAAAAACCAGAACCAAAAGGTTGGAACCACTCCAAAACTTAGAATTGGAACCCAAACAGGAACCCTAAGAAATGAGAAAAGAAGATAATAAATAGGTGAAAGAAGCAATCGAGAATTTGTTCTAATGCTACCACGTGTCCATCTTCAATCTACCCCAATATTCTATAAAATCATTTCTTTCTTCTCTCTACAATTGCATTTTGTCCCATTCAGCTCCACCTTGAACCACCTATTAAAATCCCCCTTTGAACCTTCTTCTGTAGCACTCATTTACTATTTTTCCTTTCCTATGCATGCAAAATATCTTATCTATCTTTAATAAATAGCCACATTGCATTTTATTCCCATGGCCTTTTACTTTAATTTTTCCCATCACATGATCATTCATTTTTACATTACACAATACCCCCTTTGAATATTTTATTTCATTTAGAGATGTGCAACTTTAACTTTTTTGAAATTCAGATTTTCACTCATTTCTATCCCAGTCAACTTTGATAAACTTGGTCCACTATCCTTGACTTTCATGTGGTAGCTTATAATTGGTCCTTGGATCCACCTGTGCTCCATCTCAACATCTTGTTGCATTATTGCTCGCTTGGTCGACCCTTGCCACATGTTAACATCCCATGATCCCGCGTTGTCTCTCTCCTTAGAATTTTGATCATGGGATCATCAGATCATGCCACTTGTCACTCCTAGACCCACATTATATCTCATCCACAATCACCACATGTCACCTTTTCACGATCTCATGGTCTAACTTAGGAACTTGCACCTGGATCGTGGGATCACAGGGTGATGCCATGTATCACCTTGGATCCACCTCATTGCCTTGAACTACATGCCACATGCCAATCTATGGTTGGTTTTCAACCTTCCACGACGTTGCTAAGTTAGCATCTGCATCACCTCATCCTAGACACATGTCAATATCTCACAAACCTACGGTTATTATCTTCCTTGCAACTTCTTCTGCAAGATCACAAAAGTCATCGGATTTTATTATTGCTTAACTTCCTTCAATCGCTACCCTTCCACATGTTGAAATCTAATTTTCTCATGTCGACCACACATGTAGGCCCACAAAATATTCCTCTCATTCATCACTAATTGTCTGCAACCAAGTTTCCCCCATGTGCGAGAAAGCCTCCAAAATTCTTTGTGACTTTTAGGCACTTAACTATATGTGCACTAGCACATTTAAAAATATCTTTGAGCACCCACACCACAAATGTGGGATAAAGACTCACATTTTTCCTTTAAAAAATGCCAACCCGCCATCAAGATACAGAGAGGAAACTTGGGCAATTGATACATCTAGTCTGCACATTGTTCAAAAAATCCATTATTCTACAAATTTTCTATTGGTAAAAGCCTCAAAAACATGCCTTTATGTCGTCTGAGATGAGAGATTTTAATCTTTGACCTTTCCAATTTCATTTTGTTCTGCAACTGGGCATGTTGATAAATAATAATCTACATAAGTTGCATCTGGATTTGGCTTTGAAAACTTATCAAATGGTCACTTCATGACCAGCAACTTGGGATGTATAGGTTCACTCTCATATATGTAGTGCAAGGATGCAACTAGGATCTGTGTGTGTGAATTTTGTACCTAGCTATAGATACAACACTTCAGTAAAACATTAGAGGTTAGCAAAAATAAAAATATACAAATAAGAACAATATAGCTAGCTAGGTGATTTACTGCCTTCTAGTAGGTGCGAGTATGGTATTCTCAGATTAGACCAAGATCGGTGACAATGCAACACCTAAACGAAGGATTTAAATGATGAAAGCAATAAAATATGAATGCAAATTAATCTCTTTTTTTTAATTTTTGATGCAATAAGATGAGAAAAACTGATAATAAATTAATCTAAATAGATTGAAATGATATGCAAATTAAGCTAACAATGATATGAAATATGAAACTAGAATGAATTGAAAACAAGATTGATCTCACAAAACGTTGATTCGTAAGAAGCTTGATGATTCCTCTGATGTCAATTCGCCAAAGTAAGTATGCAAATTATGTGGATCATTTGTGAAGAGCTGAGCCTTGATTTTATACAAATCCAGGGCTTGAGGGTGCATGGAAAAAGTCATAAATCACTCTTGATGAACTCAGGTTGATTTTTGAGTTAACAAGAAATTAGAAATAGATAACTCATAAAATCATGCAAAATCATGCAACAACAACTTTTTAACTCAAATCAAAAATTTAGATCAACTTTGAACTCAAAATAGATGTTGAGTTTCAAAAAGATAACAACCTGAATTGATTTTCTGATTTAAAGTTTAACTGCTCTTTGAATGTGCACAAATAATCATGAATTAATTAAATAAATAAAGTGATTTATCTTCAACTTAACTGATTTTAAATTTAAAAATAACTGATTTGTAGGTTAATCAATTATTTTAATCAAACTTTTATTCAAAACTATATTATTAAATATTGACAACTTGGATTTAATCAATTAAATAAATATTTAATCAATTATTCGTAGGAGATTTCATTTATTGTCAAAATTAAATAATATAATTAGGAATAAATAGAATTAAATCAATTAAATAATTAAGTGGCAGAGTTAAATTAATTAATTAAATATTCATCATAATCAATTAATCAACTTTAGGATAAATATGATTTATCACCAAATAATATTTAAAATATATTTAAAATAACTGATTTATGGGTTAATCAATTATTTTAATCAAATTTTATTTCAAAACTATATTATTAAATTTGACAATTTAATTTAATCAATTAAATAAGAATTCAACTTATTATTTTTAGCAAATTTGATTTATTGTCAAATAAAACAATATTAATTAGGAATAAATAGAATTAAATCTAATTAAATAATTAAGTGGCAGTATTAATCTAATTAATTAAATATTCATCATATTTAATTAATCAAATTTAGGATAAATGAGATTTATCACCAAATAATTATTAAATTAAATATAATTAAATTAGGATAAAATAGGAATGTTTCGAGGAATATTCTCTGATGCAGAATTAAGATAAAATCAATTAGGATTTCGATGACTTGATGTGCAGATGTGCCTTAGGTTAGGACTTTTGTGTCGATTTCGATCGATTTTGAAGATGTAGGAGGTTAATGAACCTATAGCCCATTTTTGGGGTATTACATTTTGCCCCTCTTTGAATCACTGTGAAAAGCATAGTGGCTCAAAGAATAGTCTATGTTTGATATATGTATGAGACTGATTTGAAAGATTTGAAAGATTAACCGATTCTGAGATAGAAACTGATTGAAAGATTTAAAGATTCAAGATTTAAGATTTAGGTCCTGAGTGACCAAAGATAATGTTAACTATAGCAACAATGAACCAATGATTACGAAAAATTGTCAAAACACCTGATTCTGAACCTTATGATTACAAAGAAGTGAGTGACCGATTCCAGACCTCACTGTCCTTGTATGAATCATATTGGTATCACATCTTGAACCCATTAGTTATGAAGAACCAAGGAAATGACACAAATTAACCAATAGTTACGAAAAGCTGATATAGTTTACAAGATAGATTTAGGATACCAAATTGCAATAGATTTGCCCCAAGCAACAAGGACTTTAGATGAATCAGCAACTAGACGTGGTTGTTGTCTTGATTACTGAGGAAAGATTTGATTACAGATTTAGATTATAGACTTTGAATGATGTGCAATACCATGCCCCCTTCAGAATTAAAATTGAAATCTAACAAAAGAAAGTCAGCATTAAATGGTTTAGAAGCATGTTAATTGATTTGAGAAGTGGTTGTACATGTTCAAGAATGCATTCTGCATCATTTAGAGGTCTTGGAGACCAAGTTTGACTAGGTTAAACCATGAGTTGACCATAGTTGACCAAGTTGAAATTTTGATAGTTTGATGTAAGATAATCAATTAAGTTGAATTATGGATTTCTTTGATGATTGAAGGTTGATTATGAAAGTAGTGAATAATATAAACGATCTCATATTTTGATTTTGATCTCGAAAAAGGATTCTACTTGCTATTTTGTTGGATGGACCTTCATGTAAGATTCAGCTCTTGTAGTCATGTTTAGCATTTATTTATTTTTTGAAGAATCATTTAAGTGTTCAAGAAATTTGTGAGATCATGCAAAGTGCAAAATGAAATGCAGAATGAAATGAAAACCTAGGACCTAGGACCTAGTCATTGATCATGTGTCGGTCATTTGTCATCATTGAGTTTTTTAGGTAACCGGATAAATCAATACAATGCCCACTAGTTTATAAAAACTATAGACATATGAATACTGATTTGTATGCTCAAGAATCAGTACAACACCCACTGGTCAAATAACCATGAACATATGAATATTGATTCTATTTTTGGAATGTTGGATTAGATATAAGCACCAAGGCATAAACACCAAGATGACCTGAATATCATGTCCATTTTAATATAGCAATTTGTATAAGCATCAAAACATAAATGTCATGATGACCTAAATATGCCTTGCATTAAAAACACATCAAGCAATCAAGAGATCATTCTAAATCCAATGTGAATTACCCTTAGTGACCCTTTATTGTTCACATCCTTAGGTAAGATATCATTTCATAGTAGGAGAAAGAACTCACTCAAAAAACAATAGTTAGATCAAACTTCCTTGAATTTTTTGGGTATCAATGGTCGAGGTACTCATGGCCATCCAATTCAAGATAGAGGCTCTTACAAATGGAGACCATTTCAATCCAAAATTTTCAAAGTTGTTAGATTTTTATATACAAGCAGAAGACAAAGAAAAGATTATGCCCCTAGTCATCACTCTCTAAATCCTGTAAAGGACATCATTGAAGAGCTCGAGGGAACATAATGTGCAAAAATTTCAAAGTGAATCAGTAAGAATACAAGGAGATAAACGCATGTGAAGCATAGATTGTTTTCATTTTGTGTTGATGTTTGTGTTTGATTGCATTGTTGTAGATGCAAAATCCTTTCTGGAGAGGAGACTGACTGACTGACTCAGATAAAGATTCAAAGGACCTTGATTGGATATGACTCATCTGAGGTATACTGGAGACCATAGGATATGAAATTGATTTCCCCCAAGTGTTAAGCATTGATAGGATACAGACGCTTGAGCTAATTGGTGTACAGACCGACTTATTGAAAATAGGAATGCAGAAACAAACTGGGAAATATGTACAAACTAAAGCAAGACTGAAAGCTGGGAAAGACCAAGATTGTGCTGATAGATGGAGTGTTTTGAAACAAGTGGCAGCGGTTTGCTGGGTTTTCACCATCTTGGCAGAGATTCTATTTTTGCTACCAAGGCACCTGTTTCCAGGTTTTCACCAAGGCACTTTTTCTTTTTCTTATTTTTTTGTATTTTTATTTTTCCCAATTTTTTTTGTACTTCTGATATTTTTTACTTTTTTTGTGAATCATCAAGGTGCCTATTGCTAGGTTTTCACCAAGATGTTCATTTTTACAGGACTTTCTCCAATTTTTAAGATTTTTTCAGGACATTTTACCATAGACTAAATGCCTTAGGCATAGAATTTCTTTAGATGGAGAACATTGATTGGTTCTTGGAGCTATTCTCCTTCATTCATTGAGAGTTGATAGGCAACAAAGCCAAAAGTAGTAGTGATAACAAAGGGACCCAACTAGTTGGGTTCAAACTTCCCCTTGCGCTCTCTATGTGATTGATTTGTAGGATTCTCTCTCAAGACTAGATCACCAACCTAAAATTCTCTGTGTCTAACTTTCTTGTTGTAACCTCTAGACATTTTCTTTTGATATACTCTAAGATGATCATACACTGCTTTTTTGTACTCATCTAGTAGTTCAAGTTCTTGCAACCTAGATACTCTATAGTCATCATCAGTTACTAGACCATGCATTCTAATTCTTAGTGATGGGATTTCAACCTCAATAGGTAGTACTACTTCATACCCATAAACTAAAGTGAAAGGTGTAGCCCCAGTGGGCACTCTGATACTTGTTCTATAGGCCCAAAGAGTTGGATTGATCATGAGATGTCTGTCTCTTCCTATTTTATTAACTGTACGGTGCAATATTTTCAATAGATTCTTGTTAGAAGCCTCTGCTTGTCCATTCCCTTGAGGATAGTAGATAGATGACCAATGTTGTGTAATCTTGAATTTGGCACATAAATCATCCAAGTCTTTGTTCTTAAATTGTCCACCATTATCTGTGACTATGGAATGTGGAATACCATACCGGCATATGATGTAGTTCAAGATGAACATAGATATTTGTTTTCCAGTTGCTTGTGTCAAAGGGACTGCTTCTACCCATTTTATAAAATAATCTATAGCTTTTATTATATGGGTATGTCCATTATAAGAATGAGGATGTATAGCTCCTATAAGATCAAAGGCCCATTGATGAAAAGGCCATTGTGTAGTGAAGGGAATTAGATCTCTTTCTGGAGCATGAATTAAGTTGCCATGTACTTGGCACTTTTGATAGTTCTTAGAAAACCTGATAGACTCTTTCTCCATTGCCGGCCAATAGTACCCAGCCCTAATAAGTTTTTGAACTAGTGTTAAACTATTCGAGTGTGACCCACATATACCCTCATGGACTTCCTCTAACGCACACTCAAACTCTTCCCATTCTAAACATCTAAGGAGCATACCATCTAGACCTCATTTGTAAAGATCATGACCAATGATGACATACCGGGATGCATGGCAGATAAGGTATCTCTTTTCATGACAATTAAAGGTATCGGGGATGATTTGGTCTTTGAGATAGGAGAATAGGTTTTTATATCTGGATGAATCATGACCTACAATAGTGCAAATCATGTGGGTTTCAAGGGAGTCATATGCAGGATAAGATCGTGCTTCCACCAGGAACTTGTAGCATAGCTCATGTTCAAGCTGCTATAATAAAGTAGATAATGTTACCATTGCATCGGCAGTTGTATTCTCTATTCTAGGTATTTGCTCAAATGTGATAGATATGAAATACTTCTTTAGATCATCTACCATTCTCTTGTATGGAATGATCTTTTCATCTTTAGTTTGGTACACATCATTGACTTGATGGATTACAAGTTGTGAGTCTCCATGAATGTGTAATTCTGTTACTCTCCACTCAATTGCCATTTTCATGCCATTAAGAAGGGCTTCATATTCAGCAATATTTTTTGTGCAAGGAAACTTGATTCTAAATGCTTTTGGGATTGAGTATCCTTGAGGATTTATGAACAATATGCCTGCTCCAGATTCATTCTGTGTATAGGAGCCGTCAAAGAATAACTGCCATTCTCTAGAAGAAAGATTCATGATAGAGGAATCTAGGAATTCCATTTGTGATGGTGTATCATCAAATAAAGGTGCATCTGCTAATTGATCAACAATAACTTGGCCTTTAATAGCTTTTATTTCAACATATTCAATGTCAAATTCACTTAAGAGCATGACCCATTTGGCTAATCTACCCATGAGGGAAGCTTTGCTTAGTAGGTACTTTAGTGGATCAATCTTAGATACTAAATGTGTAGTATGAGCCAACATATAATGTTTCAGTTTCTATGATGCAAAGACCACAGCTAGACAACCTTTCTCAATCATTGAATAGTTCTTTTCATATGCCACCAATGTTCTACTGATATAGTATATAGCTCTTTCCTTCTTGTTCTCATCATGTTGTGCAAGCAATGCCCCCAGTGATGTATCTATAGCAGAGACATATAAGATCAAAGGCTTCCCTTGAATGGGAGGCATCAAGATAGGAGGATTTGATAGATATTTCTTGATATGATTAAAGTTCTTTTCACATTCCTCGCTCCATGCAAAGGTCATACCTTTATGTAATGTCTTTGTAAAAGGTTGTGATATGTCTGCTAGCTGAGATGTGAAGTGTGAACTCTACCTTGCAATGTCCTCATTTGACTGATGTTCTTGGGAGGTTGCATCTCTATTATAGCCTTTACTTTAGCTAGATCAACTTCAATGCCCTTCTTTGAAACTATGTATCCTAAGAGCTTTCTAGAAGTGACACCAAAAGAACACTTCTTAGGATTTAGTCTGAGACTAAATTTTCCCATTCTGTCTAGTATCTTGCTCAAGTCATTTAGATGTTCAGCTCTAATCATAGATTTTGCTAAAGTATCATCAACATAATCCTCCATAGTCCTATACATCATATCATGAAAAATAGAAGTCATAGCTCTCTAATATGTAGCACCAGCATTCTTAAGCCCAAATGGCATGACATTCCAGTGGAAGGTACCCCATGCACATGTAAAAGCAATTTTATCTTGATCCTCTAGAGAAATTTTTATTTGATTATATCTAGAAAAACCATCCATTAAAGAATACATCTCAAAGCCCGTAGTCATGTCTACTATCATATCAATGTTAGGTAATGGAAAATCATCCTTAGGGCATGCTTTGTTTACATCTCTGAAATCGGTGCACACTCTTATTGATTTGTCTGGTTTAGAAATAGGTACAATATTAGAGATCCATTCCACATAATCAATAACTCAGATAAATCTGGCTTTGAGGAGCTTCTCTAATTCATCTTTTACCAAGAGTGCAACATGTGGATGCCTCTTTCTCAATTTTTTCTTAACAGGTTTAACATTTGGAGCTACAGATAAATGGTGCATTATAAGATCAGGATCCAACCCTGGCATATCTGAATATTTCCATGCAAAGTTGATCTTCTTCTCTATTAGGAATGTTGTAAATTTTTTCTTTTCTTCCTTTGATAAAGATTGTGCTACATGGATCAACTGTGGTTCTTCTACTCTTCCCAAATTGATAGATTGAGTGGGCTCAATTAGAACTGGAGATCTATCCTATAAATGACTCAAAAGGACATCAAATATCTCATCCTTAGGCACCTCAGAGAGGTTTTCACCTTTGGATACATCTTTTATTTTTACTTTTGTAGGTTCTTAGACTGCCACAAAGTGGTTTTCACCCTCATAACTCCTTTTCTTTTTATTCTTATTCTTATTTTTTTGACTAAGATACTTGATGTCTGACTCCATCATGCTAACACTTGATTCACTGATGGAAGTCCTCATAGGCTCAACTACATTTAGGTAGCAAGCAAGGGCATAGTCATTGGGAAAGGTATAAATACCTTGGTTCAAGTTGGTGGATGTTATGTCAAGAAGGTCAGGGCGTTGGATAGTCAAAGTGGTGAAAGATTGGGAAAGAGTGTTTACAGATATGGATCTATCATCCATGGTCCTAACCCGATGCTTGAGTTCAAAGGTGATATTACAACTTAAGACATTCAATTCATGAATAGGCTCAATGTCATTGTGGAAATCTACTTCAGCCATCAGTGGATCAGACTCGATAAGTTCATCATTCCACTCTAGACTTACGTTAGGTTGAGGTGCATATTGGTGAATAACATCAACATGCTTTTCTATAACAAGTTCATCTGGTTTTGGAATGACTCCCCATTCGTAGTCATTTGATTCATCTTCTATTTCTTCATCTAGACCTTTAGGAAATCTAAGAACATGAGTAAAGTCAGGATGAATACCCCAAAAAGGGTTACCCTCAGATTCTTATTTGAATTCATACTCGTAGGAATTTGTCTCAAAATAACTACCACCTTCCTCTTTTTGATTGCCTTCAAGATTAGTTGGTTCTTGTGTTGCAACTATCTCTTGCTCTATAGTAGGTTCTTATGTTTCTACTACATTAATTCTTTTTATTGGATCATCTTTAGCTTCAAGGAGGTCTTTTATTTCTTTAGGAAAACACTCATAAGGAATGAGCTCATCAGTGGTGTCTGAATCATCACTATCAAATTGTTTAGTTATTTCCCCCTTTAGTTGATTTGCTACGGAAGGCTGAATTTGTTCTAGAACATGCAAGGAGTTCTTGCTAAGATAGAAAGGCTTCTTCATGTATCCTAGACCTATTGTATTCTTGTTTTCTTGGCCATGATGATCAAGAGGTGACAGAAGGCCTTTACCCTGTAGTCCTAGAGGTCTTTTTCCTTTATATCCCATCTTTGTAATCAATTTATCCCCTGGGCCATATGACTTAGACAAGATATTCAGTATTTTAGCATCACACTTTTGGACAACTTGAGATTTAGGTTCATCTTTGTATGGCCATGCGAGCACAGCTTCATCCTCTTCAAACTCCTATTTAGGTACTTGTTCTGCAACAAAATTTTCTTTATATGCTTCAAGAGGTTCTTTAAATTCAAGCTTGGACTATTTTAGAATTTGTCCATAAGACTTAGGAGAGATAGGGAGAGATGTCAAAGATAAGACTGGCTCTATAGTATATTCTCCCATACCATTTTCTTTGATTTTAACCTTTTAGCAATGTCTTCCATCTTGGAGGTTGAAGCAACATCTAGCCACTTAGTGGAAGATTCTCTATTATTGGGAACAATTTTATCAGCACTCTCTTTCAATGTATTACAAGTTGTATATAGATCAGCTAGAATCATCACTTCTACTCCTTCATAAGGAAATTTCAAACACTGATAGAATGTAGAGGGAATGGATTTCATGTCATGTATCTAGGGTCTTCCTAGGAGGATATTGTAAGCCAAAGGTAGATCAAGAACTTGACATATAGTATCTCTGATGACAGGACCTGCTCTGATAGGTAAGACAATTGTTCCTTTAGAAGATCTTTCTTGCTCATCATATGCTTTGATAGTTATCTTCTTTCTAAGATCAATGGCCATTTTTGAAAATCCCAATTCTGTAATCAAGCTGAAAGAAAAAATGTTTAGGCCAGCGTCTCCATCTATCAATACACATTTGACATGACGGTTTTGGATCAAGACTTCAATATGCAAAGGCTAGTTATGTGGATGACTCAAGGAGTTATCATCTTCCTCTGAAAAGGAAATGTACTATGGAGACGTAAGATGACCAACCATAGTCTAGAATTTGTCTAAATCAAGGTCATCAGGAACATTGGATTCAACAAAAGCTTTGTCTAGAATGGATTTATGAGCTGGAGATATCCAAAGCAACTCAAACATGGAGATTTTAGCATTTGTGTGCTAGAGTTGTTGGACAATATTGTATGAAGTAGGTCTCATGTCTTTAGGATTTGAAGATTTAGATGTAGCCTTCTGTTTAGAAGCAGATGAAAGATTGAAAGGCACCTTAGGGACATTTGATGAATTTGGTATTTTTCCTTGTAGGTGTACATGAGCTTGTGATCGAGTAACTACATTAGTTGATTGATTATCTCTATCTCTTCTTACAATTGTGATGACATTGCAACACTCAGATAGGCATGGTTCAACCATATTGATAACAACATTATTTCTTGAGTAGGCATAATTGACTTTAGCACCCATATTAGGTTGAGAAGAAGAATTTTCTTTACCATGTTTAGGAAATGGTTCTATGAATGTTGTATGATCATTATTTCTCTTATGATTGTCAATCCTGGTGTCACCGTTATCAATTTTGTCTTTTATAATGTGCTTCAAGAAAATATAGTTATTAGTCTTATGACCTTTATTGCGATGGAATTCATAGAAATCATTCTCTCTCCACCATTTTGGTTTAGGTTCTGGATCAAAGACTTTCATCTCAGGCAAGTAGATGATTTTGTTTGCCAATAGATTTTTCATGGTAGATTCCAAGGATTCTCCAAGAGGAGTGAATTTGTGATTAGGATCTATAGCCCAAGGTTTGTAATCATATGAATTTTTTTTGGACTCTGTGGCTTTGGCTTCAGAACCTTTGATGGCTTGGGTACCAACAGTAAGATTAAAAGCAGGTGCCTTAGATGGGGCACAAATATTATCAACAATGCCATCTGTGACAACGCCTTTATTCTTGTTCCAATTTTTGTTCTTGTCCTTAGAACTAGATCCAGATTCATACTTGTCTTTTTGAAGTGATATGTCTCCTTTTTGCACAAGTACTTTCTCAATTTTGATCGCATTATCCACCATCTTGTCAAAAGATGTATGATTTTGCATTTGTAAAGGGTAGTTGATTTCTGGAACAAGATTGTTGATGAAGATTTCTAGCTTCTCAGTTTCTGGAATAGGTCTAGCATATAGAGAAAATTTCTTCCTCCACCTCTTGAGAAATGTCAGGAATGGTTCTCCTAGATATTGTTTTAGATTTTAGATGTTGATCATGGTGACCGGATGTTGAATATTGTAGGAGTATTGTTGATAGAATAGTTTGATTAACTCCTCAAAAGTTTTGATAGTAGGGGGCATTCTAGAGAACTAATGAATGGCTGCTTCTCCTAGAGATTGAGGGAAAAGACGCATTAAGTAGGTTGGTTCATGCATAAACTCCATAGATTGAGTAAAAAATTCTCTGACATGATCTTGAGGGTCAAAGTTTCCATCATACTTATCATATTTAGGCATCTCCACTCTTTTAGGGAATGGCGGCATGTACAAGTCTTTATCAAATGGAAAAGGACATAGAGCCTCCATGGAGAACTTTTTAGACCTTCCTTTTCTTTCTCAAGTTTGTTAAGTTTGACTTGCATGGCATGCATCTGTTTCATCATAGCCGTGATAGGAGTTTCTTCCTCATGTGTAATGATATCTTCCACATTAAAGTTTGGAGGAAGTTTAGGTCCTTGATGAGCTAACTCTAGAAAGTATGCTTCTCTATCTTCCTTCAAGAAATGTTTCATCATTCTTTTGAAGTCATCATCATTTTGATATCAAACAATTTCAGAAGGTGTAGGTTCTCAATCCATACTGTGTTGAGATTGGTGTCCTTGAGACCCATGATGTGTCCCTCCGTGAGACACGTTAGGATTTTTAGGGCTCCCTGAATTAGATTGAGGTGGGGTTTGTTGATTACCTTCATGAGTTGATGGAGGGGGTATGTAACCAATTTTCAATCAAAAATTGCCAAGACCGTCATCTTCGTAAAGACCAGAATTGTAGAGTTGTTCAAGAGTTGGGGCCTAGAGAGCATTTAGAGGTATTGTATGGGATACCTCTCTAGATTTCTTATGTGACAAAGCTCTAGTTTCCACCATTAACCTTGGGTGAAGCCAAAGAATAAGATGAAAACAACTCAAGAATGAATTGATTCTAGAAGATCAAATGATGCAACCTTGTCAAGATTGAAGTGATTAAAGAATAGATCGGATGTAAATGAAGGATACTTTTCCATAGTAGTGTGGTTAGATGCCCAATAGATGGTGGGCACGAGCTCACAACACTTAGCCATTTAGTAAAAAGATTGAATTTTGAAGATAATTTTGACAAGGTTTTGACACAAGATGAAAAAGACTCAAATCTATAAATCAGAAGGCTAAATTAGACTCAAGTGACCACTTTAGGAAAATGAATGTATTCCTTATAGGTTCTTCTCTATTCTTGACATAATGATTTGTTTGACAGATTCTGGAAATAGGCTGTAAAATTAGATTTCTAACAAATTTGACCAATCTCTGACAATTTTGACTGTGGCTTTGATACGAGTTTTGAACTTTTAGGATGACTTCTGACACCAGAAAGGATTTTTGCTTCAGATTTGCAATTTTTACTTTTCAGTACCAGTTTGTTTGCAAATTTTTCTTTCCAGTTTTTGAAGATCTATGTAAAAGTTTGTCTCAAGTAACCAAGAAGATATCAAGCATGCAAAATAGAAAGCAAGGGAAGCAAGCAATCATTTGAAAACAATGAACAAGGGAAAAAGAAACCTTGCACATGAACAAGCAATAGTGACTTATTGTGCTAATCCCTAGAAGTGCTAATTGTGTATGTTCCAAAAAGTTTTTCAATAACGCACATATTCCTAGAAAAATTAAAAAAAATTGGCCTCACTAGGGTTTGTAGTAATGGTCTAACTCTGTAACTTTTGTGATCTCAAGAGGGAAAACTCCAATCCAAGTGCACCGGTGTTTTCACACAGTCTAAGAAATTAATCAATCAGGAGCTGCTAGGGAGATCTGACAGCCCAACAAGAGACCACACATGTGAAGATTTCATCTACAAGGACATTTATATAGCGGTTGTTGCTACCACAGAGAAAATGGCTATTACTACTTGAGGTTTCATCCACATGGTCGACCCAATTAAGGGAATGTCCACTATGGTTAACCCTCTCTAAAGGTGACTCACAAAAGATACCACAGGGGGACTAGATCAGATTCAAGGATCTGGGTGTCTGGTACTATCCAAAAAGGAAGTAGAGTATAATCCCCTAACCTCTTCACTTCACCAAGACAAAGTAGATAGATTAATCTGACACGCTAAGACCAAGATTATCTCACAAAGATCTATGACGTCAACTACTTATGATCTATCAACCTCTCCGAAGAGAGAATGTATCAATCAAAAGTTGAAGACATGAATCCAGTAGAACGTGAGACTTTCTCAGTACCTTCCCTACCTACAAGGGGATCCTTCATCAAGAGGAGCTTCGCATGAATAAACAAGAGAAAGAATATCAATCTCTCAAGATCATCCACAAATAGTGTTCATAGGGCCTATTTACTATGTGTAACAAATATGCAAAAAGCAAATCTATGTTTATTTTATAGCCCAAAAATTGAAGTCTGATTTATGAAAGCAAGAAAAGCACTCAAGCTAGACACGTGATATGTTCATTTTATGTCCAAATTGAAATGTTTTCAAATGTATTAGAATACCTGAATTCCCCCACAATGTGCTTAGTAGATTTTACCTAATTTTTAGCTTTGTTAAGCAATCCCGCGCAAGCAAGCCACAAACTCTCCAACAAGAAAACAAGCAAACAAGATATGCAACATATATTCAACTTATAAAAAACCTAGAGTTAGATCTAAAAATAAATTATTAGGAGCAATAATAACCAGAAACTAATCCAAATGACAACTCATATCATTCATTGAACCATGTGAAAAATAAGTGCATACCCATCACAAAATTTTATTTTTTTTGTTGCATTTGACATAGGCAACAAGATCTGATTTTTTTGACATAACAAAAATAGAAATGCAAAACTTAGACCCCTACAAAAAAATAGAGAGCCTTCCAAAAAAGTAAATTTTTTAGAAAAATCTCTTCATTTGTGCCCTAAAGACCCATTTTACCAAAATAGACCAGTTTTTGTAAATTGACTATTTGAGCTATTATATTGCATCTAAATTTAAAACACAAAGAACGGACCCCCTATATAATTAAAGAGCTTTTTGAAAATGTAAAAATTTCTTTAAAATATGCTTATTTGCGTCAGAAATTAATTTTGTTCAGAAAATCAAGAAAAACTTATTAAAAATTCAAAACATATCAAAAAAATTTAAATTTTTTAGTGAAGCTTCCCCTATATGTCTCCAACCTGCAAAAAAAATTTCAGACCAAAACTCCTAGTCGTTTGGGAGATAAAATTAAATCTTTGAAACTTTAGGGTTTTAGCTCTGAAAAAAAATCAAAACCAGCATGTAAAGGTGGGTTGCCCCACGGTGGGTGTGAATTTGGTACCTAGCTATAGACACAACGCTTTAGTAAAATATTAGAGGTTAGCAAAAATCAAAATATACAAATAAGAACAATATAGCTAACCAGGTGATTTACTGCCTTCTAGTAGGTGCGAGTATGGTATTCTCATATTAGACCGAGATCAGTGACAATGCAACACCTAAACAAAGGATTTAAATGATGAAAGCAATAAAATATGAATGCAAAGTAATCTTCTTCTTTTTTTTTTTGATGCAATAAGATGAGAAAAACTGATAATAAATTAATCTAAATGGATTGAAATGATATGCAAATTAAGCTAACAATGATATGAAATATGAAACTAGAATGAATTGAAAACAAGATTGATCTCACAAAATGTTGATTTGCAAGAAGCTTGATGATTCCTCTGATGTCAATTTGCCAAAGTAAGTATGCAAATTCTGTGGATCATTTGTGAAGAGCTGAGCCTTGATTTTATACAAATCCAGGGCTTGAGGGTGCATGGAAAAAGTCATAAATCACTCTTGATGAACTCAGGTTGATTTTTGAGCTAACAAGAAATTAGAAATAGATAACTCATAAAATCATGCAAAATCATGCAACAACAACTTTTTAACTCAAATCAGAAATTTAGATCAACTTTGAACTCAAAATAGATATTGAATTTCGAAAAGATAACAACTTGAATTGATTTTTTGATTTAAAGTTTAACTGCTCTTTGAATGTGCACAAATAATCATGAATTAATTAAATAAATAAAGTGATTTATCTTCAACTTAACTGATTTTAAATTTAAAAATAACTAATTTTTGGGTTAATCAATTATTTTAATCAAACTTTTATTCAAAACTATTTTATTAAATATTGACAACATAGATTTAATCAATTAAATAAATATTCAATCAATTATTCGTAGGAGATTTGATTTATTGTCAAAATTAAATAATATAATTAGGAATAAATAGAATTAAATCTAATTAAATAATTAAGTGGCAGAATTAAATTAATTAATTAAATATTCATCATGTTCAATTAATCAACTTTAGGATTAATATGATTTATCGCCAAATAATATTTAAAATAACTGATTTATGGGTTAATCAATTATTTTAATCAAATTTTATTTCAAAACTATATTATTAAATTTGACAATTTAATTTAATCAATTAAATAACAATTCAACTGATTATTTTTAGCAAATTTGATTTATTGTCAAATAAAATAATATTAATTAGGAATAAATAGAATTAAATCTAATTAAATAATTAAGTGGCAGTATTAATCTAATTAATTAAATATTCATCATATTTAATTAATCAAATTTAGGATAAATGAGATTTATTGCCAAATAATTATTAAATTAAAGATAATTAAATTAGGATAAAATAGGAATATTTCAAGGAATATTCTCTGATGCAGAATTAAGATAAAATCAATTAGGATTTCGATGACTTGATGTGCAGATGTGCCTTAGGTTAGGACTTTTGTGTCGATTTCGATCGATTTTGAAGATGTAGGAGGTTAATGAACCTATAGCCCATTTTTGGGGTATTATAGGACCTTAAGAAAATCACTTGGTCAAATGTTACTAACTTGTAAACTTGACCACTTCAAATTATTGCATTTGAGAATCAAGGAAATAGAATAAAATGGAAAAAGAAAGGCCCTAGAAAACTGGGCAAATGGAAACATTAGGATTTGAAAATGGGAAGGATGGATATTTGTCATGTTTGCAATGGTTTTGAGAACTTTCATTTCACTCATTAATCCCAATTCATAAAACTGAAGACCTGAAAGTAAGAAACTTCAAATTTATGAGATGGTGCAGTATGCAAATTTATACATAAACCCCTTCAAATTGGCATATGCAGAGTGTGTCTATACTGACTGTAGGGATCTAAAAATTGAATGATATGCTATTTTATACATAATGAGTTCATCCAAAATTTAGTTTCTCATGACACATACCAAGGCCTAAAATATTCAATCACAAAGTAGGCATGTTCAACTTATTTTACACTTAGGCACAAATGCAGATCGCAAGGTAGCTACAAATGATAGTTCACAAAACCACTTCAATCTGAAAAATAGGGACTGGGAATGAACAAATGAGATGAAATAAATGTGGTTAACATACCTTTTCACATGATAAAGCATGAAATTCAGAAGGCATCTAAATACATGAAGGCCAGAACAAGGCACTCACTGGTAAGGCATATTAATGCCATATTTTAGATACCTTAGGATAGTTTATGCTAGGTCCTTTTTCCTTGTTTTATCATATTTGTTCAAAGACTTTATAATCAATTCTACTATTATGTGGTATTCAGCCACTAGACTTCTACTATGGTTTTAAACACACTTAATATTGTAAGAATTTTGATATCACTCTGATACCATGTAAGAATTTGCCTAAGGAAAAGAATAAAAGCCAAGATCTAGAAGCTCAAGAGATAGCACAAGAGAGATAAGGAAAAATAATCAAATAATTGATTATAGCTAATTTAAATTGATTTACAAAGTAGGAGTGCCTGAATATATAGGCAGTGCAATAAGACTACATGATAAGGAGATGATAAGATATCACCCACACTAGGTGGAAACACATGTCCACAAAAGGTGGATCATCCTCTATTGTACATCAAAGTATGTGCAACATGTACAACAATGAGAGGATGATAATGTGATAAGAGCACTAAAGGTGGATCTCACACACAAAGAGGTATGTGATGACAACTATCACACCTAAAGTGGAAATTCTCCTAACCATGTGCTAAAATGAAATGCAAATTCCTAAGTGTCACAATGACAACTAATATGAAAATACATTATCCTAAGTAAACTTAAGTAAAGTGTAATTAGTAATATTTAATTACACCAACAAATATGCTATACTTGGATGGATATGCTATATTACTTTGAAATTATGATTATGTATTTATAAGTAAATTATCTTTTTGAACATAGATAATGCATGTGTGTTTTGGTGTTTATGACCATGAATGTATTTATCGTAACATCTGAGGTACAGCACATCAATATAGAAACTATTGTCTTCACCAAGTGAACGTGCTCATGCATTGGATGCTTGACCCAGTCTTATAGCAGACTCCAATGGATAAACATTAGTGCAACACCAGCAAGTGGTTTCTAGGTGATCAAGGTGGAAACCATCGAGCAAGGAATGAGACAATGTAATTAATTCTCTGAAGAAATCTAGGAGAGAGTGGGAAGATAGATTTTTTGTCGAAGCGACTCTTTCCTCTTTTCTAGATCTCTTTTGTTTCTAGTTTTATAGCTTTCTTCCCTTTTGTTGGTAGTGTTGTAATAAAATCTCTTCTTATTACTGTGGTGTGATTAGTTAGCTATTAGAATTTTCTCTTTAAATAAAGTCCCACTCTTGCGTGAGAAGGAGGGCATTATCAGTTTAGTTGCAATATAGTCTCATTCTGTTGTTTACTGATTTTCATATATCTATGTACTCATTTATTCAATTACTAAGAGAATTAAGTATTAATATTTAACTTTTTGTAATTGAGTGTTTGGGTACTCATCCAAGGGGGCCCACTTGGTGAGGAATCCATAGTTAGTTAGATTCATTCTAGTTAAGTTCACTTTCTTGCATTTCTGTAATTTCAGTATTAGTGTTGAATTGTTCTTGCAGCCAAAACTATAGGTTAGCTATCGCTTCCTTAAAGCTAAAGTGGCAGAGAAGCTAAAGCATTATAGCTTAGTTTGCAATGTCTTCATATTTTGTTAGCATCTTCCCTTCTGCAAATTCCATCCTATTATTTTCTTTTCTGCAACTATAGTTTAATTTCCATTCCAGCATTTACTTCCTATAGTCATAGAATAGTTTCCTTCTAGCATTTGTTTCCTACAGCAACTATAGAATGTGTGGTTGAGTAGTACTTGGTGCATATATCTTTCTGGTCTATTTCAAGTAACACATCCTTGGTTTGACATATTAAATGAGTTTTTATAAGGAAGATAAACTACTCGATTAGATGTCCAATCCCTGAGTTCCAGATTATTCCTAGTTTCTAAGCCTTTATAAAAAGCGATCATTTTTGGCATCATTATTGGGGATAGTGCCAAACCTAGCTCTCACTCAGACATTCCTAGTATTTTCTTTCATTTATACTTTCATTTCCCACTTTCAGTAGAATAAATTTCATCTTGAGAAGTACAACAATCCACATCACTTCATACTAGCTACATGCATAATAGAAGAAGAGACGCTTGAGGAAGGTAATTGCCAAATCAACCTGACAACCCATTAGAAGAAGAAGGCCAGTTTGTTGAAGCTACTGTTGAACTTCCTAAAACCACATCATCATCCTCATCTTCTGAAGGAGAACTCCCTATTTTCCTCGAGGAGCGACCTGACACCAATCTATTTGCTGAAACTTTTGCCAATATGAGATTCCATTATCTTGAAAATCTTGATGAAGAAGAAAATCCTTGGCCTTTAATCATCTATCAACCTCAGCATCCACCTCAACCTCAGCCTAGAAATCTACCAAGGATGGAAAATCCCACTACATTTCCTTTTCCCATCTCCAACCAGCATGGAAATAACAACCTCAAGAACATACCCTCTTCTGGTCTTCCAAAATTCTATGGTCTTGTGATAGAAGACCCGAATACCTTTCTTTTCAAGTTTGATATCCTTTGTAGGAGATATGACTACACCATTGATACCCACAGGCTTAAACTCTTTCCTACAACTCTTAAATAGTTTGCATTATGTTGGTTCATGGGCTTAGGATAGAATGTTGTTCACAATTGGGATGAAATGAAGGTTTCTCTCTTGCTGAAATATAAAGAGTAGTGTAGAGGAAATGACATACAAGGGGATGACATTTTTAGGATGACACAAAAAGAGGATGAGATTCTTGAGGATTATGTCTCAAGGTTCATGTTCAGCTTACAAAAGAACACACGGCATGATCTTAATGAGGAATCCTAGAAGCTTCTCTTTCTATGAGGCATTCATGATGGATGCACAGAGGCACTGGACCTGATGGCTAGAGAAGATATCACCCAAGCTTCATGGGATGATATCAGAAGGATATGCCTTCAGTACTCCAGAGCTGTTGTTAAGAAAGGAAGGGGATATAGGTCCACTATGGGAAAGTCGAATGGTGTGTGCACTTCTAGGATAGAGATAACGCATCTCTTATCTGACTTCAAGAAAGACATCATTAAAAATATGGCCACATAGTTGGACACCATGCAAGCCAAGAAGAAACATGAGGAAGTAGAGGCCATACTAGCTGAATTCTGTCCCCACTGTAGATAGAAGAAGAGAGATTTTCGATGCAAATTGGTTGCTAATGTGGAGACTACACAAATTCCAACTGATTAAAAACCAATTGAACTAGTGGATGAGAAGTTATTCTTCATCACTCAACGATGACCATGGATGCAAATACAAGGTATGCCTCAGGACCCTCTTACATTTAGTATTCCATTTTATAATAATCAATGGTAACCCCCCATGAATTATCAAACTCCTCCCTGGAATAAATTCCAAAATTAGTGGAAAAATTACCCTAATCCACAGTGGGAAAACCATCAAGGGAGTTGGAAATAACCCCAAGGGGTGTGGCATCCACCACATGGTAATTGGCAATAGAACCCCTAGTGGTGAGGAGTTCAGCAATGGCCAAATCAGCCACAAGGATTCCTGCCATCACCTCTTCAACCTCTATAGCAACAAGCACTTTTGCCACCTCCAACAGCCAATAATCCACCTCCCAAACCTACTTAATTACCTACACATTCGTAGCCAAACCCAAACAATAGACCTCCTACACCTCAAAAAATTGTATATGCTATAGACCCAACATAGTATCCAATGCAATATCCTACTTAAGCCATCACTCTTGATGATATTCACCTATGTTAGGGTACTACTCTTCCTGCTTCTAAACCTCCAATCATCACTGAAGTACCCTCTAAGGAACCTAACCAAGTTGAATGTTCTCCTCCTCCAATAGCCCCTAAGACAACACCTGAAAATAACCAGCAAATCGATCCTCCTTTTGCACAAAGGCTGCAATATAGAAATCCAAAGCCTACCAAAGAAGCAGCCTTCAAAATCCTTGATCAACTAAAGAACATCAGTGTTCAAATTCCCATTTTCCAGGAAATCAAGGATGTCCCCACCTATGGAAAAGCTATCAAGGAAGCTTGCTTCAAAAATCTTGGCTGCAAGAAAAAGGATCCCCAGATTGTCCATGTCTTGGGCAAACTAGCAGACATTATGCTAGGAAAGCTTACCATCCCAAAATATTTTGACCCTGGCAACCCTGTTGTCGAGGTCATTATCAATGGGACAGCTATCAAAAATTCCTTGATCGATCTTGGAGCCACTATAAACATCGTGACTAAAGATATCATGCAACATCTTGGTATCACAAACCTCAGAACTACACCTATTATCATGCAGCTTGTAGGTAGTTCCACTATAAAGCCTGATGGGATGGTAGAGGACATAGTTTTTGACCTTCAATCCTGGTCTTACCCTATTGATTTCATGATCCTTTCACCCAAAGCTACACTAGGGGGCTATCCAATTATCCTTGGCTGACCTTGGCTTGCAACTACTAATTCCTACATCGGATGTCACTTGGGGGATATGATCATCTCTGATGGTCAACACACTAAGACTTTGGTCTTGTATCCACTTGCCCAACCTCAAATAGAATTAGCCTTACCAATATGGCTTGATATAGGAGAAGAAGCCGAATTAATAAACTCAATGTCTTAGTTAATGATGTTAAAGACATGTCCTTTCCTATAACTTCAAGAAGAAGATAAAGTAATCACCAACATCTTGCATAATTAGTATGGATCGAACTCAAATTCCCTGGACTATTCCTCCCACAACTGCTCCCTACACCCATTGAACCCTGATTACCAATGGTCTTCTCCTATAGCCAAACAACTCTATGACTAGTTGCTTCCCCATGAGATCCAAGTGCCCTCATTGAAAGATGAATCTATGATAGAAGTGACTAAGCAATTAGAGGTATCTCCTAGCCACTGTCTGAATATTAATAGCCAGCTTACTCCTCAGCAACAAACATCTCTGACTAAATTACTGAAGGACCTTACTGCATCTTTTGCATGGGATTATGTGAACATGAAAGGCCTAGACCCAAAGTTGTGTACCCATAGGATATACCTGAAGGAAGACAAACCCCCTATTAGGTAGTTTCAAAGGCGTGTTAACCCTGCATTAAGAAAAATAGTCAAGACTGAACTGCAAAAATTTCTCAATGTTGATTTTATATATCTTATCTCAGACAGCCATTGGTTTTGTCCATTAGTCATAGTTCCCAATAAAGGAGGTAAGTGGAGGGTGTTTTTTGACTACAGAGAACTTAATAATGCCACTAAGAAGGTTCACTTCCCCCTTCCATTCATTGACCAAGTCTTAGACTCCTTAGCAGGGAAGAAGTATTTTTTGTTCCTAGATAGGTATAGTGGATACAACCAAAATAGGATTATTCCCAAGGACCAGGAAAAGACCAC
The DNA here is from genome assembly GCA_027943335.1 of Chamaecyparis obtusa. Taxonomy (NCBI): domain Eukaryota; kingdom Viridiplantae; phylum Streptophyta; class Pinopsida; order Cupressales; family Cupressaceae; genus Chamaecyparis; species Chamaecyparis obtusa. Next base: position 944,487 of record BSBK01004452.1, read on the forward strand.
ATTCACCTACCCATGGGGAACTTTTTCCTATTTAATTTTTCCTTTTGGCCTCTATAGTGCTCCAACAACTTTCCAGAGGGTAGTTATCAACATTTTTGTTGATATCTCTCATGATTGTAGGGAAATCTATATGGATGACTTTACAATGTATGGAGAAACTTATGAGGAGGATTTGACAAACTTGGGAAAGGTTCTTACAAGGTGTAAAGAACACAACTTGTCTCTGAATAGTGAAAAGTGCTTCATGATGATGCAAGAAGGAGTAGTGCTAGGTCATTATATATCTATTGTTGGCATCCAAGTGGATCCTATCAAAATTGAAGCTATTGTGAATCTACCCATGCCAACCAAGCCGAAAGATCTCAGAAGTTTTCTTGGACATACTAGCTACTATAGGTGATTCATTAAGGACTTTAGAAAAATGGCCAGTCACATGTATTCTCTTCTCACCAAGGATTCAGAATTCTTATGGACACCAAGCTATGATAAAGCCTTCCTACAGATGAAGTTTTTCCTGACTCAAGCTCCCATTCTACAGGGTCCTAATTGGGCTATGTCGTTCCACATTCACATTGATGCCTCAAATCATGCAATAGGAGTTTTTCTTGGATAGAAGGAAGATATGGTAGAGAATGCCATTTATTTTATCAACAAAAACCTGCAAGGAGCAGAGTTGAACTATACAGTCATGGAGAAGGAATTTCTAGCTGTTATTTATGCTCTTGACAAATTTTTCCATTACATCACTGGCTATCAAATATTCATGCATATTGATCATGTAGCCATAAAATATTTGGCTAAAAAAATTGCTATCACAAGAAGGTTGGCTCGATGGCTTCTACTATTGCAAGAATTTGATATCACAATAGTGGATGAGCTAGGCAAGTCCAATGTAGTTGTTGATTTCCTCTCAAGATTATAGAATGTGAATGAACCTCATATAATCAATGACATCTTTCCTGATGACCACCTATTCTTCATTTCAGCTAAGACCCCATGTTATACTAACATTGCTAACTATTTGGTTTCTCAAAAGGTACCTCCATATTTCTCCTCAAAATAAAATAGGCTGCTAATAGGAAAGACTTTCAACTTTTCATGGATTATTGATTGTCTATTATATATTGGCCCTGATCAAATATTGAGGAGATGTGTTAGGGAGGATGATACTTATGGCATTCTCCATGCATGTCATGATGAGCCTTGTGGAGGGCATTTTGTAGCCAAAAGAATAGTGATGAATATATTAAACATTGGATACTACTAGCCAACCCTACATAAGGATGTGGTCAACTACACTAGGAAATGTGATCGATGCCAATGGATGGGGTGACTAACTAGTCTGATGAAATGCCTCTCTTTCCTCAAGTAGTAAAAAGTACTTAGGAGGTTTAAGGCTATAAATTAGAGGGGGGAAGTAGACCAAATTTTGAATTTGAAGTTTGAAGATCCTTCAACTATGAAAGTGATCCTAAATGGCCAAATAACTAGATGTAGGTGTACATAATGACTATATTATCATAGGTGAATAATAGATACATTGAGCTAGGTATATGGTGAAGTGTAATCATTCCAAGAAATGGATGAATATGTTAGAATATATGCACACACATGAATAAGTTAAAAGCTAAATGTGTAGGTCAGCATGTGCACACCAATGAGTCAAATAGAAGTAGCTAATCTCTTGACAAAAAGTGCATGTTAAGATGCCATAAGATATAAATCACCATACATGGCATCGATCATGTCATACATGGATGGCAATGGAAAATGGTAGTAGAGAAAATAGAGTAAGATAGACAATGATGAAAACTAACATTATGGTTCTTGAAAACCTCACTTTTTAATCTCCATCTTTTTAAAACTCACGCTTGAAAACAAATTCAAATAAATATTTTAAATCCCTCTACCCACATTTTTTGCTTTTTTATTTTCATTTTTTTTTTGTGTTTCTTATTTTTCATTTTAATGTTTGAGATGATACAAAATCCCTCACCGAATCCATTATCATCACATCCTTAGGGTGTTTTCTAGTGTCAAATGATTGTTCTCATACAATACAAAAGAAAAGAAGATGGCACACATCAGCTACACTCTCTTCTTTCACTATAAATTTTTCCCAATCTCTTTTTTTCTTTGTTTTTCTGATGTGGAAATGATTTTTAGATAAATATGGAGGTCATTGCTACACTAAATAATATTGTTTGGGTAAAGGAATAATGTCTTTTCATTGTGCAAGTGAAGAAATATTTTGTGGAGGGTCCACGAGGCCATGATCAAAGGCTTGAATCCTACAACAAATGACTGGCTTGGTTTGGTTTAGTATAAGAAGGCTCATTGTCAATCTTTTTGATGTATTATTAGTAGTTTCCTAAGCAAGTACTATTGCATCATTTTATGGATTGTTAAGTTTAATGATTGATTAAAACTAATTGCATGAACCAATAACATTTTAACATATTGCCGCTAATATTGTGTGCCCTTAAAGTAGTAGTAAAATATGGGAAAAACATTATTTTTTAAAAATTATTTTGTTAGGTTCTTATGAAATTTTTATTTCATATTTATTATATATAAATAAATTTAAATTAAAAATTATATTTTATAAATTTATTTTAGTTTATACTATTTATTTTTACAAAATATTACAATTTAAATAAAAACTTATGATATTATAATATATATTGTTTTTTATTTAAATTAAAATATATTTATTTAATATTTTAATTTTATTATCATAGTTTTATTTCTAAAAATTGATTTAAAAAATTATTATATAATTAATAATACAAATTAAAATATTTAAAAAAATTAACTATGTGAGATATAATATTTATATTAAAATATTTTGAATATATGTTAAGTATCAATTTTTTGGGGGAACACCCCACAACACAATGGTAAGTTGCGAGCCTCTCAATTGGGAGGTCTTGGGTTCAAGTCTTCTTGAGCTCCTTGTTGATCTTGGCTTCGGCCTATTACCTATCAAAAAAAAAAGTATCATTTTTTGATTAAAAATAATGATCATAACATATATTAATTTAATATTAAATAGAATTATACTTTATAAAATATAATAAATTTATTAAAATTCTAATTATATATTTCACATTATAATTACACTTATTACTTAATTAAAAAGAAAGTACATCATTGCTAACAAACATTGTACATAAACATTTTATATGAATTGTAAACTAATTTTAGAGGAAGTGAAATGAAGTTTTTAATTGCTTTATGTACCATCTATTTTGATGTTAATTTTTTTGTCATTTCAAACCAGTGTTGTTAGAATTAATCTCAAATCACAATCTATTATTTGAATTGTTGTTATATTAGAGCTCTTAAAATCACAGCTAATGTAAGTTTGTTTTCATTTGATTTTGCTATGATAGTTTGATCATTTTAATGTCTTTCATTTTATGTTTTATCAAAAATATTAATTATTGAAATAATTTATTTGCAAATAATTTATACTAGCAGTGCATGCTTTTGTGCATGCAATGAGAGACTATAAGAGTATAGATCAATAATAAATTAATATAAGATTTCAAAGATGTAGAGAAAAATAATATGAAACTAAGTAGATCCATACTTTGAATGTAATCTTTCTTTTATATCAACAAAAATACCTATTACCGATCAAAAAAAGATAAGAAAAATTTATTTAAATTAAATATATAATCATTATAAAGATTAATAATATCATATTTCCACAATCCACTACATTTCTGGTGTATTTTTTACAATTCTTGCACTCTCTTCCTGATGATGGATCACGGAGTGTGATCCGAAACATTGATGCTAAAAAACACACACAATCAAATCCAAAGAGGCACATGCATTATAAAGATGTTAATTATTATATTAAAATTATTAATTAGAAAGAAAAATATTATTTTCAAATAGTTTTTATCAATACAAGTAATTGAATATTTCATATTATATTAACATTAAAAAAATTAATAAAAAGAGGAAAGTTATTAATAAAATAAAGAAATTATTAAGGAATCTTATCATCCAAGTTTTATATTTAGAACTATTCTATTGATTTCCCACATAACCATTAACAATAAGGCATAAATAATGAGAGAAAACACGATGCAAGGGGAGTAAAAATTGGAAACAATATTTAGGACAATCTTTTTTTCAGATCAGCTAAATAAACAACCTTGTTTAAAACCAAAATAATTTGTATATTGGATGAAACAAAAGAAGCACAACTAAATAAATAAAATAAACATTAAAAATCTAGTAAGCCTAGAATTCAAGAAACTTTGAATGAAGTAAAAGAAACTTCTTGTGGTAGCTTACCCTATCAACTTAATTAAATTTATTTAAAAGAAAATAATAATAGAAAATAAATATAAATTAGTAATATATGAAAAAATATCCAAATTAACTAAAAAGTAAAATATAACATTACATATTAATATCATAAATTAGTAATATATGCAAAAATCTTAAACTTACTAAACAATTTTCTAAAATTTATATAGTCTTTTAAAAAAGAATTAAATTAATATGAATATATAATAAATAAAGTAGAAACATATATATTACATACTAATATTAAATGATGATCACCTAATAATTATAATAATAATAAATTTCTAAATTTATATTAAAATATTTTAAAATTTAAAAACATTCCTTTATATATTTTTAAAATATCTAAATAAATTTATATTTTATCATAAATATTTTAAAATAGTATTTGTTTATATTATAAAGTAAAATATCATATTACTTATAATAAATTTACATGGTTTATTAATAATTTAAAGTGTCATATTTAGATTTTATAAAAAAAAATTCAAACTGTCTTATAGATCTAAAAGTGCAAAAACGGTCATTACCATTAGTAATTTGAAGAAAATCAACTAAATAAATATTGTGAAGTTGATTTTTTAATTTATGTTTTAAATTCTTAAAGAGAAAAACTAATTATAAGAAACCAAAATTTTTAAATATTTATAATAGAAACATGTACTTTAAAATTAGAAAATATGATTATTACAAATCAATTTAAGATGAAATATTTGAAGGAAGTAAATAAACTTGAATAATATTAAATTTAAAATAGAAATATTTACTCTCTTTGATTTATAATATTTTTAAATAAAAACTAACTTTTTTACAATTTAGAAGAAATTGGGCGGAGTTGGTGGATTGTGGTTTAAATAACAAAGATATGCATACAATGGTCAACATGTTGATCATCAAAACAACAATAGTTACATATAAAATTGGTTGATTCTTTCATTATTTTTAAGTCATTTAGACTTATATGTGTGTGTGTGTGTGTTTATAAATGTCATTAATATCTACTAATTTTAAAGTTATTTTATAAATTTGTGTATAGTCTGTCATGGTGCATTTATGGAATATATCTTAAAATATGAATACAATTTATTGAATGCATAGAAATATATAATTATTATTTTCTTATTATGAGCATGCATGACTACAATAGTTTATCATATATTTTAATGAAAGTATGCTTAGCAAATTATTATATTAATGTCAAAAGTTCCTCAATGCTATAATAATTACATTAGTCTCATATTTAAATCATTCTCTTCAAAATATTAAATCAAATGAAAGGGAAATTTTGTTCACTAAGATGTTAAGTTATTGGTTGTGAATTGTTTTTTTCCATTTAGTTATTATAAATAAGATAGAAGCATGCAAAAATATTTAAATATATAATTATTTACATTTATAATATATCTAAAAAATGAAAACATTAAATCATACATTAATTATAACTATAGCTACTACATCCAACCAAGGAAAATACTATTATTTATATTATTATAAATATGAAAATCATAATTGTTATATACTAGATGGATGTTCTATTATGCCTTTCTATTTAGGTTTATATTCAGAGTTGGCTATAATTATAATTAGGGGTCTATCTCTAACATTAACCTTAATTATATACCTTAATTCTAACCATGATATAAACCCTAAATCTACCCATAATCCTAATCCTAAATCCTAACCCTAATTTAACAAACCTAACCCTAACCATGATCATAATCCTAGCATATATATCATTATATAATATAGAATTATTTAAACCCATACCCTAAATGATAAACCCTAATCCTAAATTATACAAAACCTTAATCCTAACCCTAATACAAACTATAACCCTAACTATAATACTAATCATGATGACCCATACCCTAACCCTAATCCTAGCCATAACCCTAAATCTTAAATGCAAAACCCTAATACTAAATGTTAAACCTTAATCCTAATAATAATACTAATCCCTGATGCGAACCCTAATCCTACATGCTAAATCCTATATCCTAACCTAGGTTATAAACCTAAATGGTAAACCCTGATTGTAAATGTTAAACCGTGATCCTAAATACTAAACTCTAATTATAAATCCTAAACTATAATCCTAATCCTAATTGTATATGCTAAACTTTAATTCTAAGTATTAAGCATTAATGGTAAATCTAATTTCTCAACCTTAATCCTAGATTCTAAACCATAATCCTAACCCCAGCTCTAAATTGTAATCCTAATAGTAATAGTACTTATGATGTAAACCCATACCCTAACCCTAATCCTAACCATAACCATAAAACCTAACAATAAATGTAAAAATAACCATGAGCTTGGAAAAGATGGTCAAGGTTTAAAATACCATAGGTGTGAAAACACATAATATTCTCACATTAGAGAGACAAGAACAATATCACCCTGATGTAGAAAACACACAACATTTCCCACCGTGCACCTGTGCACTTAACATTTTGCATGCCTTAGATTTAATCGCGCAAGTGTGATGAAATCTAAGCCATTGATCTTGGAAAATATGATCGGGGTTTACATTTTTTGGGTGCAAAAACACACAACATTTTCGCATCAAAGAGACAAAAAGAATATCTCATGTTGCAAAAAACACACAACATTTTCTACCATGAACCTACGCTCTTAAGATTTTACACACCTTAGATTTAATCGTGCAAGCACAATGAAATCTAAGCCATAGATAGTGGAAAAGATGATCAACGTTTAAATCCTATGGGTGTAAAAATACATAACATTTTCACATTAGAGAGACAAGAAGAATATCATCTAATAGGAAAAACACAAAATATTTTCCACTATACATCTACGCACTTAACATTTTGCACACCTTAGATTTAGTCAAGCAAGTACAATGAAACTTGAGTTGTTAATCTTAGAAAAGATGATCGACATCCAAATCCTATGGGGTGCAAAAATACACAATATTTTTGCATTGAAGAGATAAGAACAATATCACCATGATGTAGAAAATACTTTTCCATGGCACAACTATGCACTTAACATTTCGCACATGTTAGATTTAATCATGCAAGCATGATGAAATATTAGATGTTGATCTTTAAAAAGATGATCAACATTTAAATCCTATAGGTACAAAAACACACAACATTTTCACATCAAAGAGACAAGCAATATCATGGATACAAAAAATACACAAAATTTTCCACCGCACACCTGCGCACTTAACATTTCACACACCTTAGATTTAATCATGCAAGTGCGATGAAATCTGATTCGTTGATCTTGGAAAAGATGATGACATTTAAATATTGTGGGTGCAAAAACACACAACATTTTCACATCAAGGAGACAAGAACAATATCACCATGATATAGAAAATATACAACATTTTCCACCACACACCTAGGCACTTAACATTTTGAACATGTTAAATTTAATTGTACAAGCACGATGAAATCTACATCATTGATCTTGGAAAAGATGATCAGCGTTTACATCATATGAGTGCAAAAATAGACAACATTTTCCAATCAAAGAGAAAAGAACAATATCACCCCAATGTAGAAAATATGCAACGTTTAATAATAGTACCCGTGCGCTTAACATTTCACACACCTTAGAATTAATCATGTAAGTGTGATGAAATCTAAGTCATTAATCTTGGAAAAGATGATCAAGGTTAAAATCCCACAGGTACAAAAACACATTATATTTTTACATCGAAGAGACAAGAATAATATCACCTGATGTAGAAAAGACACAATATTTCCTACTATGCACCTGCACACTTAACATTACACACACCTTAGATTTAATTGTGTAAGCGTGATGAAATCTAAGTGGTAGATCTTAGAAAATATTATTAGCATTTAAATTATGTAGGTGTGAAAATACAAAAAACATTCACATTGAGAGACAAGAAAAATATCACCTAATGCAAAAAACATACATGTTCCACCATGCACCTACGCCCTTAACATTTTGTGTCTGCCTTAGATTTAATCGTGCAAGTGAGATTAAATATAATTTTTTGATCTTGGAAAAGGTGATTGATGTTTAAATCCTATGGGTGTGAAAACAAACAAAAATTTTGCATCGAAGAGATAAGAACAATATCACCATGATGTAGAAAACACACGACATTTTCCACCATGCACCTACGCACTTAAAGATTTCACACATGTTAGATTTAATTACGCAAGCAATGATATCTAAGTCATTGATCTTGAAAAATATTAGCGGCATTTAAATTCCATAGGTGCAAAAATACACAACATTTTTGCATTGGAGAGACAAGAATAATATCACCCAAATGTAGAAAACATGCAATAGTTTCCACCATGCACATGTGCACTTAACATTTCACGCACCTTAGATTTAATCACGCAAGCATAATGAAATCTAATCCATTGATCTTAGAAAATATGATTGACATTTAAATCCCATGGGTGCGAAAACACACAATATTTTCCACTAGCAACCACCATGCCTCCAATGATTCCCCACATGTCTAAGAATGGATACACTTTTTCATGAAGGCACCACAGATACGTGAGGTGCAGAAAACACAACATTTTTGCAACTCCACACATCCACACAATTTTTTTCATTTTCTTGTGATACACATATGATTGCGAGATGCAGAAAAAACATGATATTTTTACACTAGATAACAATTATCTACACACCCACATAAGCTTCTCAAGTTTTTGACACTCTTCCACAGGAAAGTGGGGTGCCAAAAAACATCGTATTTTTTTCCAACTTGTCAAAATAGTGTAGAAAACATTTTGCACTACTTGTGCTAAAACAATATTGCACTTAGCCCATAAAATGTCTCTTGTATCGATAATCCATGTGGGCTAATAGTGGCAAAAATAGCCAATAGTTATGTAAAGAGATATAAAAAAAGAGAAAAGTATTACTCGTTTTTTATTGTTTTAGGTTTGTGATAAAATTTCATTGTTCACAATAGGTTAAGATACACGTTGTGTTGTTAAAATTGTAAATCTTAATTCATGGTTGATTAGATGTGTTTTATTTTTCTCATTTAATGTTATCTCCAATGAATGGTTGGATATTACAACCTTCTTTCATGGTTAATTCATGATTATTAGGGTTGTAAATTTCATGATAACGAGTATCATATGACTTTTAGCACTAAGTGTGATAATAGAGTTAAAGTGAAAGTATGATAATGGAGTTAAAGTGAAGCTAATCAATACATCAAGGAATGTATTTGACATCACATTTATGGAGACACAAATAGTTTACTAATTCATGAATTATTATATAAGGTGATGATATCCAACCATTTATTTAATTTAACATCAAATGAGTAAAATACCACATCTCATTAACCATGAACTAAGCTTAAATACGTTGAAAAAGAAAACTTGTATTCCAACCACCACTTCATATATATAATAAAAAAATAAAAAGTGTTGAACAAAATCTTGATACTTTGATGATCACATTCATTGAACCAAAATGCCTTTAAATAGGTAGTATACAACCATTCAAACAGTTTTAAGAAAACCAATAGTGATAATCATTGACAATCATAAAATAGGAACTAAACTAAATAAAAAAAACATTATTATTATTGTAATCTACCAACAATTTTATGACAACAGTACAACAACATAAAATTAGAAATATAGTTTTATTGGGGTGTACATGCCTCTATTATGTAATGAGGAATTCTATGATACCCAACTATTCATTTGAGATAACATCAAATGAGTAGAAAATTATATCCTACAAACCATGAACTAAGATTTTGTAGGTTTAAAAACACAATGTATCATTCAACATGCAACTTCATATTTAAAAACTTAGTTCATATTTGATAATATATATTTATATTTTCTCATTTTAAGTTATCTCAAATCAAACATTTGATATCACAACTTTCTGAAACCCTAGTGTTAACTATAATACTAGCCTTAATTAAAACCTTAACTATAACCATAATACTAACCATGATGTGAACCTTTTCCCTAACCATTATCCTAATCCTATGATATTAATCCTAACCCTAAGCCCTAATCCTAATCAAAATCATAAACCCTACCCTTAATTACAAAGCCTAATTGTAACACTAATCCTAATTCATAAATAATAACCCTAATCCTAAACCATTATTCTATTCCTAGTCCTGACTATTACCCTAATCCTAATCTTGTTCCTAACCCATACTTTATCCCTAATCCAAATACTATCCTAATAAAATCCCTAAACCATAACCCTAATCATAACACTAATCCTAATCAAAAGAGTAAACCCTTAACCCTAACCCTTAACAAAACTCTTACTCTAATCCTAATCAAAACCCTAAACATTGACCCTAACCAAAACCTTAATCCTAATTAAGACCCTAAACTCTAATCCTAACCAAAAAACTTACCCTAATCCTAATCAAAATCCTAAATGCTCATCCTTAAACTTACTCCTAAAACCCAATCCTAATCTTAAGACCTAACCATAATCCTAAACCCTAATCTTAAAGCCTAATCCTAACCCTAATCCTAGGTAAAATTACTTACGTAAGATTTTTGGTTCCCTCTCAACATCTATTTGTCTTCAACAATTAATTCATGATTTTTAGGATTGTAAATTTAATAATAATGAGTTTCATGTATAAATTTCATGGCTAAGTATGACAATGGAATTAAGGTGAATCTAATCAATGAATGAAGGAATGTGTTTGATATCACATTTATGGTGACAAATAATTTACTAATTCATTAACTATTATAGAAGGTGGTGATATCAAACCATTCATTTCATTTAAAATCATGAGTGAAAAACCACATATTATTAACCATGGACTAAGCTTATGTAGGTTGGGAAATAAATTTGTATTTCAACCTATTGACTTCATACATACAGTGAAATGTTATGACAACTTTGAAATAACATAAAATGAGAAATATAGTTTTATTGGGGTGCACATTCCTCTATTATCTAATGAAGAATTTTGTGATACTCGACCATTCAATTGAGATAACATCAAATAAGTAGAAAAATATATCATACAAACCATGAACAAATCTTTTGAAGGTTTAAAAATGTGGTGTAATTCATCATGCAACTTTATATTTACAATGAAATCTTATCACAACTCTATAGTGAAATAAATTGAGGAATACACTATTTTTGGGTGCACTTGCCTCTGTTACAGGAAGAGGATGGTTGCAAAATTCAATGATTAATTTCAAATAAAATCAAATTAGTAGAAAAATACATCATACTTATCATGAATTGAGCTTTTTCACTTTCAAAATTACAATGCATATTTCAACTAGCAATTTAATATCTCCAATGAAATCCTATCACATCCCTATAGTAAAATAAAATGGGGAAAGTAGTTTTCTTTTGGGTGCACATATCTTTGTTTCCTAAAAAGTAATTGTGAAGCCTGACCTTTTCTTTGATGGTAGATAAATATACTTAGTATACCTCTTCTATTAATCAATTGGATAATAACAAAAAAAATGAAGTGAAGATCATAAATTAAAAGGAAGAAAATCTTCTATTAAATGGTTGCACCAATATAAAGATGAAATGGGAAAAGGAAAATAAAATAAGAGAGCATAAATTTTGTACCCCTGCATATGTTTAAAAATCCTACAACAACATAGGATGAGTAATAAAAAAAATTAGGGGTACATATACTCTATAATCTAAAGAGGAAGATTGTGATATTCAAGTATGCATTTGAGATAGCATCAAATGAGCATAAAAATAAATCTTATAAACCATGAAATAACCTTGTAAAAGTTTAAAAATACAATGTGTAATTCCTCTTGCAATGAATTATTTACAATAAGACCCTATCATAACCTATGGAAATAAAAAATAAAAATCCCTTTTTTTTTTTTTTGGGGGGGGGGGGGGGGGTGTACACATCTCTATTAAAAGATATGATGCACCTATATGAATTATATGTGTATATTTTGGGATGACATATCCACCTCTCTAAACATGTCCCAATATCACCTCTTGTATTCCCCCTCCATATATCTCACCTCGTTCTTTCCCCATCTAGGTCTCTCACATCTAGGAAGAGAGGGACAACATGAGAGAGGGGGGAGAGGTGGGGAAGAGGGAGAAAAGTTAAAGACAAATAGAATGAGATACATAAATATTTCTCTTTATATAGATATGTGCACCTCAATCATATTTCATTGTACACATAAATATGAAGTTCTAGGTTGAATTAAACACATTGTGTTGTTCAACCTACACAAACTTATATCATGGTTGATAATATGTACTTTTTTATCTTATTTGATGTTATCTCAAATTAAAGGCTAGATATCAAAACACTCATTCTCAAGTAAAAGAGGCATGTACACCTCAACATGATTATATTTTAGATATGAAGTTTTAGGTTGAATTGCACAACATTTTTTTCAACCTACATAAACATAGTTCATAGTTCACAAGATGTTCTTTTTTTACCATTTCATGTATCCTTATATATTCTCTCTTTCATAAAATTGGTAAGATATTATACCCTCTTATTAATAGACTCTTATTTTATTTCTAAATATATCTGATGATCTAATCATATGGTCTATCATAATGATAAGAATAGACTATGCAAGGTTAAAATATATGATTCACCTATATGAATTATATTAGTATATTTTAGGATGGAATATCCACCTCTCTAACCATATCTCATTATTCATCTCTTATTATTCCCCTCCATATATCTCACCTCTCTATTTCCCCATCTAGGTCTCTCATGTCTCTCTCTCCCTTGCCTCTTTATCTACCCCCTCTCTAGTTCTCTACCTCCCTCTATACCTCTCTTGACCCCTTCCCCTTGCCTCTCTCATCCTCTTTTCTCTCTAATCACCTCTCTATCTCTCCATATCCCTCTCTACATAGGATTTAGGGTACAATATTTAGGTTAAATAATGTTGAGGATATTTCCTATGTTTATAACTCTCTCTCTCTCTCTCTCTCTCTCTCTCTCTCTCTCTCTCTCTCTCTCTCTCTCTCTCTCTCTCTCTCTCTCTCTCTCTCTCTCTCTCTATTATATATTTATATATGCATTATACCTTCTCTATTTTATTATCATTCTTATAAACTAGACTTTTCATTATATCATCATCTCTTATAAATTATAAACAATCATGTACTAAAATGTAATTATACAATGCATAATAATAATAGGCATTCAATAAATCATATCATTGTCATGCATATTAATAACAGATATGTAGCAAAAATATCATTTTCTTACATTATACAACCATGTAGTGAAAAATATGTATCATATTCATAGCATGAAACCAATGTAGGAAATGATGCATTATTTTAGACACATGGATATATGTGTGATTGTTTGCATTTTGTGAATATTAAGATATGTTTCCAAAAGGGGTATTGAATATGGTTAAATAGAGATAAATTATGCTCTTTTTAGACAAATCTATTATTTTAAAGTTCTTTGGCCAAAGCATTATGAACATTGAAATAGGTATGAAATGTCTAGAAAATTTCTTACTATGATTCTTTTCCATATCCTAATAATAGGACATTGCATTATATTACATGTACATATAGATTTGTTGGGTTGCACAAAGGTTTTCATCTTGCCATTATTTTAACATAGATAGGCTCTTCATGTAGGGTTGGTAGTTCTTCACATCATGAAGAACTTTGAGGAAGCATAATTGCTTCATGGTTGGGTGGTAAAGTATCAAGGCCATGTTCCCATCCTCAGCTTGTAGATGGTCACATGGTTGGTAGATAGAAAGGGCAATTATCTACCTTTGTATTATAGTAATTTATAGTTCTTAATTGAATTAATATTATCATGGCACAAGGGCCATCATTGTAGTTGTAGACACCTAAAAATTGTCAAGTTGATCCAAGTGAGTAATCAAGGCAAAATCAAGAATTAATTGAAATCAAAGCCAAAATTGATTAATTAAATCATATAAATCATTTAATTATGCAATTAATCAAACCAAATGTATAGTTGAATTAAATCAAATCTAACCCATTCAAGGGGTACACATGGCTAAAGAATTAAATAAAATTAATTAATTAAATCCTAATATTTATCACCTACCACATGGGAGTGAATTACCTCAACCAATAGGAATTGAGGATTGGTCTCACATGGATCAAAGCCACATTCGATCTCAATCACTCACAAGGAGAGAACATCTTGACCACTCATTTTGTCTCATTGTCCCAAGATTTGAGGATAAAATATTTAAATTTACTCCACCCCCTATGCTTGGTAAAATCTATTAATAGATAGTAAAAATTAGGAAAAAAGGATCTCAATTACATCTTAGAATTGCATCATTACTATAGTGAAATTGAGCTAGAAGCATAATTTAGCATTTTTTTGAGTAAAATAGGCTTAATTTCATCATCATTTAACATATTTCTCATTTTAGATTTGTCACTAATGGAAGCTTTCTGAGAGATTAGCGTTAGCATCTTTAAATAGAGAGCCATAGGATGCTCATTGTCTTTATTTTCATTTGATAGCTTCTTAATTGTCATATTTTGGCATAATTTGATTGAAATATTGATAAATTAATCTTATGAAGGTATTTTTGATACACAGTAGTCATGAACTTTCAATATGTATAATACATACATATGTGTGCTCTTATCTAGATTAAGCACTATAACTCTAAATTAGTGAAATACTAATTATTAATTTAGGAAGTTATTATCTAAATAATTAATTTGATGTTTTGTTGAATGAGTATTTAATCTAATTTGTGAGATATTAAGGTTAGTGCCTTTATATTTTGGTATCAATTATGATTGTTAAACCTTAGGACCTATATAGATACTATGCTAAAGTGTAACCAGTGGCATAGGTCAATCTAGTACAACTACCCTACTACAAATATTAAATGCATGGTGAAATAAATGATGATGACCTAAGATAACTAACATTGAATAATTTGGTCACATGGAAACTAAGCTATCCCAAGTAAACTTAATTAGATTAAATAGAATAAATCCTAACTTACTCCAACAATTTAGAGGCCCACTATGTTATCTTTTTGTATATTTAATTCATTAGTGACCTCTAACATCATCTTCTATATCCTTTAAAGAGATAAAAGTATAGCAGTCATGTTGATGGTCCCTAATTACCTACAAGTTTGACCATATTTTTTGTCCCATTAGCCTCAATAGTTAAAGTTTTGATAATTTTAGGTCTTGATGTATGGGATACAATTTGGATCCTAAAAATAGGTTGAAGTGTAGGCTATGATGCAAAATCATTTGTTCAATTTTTAGATTTTTAAATTTGATAAATGAACATGCAATTTAAATTTAAATTTTAAGGAAGATATCTTACATCTTGATGTTGATTTTTTTCCATAGAAATTCTCTTAAGTACATGTCAATAAAACACATAATGAATACTTTAATTTCATAATGAACACAAATGCATGCTTGCATAAGAGTGAAATTATCTTTTAATCTTTCCAAGTCATTCTTATAGAGGTGAAGCACTAGGACTTCCCAAGAAGTCACCCATCCCAGTACTAATCCATCTCGAGTGTGTTTAACTAAATATTTCTTGATAGGGAGGTTGGGAGAGCTAATCACTAGCCCTTGCCTAGGTCCACCTAGTGACCCCTCAGTGTCTCAATTGACATAAATGACCTATAGGACTCCTTAAAAGGTTCAATCCCCTGGTCTTCAACCTGAATCAAACTACAAATTCACTTCTACCAAGACAAAGCAACATTCTTGGTGCTTACTCCTTCCATGCATACACTGACCCTTAAAACTAGGATAAGGGCTCACCACCTCCAAATGAACATAGGAACTTGAAGAGATGAGGAGGTGTTGTAAAATGTCTTATTTGGTTCCATATGATGTTTTTGAACTCTCACTTCATCAATCTCCCTTACTGATCTCACACTTCCTTCTTTATTTAGGTCTACAAAGGAGAGACCCAATTAGGCCCCCTTCTCCGAGAAAATAGGGTCTTTCACCTATTTGCTTCCAAATGACCCTAAAAATTGAAAATGGTTTCTTGCAACATTTTCCAACCTCTCAAGGATTTTGGAGGTTCTAGGGTTTCTCCGGGCCGCACAATTCCCTAACCAAAAATAGGTTCTTTTGGTGAGGTTTGAGGCTTTTACTGATTGCATGAAGTGTTCTTTATTTTTGGGTGACCAAATGGATTGATTACACCTTTTCCTTTCATAAAAATGTTTTCAATGACCTTTTCTAAGGTCTCCAACCACTAATCCACATTTTTTTACTCATCCCTGCAACATATCTTTCTTCTTGGCTCGGTCCTTCATAGTCGAGCTCACCATAGCTCGCCTAGGGATTGACTGTAAAATCATTTGGAAAGATTTCTAGGGCCCCTCCTTATACATATGATACACTCATGGATTCTACTCACTATCCCCAAAAGGTCATACAAAATGAATAGTGGGATAGTGAGTTAGATCCCCATTTCTACAACTCTCCTGGTATGAACCAGTGAGTAGTGCTGATACAAAGATTTAAACTAAAATAAAAAAATAAACAAGATAGACTAAAATAATTGTAGAACTTGAAAGTAAAAACACACACTAACATCTACTATCTACCATATATCAAAATCTAACTCATGACATGTCTCTTGAATTCACTGTTTATTGAACTATATTCAAATCTAAACTCTGTGTACACTTCCAGAAATTGTTTTTTGTATAGTAGAATGAAAAACCTCAGGGTTTGGTCCAAGGTTCAATTATATAACCCTAATATGGGATTATTTAAGGTTTAGAGTCCTCTTAAGCTGATTAGGGCATTAAGACAAACTTGCACTAAGTAACTTTTAAAAGTTGCAAAAGTTGCTAAGCAACTTTTACAACAATTTAGCAACTTTTCTAAATCTTGCTTCCTAGAGACCTTAGGAAGGTCCTATGGATTTATAGACACCATATTGACTCCAAAATTGATTCTTTAGACACTCTAAACCTTGTGACATCATCTACCTAAAATTTACCAAGCAAAATACCATCATACTATAGTCTCACAATTAGAACCTAGGACCTAGATAGACTTAAAATCCCTAATGGATTCCACAGCTTGGTCATGTTGACCTTAGGGAAATCATAAACATGCCAAATATGGCTTAAAAACAAGGGTGCTTCTGCACCATACTCCCCCTCTACACAAAATACTTCAAGGTATAGTAGAGATAAAATAGAAGGGTTGATGTCATACTTTTTAAAGTCACCTTCCTCCACCCATGTTGCTTCAGATTCAGGGTGTCCCTTCCATTTGATGAGGTGATCCATGTAGAATTTGTTCCTAGTTTATTTCTTCACCCTAGATTCAAGTACCTTCTCGGCTTGAGGCTTAGTCTTTTGAGGTATGGCCACTAAACTTATATCAGATAGTGCCTCCTGCATATTTTTAGTTATCTCAGTCAAAGGTCCTTTATATTTGACTAGGCCTACCACATTGAAGACTGGAGAAATAACTAAGTCTTGTGTGAGATCCACCTTGTAAGAATTGGCTCCATACTTAGCCAAAAAATTTCATGGGCCAACTCTCTTCATTTGCATCTTAGTAGGTATTCCATTTTTCATCCTAGCCTTACTCAAGTGTACCATTACATAATCATCCACTAAAAACTAAACATCCTTTCTTCTCTCATAAACCTTGGCCTTCAATTTTTGAGTTGTCTTTGACAAGGTTCTTTTGACTTGTTCTTGGACCTCCTTCATAGTTTGGGAGAAGTCCTCAGCATATCCACTCCTATGATCTGAATCTCCTAGGTCTCTGAGCTTATTTACACCTCTTGGATGCATTCCATAAACCACCTCAAAAGGACTCTTGCATGTGGTTCGGTTCACACTATCATTATAATCATACTCTGCTTGAGGGAGGACTAAATCCCAAGTTTGTCCATACTCCTTAGTTAGGCACCTTAGCAAGTTACCTAGTACCCTATTTATTACTTCAGTTTGGCCATTCATTTGAGGATGATAAGCTGAGCCAAATGATAGGTTAGTTCCCAACCTATTCCATAGGGTCTTCCAAAAATGACCCATAAACTTTGCATCTCTATTAGAGAATATGCTAAGGGGAAGTCCATGAATTCTTACCACTTCCTTGAAAAATATTTGAGCAATGTGGCTGACATCATGTGTTGTCTTGAAGGGAATGAAGTGACTCGTCTTACTAAACCAGTCCACCACCACATAGATACTATCCAACCATGTCCTTGTCTTTGGAAGCCCCACTATGAAGTCCATGCTAATGCATTCCCATGGCCTATTAGGAATGGGTAGGGGCTGATAAATTCCTACATTTCTGGATCCTCCTTTGGATTTCATGCATATCACACATTGCTCCACATATCTCCTGACATCTCTAGGTAGCTTAGGCCAATAGTAGAACCTTTGTACCAACTCCATTGTTTTATTGATGCCAAAATGGCCACTAAGACTTCCATTATTCATTTCTTGAATGAGATTATCTCTCATTGATCCCTTGGGAATACACAATTGATTCCCCTTGAACAACAACCCACTTTGCAACGTATAGTCAACAAACTGACTGTGGAAATGGTTCTAAAAATTAGAGCATATCTTTTAAGCTTAATAAATCTTTAGTATCCTTGTAGAGGTCCTTGAAGCTATCTATCCCTATGCTTTGAAGTTGGACCTCTTTTACTGTTAGCAGCCTCCTACTCAAGGCATTTTCTACCTTGTTCAACTGTCCCTTCTTGTGCTTGATGGTGAAGGTAAAGGCCTATAGATACTCCATCCATTTGAGATGTCTATTACATAGCTTCTCTTGGGTGTTGATGTAACTCAAGGCTTGATTGTTTGTGAAAACCAAAAAATATTTAGGAAGGAGGTAATTCCTCCACTTCCTAAGTGACTGAACTAAAGCATATAGCTCTAAGTCATAGGCTAAATAATTCCTCTTATCCTCATTAAGCTTCTCACTGAAGAAGTCTATGGGCCTATCTTCTTGACTCAACACTCCTCCAACTATTATGCCACTTGCATCACACTCCAATGTGAATATTTTATCAAAACTAGGCAGTAGGAGAATGGGTTGTGTTGCCACTTGCTGCTTCAACTTCTCAAATGCCTTGTTGGATTCTAGTGTCCATTTAAACTTGATCTTCACTCCACCCTTGATGGGTGTCCAGGACTGGTGCACATATGCCACTAAATTTCCTTATGAACTTCCTATAAAATTGAGCAAGACCATGAAATCTTCTTACTTATGTCCCTGTGGTTGGTGTAGGCTAATTTAGGATAGCTTCCACCTTGCTTGGGTCCATTTTCAGCTAACCTTTGGATACCACAAATCCCAAATAAACTATCTCTTTCTTGAGGAATTCACATTTCTCCAAGTTGATTGACAATTGTTCATCATGGATTCTCTTGAGTACAATCTCCAAATGTGTTAGGTGCTCCTCTTTTGTTTTGCTGAAGATGAGTATATCATCAAGATATACCACCACAAATTTTTTTGTATAGTCCTTCAACACTTCATTCATCAATCTCATGAATGTGCTAGGGGCATTAGTAAGCCCAAATGGCATTACAAACCACTCATATAGGCCTTCATTAGTCTTAAAGGTTGTCTTCCACTCATCTCCATCCTTTATTCTAAAATGGTGGTAACCACTCTTAAGATCCAACTTGGTGAAGAATTGGGCTCCTCCTAAACAATCCATCAAGTCCTCAATCCTAGGTATGGGAAACCTATACCTGATTGTGATTCGATTAAAGGCTCTTGAATCAGTGAAAATCCTCCATTTTCCCCCTTTCTTGGATGCTAGGACCACGGGTACCGCACATGGGCTAATGCTCTTCTTTATGAGCCCTTGATCAAGAAATTCTTGCACTTGTCTTGCCACCTTTTGATTATGCTTTGGTGTGAGCTTATATGCTACCTTATTTGGTAATGAGGCCCCTGGTATGAAGTCAATTTGATGAATTATTGACCTCTTAGGTAGTAAGGTTGTTGGTGTCACATCACTTATAATATCCTTATACTTACCAAGTAAGTCTTGAATCTCCTTTGGTAGAGGTGCTTGAGTAGACTTCTCTTCTTCCTTAGGCTTCACTACTATGGCATATCCTTCACTGTCCCTTGCTTGGAGTGCATGTAAAAACTCCTTCCCACTATTCAACAACACACTAGGATTCTTGGCTTGATCCCCTTCTTCTTCTAGCAAGGATTGTAACTTAAAGGTTCTTCCATCCTTCTTAAATGTGACAGTGTTGTCTTTCCCATCATATATGCATTCTCTATCATATTTCCATGGCCTTCCTAACAATAGGTGGCATGCATCCATGGGTGGAACATCACACAAAAACTTGTCTTTATTCCCACCAATATAAAATTCAATCCATACTTTCTCATTTACTAGGACACTTTGTCCCTTATTAAACCATGTTACCTTGTAAGGATTGGTATGAGGTACCTTGGGAAGATTGAACTTATTGACTGCCTCTTTTGCAATGATGTTGTCTATGGAACCAAAATCAACAATCACCTTGCATACTTTCCCCATGACTTTACACTTCACTCTAAAGAGTGTCCTTCTTTGCCTTGGCTCTTCCTTTGTTGGTTGTCTAATGAGTACCCTCCTAAACATGAGGTTCTCTCCCATTTCTGATTCAATATGACTGACTTCTAGTGATTTGACACTTGAAGTTTCCTCTTGAGTGTAGGCCATCTTTTTTCTGCATTTGAAGAAGATGCCTTATCTGGGCACCTATAGGCTAGATGTCCCATCTGCCCACAGTTATAGAATTTTATGCTAGAAAAATAGGAATTTCTTCTACCTGCACTTATACCTCTGTTAGAGCCTCCTTGGTTTCCTCTACCTATGCCAAAGTTCCCTCTAGAAGATGACTCACTACTATGCTCTGCAAGTTTGGACTCTCCCTAACTTCTTTTTTCATTCCCTTTACATTGCTAACTTCTTCTGTGTCCCCTTTGGTCTCTTCCTCTACCTCTACTCTTGAAGGATTGATCTTGTTTCCTTCTACTCTTGTCTTCAATTTTGATGGCCAGTTGATAACACTGGTGTACTATCTTGGGACTTAGAAGAGTCATCTCTTCCTGAATACTCCACTTCAAGCCATTCAAATATTTGGCTACTTTGATGCTTTCATCCTCTAACACATTTGACCTCATGCAAAGCTTTTTAAATTCCTTTGTATAGGAATTCACATCAAGGTCTTTTTGTCTTAAACTCTACCTCTTTTTATGTAGTTGAATCTCATAGTCATCTGGCATGTAGGCTTCCCTTATTTTTCTCACCATTCCCTTCCAAGTAGAGATTGGATTATTTCCTTCCTTTTCCTCTCGGTTTGGATAAACTTCCACCATGTTAATGCAAATCCTCTAAGTCTAGATTTGGCCACTCTTACCTTATGTGCCTCAGTGACCCCATCACATTCAAAATGGTTCTCCATGCCTTCTATCTAGTCCATGACTAGATCTATGTCCATCTTACCACTAAATAGCGGTATCCCTTCTAGAGCCTTCCCACTCATGGCTTTCAAGGATTTCAAGAGGGGCTCTTCATGTAACATAGGGTCTGGTTCTAGAGTCTTGTCCTCTTCAGGAATCTCTTTTTCCTTTTCTTCTCTCCAATCCAACTTGTCACTAACTTCTTCAGTCTTTATCTACACTTCACCCAATGCTTGTTCCAATTGGGCTATTCTTTCTCTCAACAACCTATTGTCTTCCTCTTGGTCCTCAACTTTCTTGGATAAATCCACATTAGTCACCATGTTTGAAGACCCACTAGATTCACACTCTAACATGCACTATGTAATCCCAAAAGCTTTTGGGGCTCTGATACCAATCTGATAGGGAGGTTGGGAGAGCTAATCACTAGCCCTTACCCAAGTCCACCTAGTGACCCCTCAGTATCTCAATTGACACAAATGACCTATAGAACTCCTTCAAAGGTTCAATCCCCTAGTCTTCAACCCCAACCAAACTACCAATTCACTTCTACCAAGACAAAGCAAGATTCTTGGTGTTTACTCCTTCCATGCATACACTGACCCTTTAAAACTAGGATAAGGGCTCACCACCTCCAAATGAACATACTAACTTGCAGAGATGAGGAGGTGTTGTAAAATGTCTTATTTGGTTCCATATTATTTTTTTGAACTCTCACTTCATCAATCTCCCTTACCAATCTCACACTTCTTTATTTAGGGCTTCAAGGGAGAGCCCCAATTAGGCCTCCTTCTCTGAGAAAATAGGGTCTTTCACTTTTTTTCTTCCAAATGACCCTACAAACTAATCATGATTTCTTGAAGCATTGTCCAATCTCTCAAGGATTTTGGATTTTTTAGGGTTTCTCCAGGCTGTATAATCCCCTAACCAAAAATAGGTGCTTTTGGTGGGGTTTGAGGCTTTTACTGATTGCATGAAGTGTTCTTTGTTTTTGGGTGACCAAATGGATCGATCAAACCTTTTTCTTGCATATAGATATCTTCAATGACCTTTTCTAAGGTCTCCAACCACTAATCCACATTTCCCTATTCATCCCTACAACATATCTTTCTTCTTGCCTCAGCCCTTCCTAGCCGGGCTCACCATGGCTCGCCTAAGGCTTGACTGTAAAATCATTTGGAAAGATTTCTAGGGCCCCTCCTTCTAAATATGATACACTCATGGAGTCTACTCATTATCCCCAAAAGTCCATACAGAATGAACGGTGGGATAGTGAGTTAGATCCCCATTTCTACAACTCTCCTAGTATGAACCAGTGAGTAGTGCTAATACAAAGATTTAAACTAAAACAAAGAAATGAACAAGAAAGACTAAACTAATTGTAGAACTTGAAAGTAAAAACACACACTAACATCTACTATCTACCATAGATCAAAATCTAACTCATGACATGTCTCTTGAATTCATTGTTTACTGAACTGTATTCAAATCTAAACATTGTGCACACTTCCAAAAATTATTTTCCATATAGTAGAATGACCAACCTCGGGGTTTGGTCCAAGGTTCTCTTATATAACCCTATGATGGGTTTAGGGAAGTTTTAGAGTCCTCTTAAGCCGATTAGGGCATTACAATAAACTTGCATCGAGCAACTTTTAAAAGTTGCAAAAGTTGCTAAGCAACTTTTACAACAATTTAGCAACATTTCCAAATCTTGCTTCCTAGAGACCTTAGGAAGGTCCTATGGAGTTATAGATCCCATCTTGACTCCAAAATTGATTCTTCACACACTCTAAACCTTGTGAAATCATCTTGACATCATCTACCTAAAATTTACCAAGAAAAAGACCATCATACTATATTATCACAATTAGAACCTAGGACCTAGATAGACTTCAAACCCCTAATGGATTCCACAACTTGGTCAATAGGACCTTAGGGAAATCATAAACATGCCAAAGATGGCTTACAAAAAGGTAAAAACAAGGGTGCTCCTACACTAGTTCTCTCCATGGTTAAGCCCACTCTACTTGCAACCCCATTTGCAAAATATTTAGCAAGTGTTGTACCTTATGAACAATTCATTAGAAATCCCCTAAAGCTCATCAATTGATAAGTAGGAGATATTTTCTAAAATAATTAAAATCATGATACTTTTAGTAGGATTCAATTGTGTAGTTTTTTGAAGTCAAAATCATTGACCCATGTTTCATGAGTAGTGGTTCACAAGAACCCATCTCTCATGAGAATGAATGGAACACATAACACTTATTGCATCTAGGTGATTCTCATAGAAGTGAAGCACCGAGACTTCCTGGGAGGTCACCCATCCCAATACTACTCTAACTCGAGTGCACTTAACTAAAAAAATTTGTCCATGGTTAAGTCCACTCTTCTTGCAACCCCACTTGTAAAACCTTCAACAAGTGTTGTGCCTTATGAACCATTCACAAGAAAACCCCTTAATCTCATCAATTAGGGATATGATATGAGGGAGGGGAGAGAGTGAGAAAATGGGTAATGAGGGGACATATCTAGGGAGAGAGAGGGGAGTAAATAAGGGGAAGAAATGGTGAGATGAGGGAGGGGAGAGAGTGAAAGAGGTTAATTAGATGGAGATGGAGGTGTGTGTGTGTGTGTGTGAGGAGAGAGAGTGAAAGAGGTTAATTAGATGGAGATGGAGGTGTGTGTGTGTGTGTGAGAGAGAGAGAGAGAGAGTAAATAGGAGGAATATATGGTGAGATGAGGGAGGGGAGAGAGTGAAAGAGGTTAATTAGATGGAGAGAGAGAGAGAGATGTGTGTGTGTGTGTGTGTGTGTGTGTGTGAGAGAGAGAGAGAGAGAGAGAGAGAGTAAATAGGAGGAATATATGGTGAGATGAGGGAGGGGAGAGAGTGAAAGAGGTTAATTAGATGGAGAGAGAGAGAGAGAGAGAGAGAGAGAGAGAGAGAGAGAGAGAGAGAGAGAGAGGTGTGTGTGTGTGTGTGTGTGAGAGAGAGAGAGAGAGAGAGAGAGAGAGATTATAATTATGGGGAAGAGATGGTGAGAGGGGAAGGGAGATGGGAGAAAGGGAGAAGGGAGAAAGGGAGAAGGGGGAGGGGGAGAGATGAGGTAGAGAGAGATAAGGGGAGGGGGAGAAAGATGAGGTAGAGAGAGAAAGAGGATAATGAGGGCCCAAAATAGATGGAGATAATGATGCGAGAGAGCAAGAGGGATGAGATGGTGAGATGAGAGATGGAGGTAGGAGAAAGATAGAAGATAGAAGGGAGAGGGGAGAGAGATGAGGTAGAGAGAGAAGGGGGAGATATATGAGGTAGATAGAGAAATATGATAATTAGGTGGGAATATATGGATATGGCAATGTGGGAAGGAAGAGGAGAGAGAGAGGGGGAAAACATGTGAGAGATGGTGAGAGAATGGGGAGAGGGTAAGAGATATGAGGTAAAGATAGGGGAGAGATGTGTGTGTGTGTGTAAGAGAGAGAGAGAGAGAAAGACGGGGCAAAGTGTGAGAGACGTGCATATATAGACATATATATACACATATATGCATATATCTATATATATGTATATGTATACATATTTGGAGTGCATATTAAGTTTACTAACATATGTCGACATATATGCTTTTAATTCTACATATAGGTTTATATCTTCAAGAACATGCTTGAATGTGCATAACTATTAATTATTGTGTACTCCTTGTTATTTATGTGAAAGAGTTAAATTGAGAGTGATAAAAAGAATGGTGTATTCATTGTTGAAATGAGAGGAAATGGAAGAATCAAAATTAAAAAAAGAGTCAATGGGCCCTTGGTCCTAGGCGAATTTGGACATGACATTATCCTTTTGATAAACAATTGAGAAAGACAAAGACTAGACAAAATAATAGTAACGTTTATCCCTTCTCTTGTCTTATTGTATTTTTAAAAATATTAAATGGTTTAAATGAAATCAAGTATATTTTACAAAATAAAAACAATGGACTAGTGATAACCTCAAATCAATAAGGATCCAGAGAGAGAGAGAGATGGGTCAATATCTCTCTCTTTCTATCTTCATATATTTTTGTATTCCTATCTATCTATCTATTTCTCTCTCTCTCTATCCCTATCTTTGTTTCTTTCTCTACATCTCTCTATAAACAATATTAACAATATAACTAAAAGATAAATTCAACATTAAAAATTAATATTATAAATGTTTACTTTCTTAAAAATTGTTGATAAATTTGAATGATGAAATTGTAAAATAATTTTAATTTTAATTTTTTATTAATCAAATAGAAATATCAATAATATTTTCTTTTAAAATATAATAATAATTTAACTTTATTTAAATTAATATAAATATTAATTTATTTTTTAAAATCATTAATCAAAGATCAAATGTTAAAACCAATCATTCATTAATAGGAAAAAATAAAATTATTTCATATTTTTTACTTTCTATTATATAAATGATTTTATATAAATTAAAAATTTGTCCTCTGTTATTATGTGTTAAAAAAATTACTTTATTGAAAATACAAAATAAAATAAGAAATTGAAAAAGTCTATAAAAAATAGATAAAAAATTCTTATGATTGCAATTTGCATAAATAGATTGGTGAAGGTTGTATTTAATTAAAATAAAGTAAAAGGAAAGAAAAATTAAAATAGTAAAAAAGAGGTGAAAATAAGAAAAGGAAAATACCAAAAAATCAACAAAATAAAAGAAAGATATGAATATAAAAAATGGTCAAAACAAGAATAAATATAGTTTTATAATAAATACATTTTTTCAAAAATTTTAATAAATTTAAATTTAAAATAAATTAATAAATATGATTATTTAGTATTTTTCACAAGAGTGTATGTTTTCTAGTTTTAGGTACAGAGGTGCATTCTATCATGAGAATAGCCACATCCTAAACAACATTATTTATTGATGTATATATATATCAAGACATATTCTCAAAGTAAACACATAACTAACTTAGAAACGATGTGAATATACAAATTTAACCATTACACTATTAAGCTTCAAACACAAATGTTTTATATTTAAAAAAAAACAATGATAATTTGTTAATTTTAACATATTATTCGTTTCCAAATCATGTATTTTAATGAGTTGGAGTAGAAGCAAAGTGAAGCTAGGAATCTTTCACCCTTCCCCATAGGACACTTTCTTTTGACTTATGACATAGGCTGTTTTTCTAAAAACTAACCAATAAAAGGAAACAAGGAATATTCAGGCATGGAAATTGAAAACAAAAGGCAACTTCAAATCTGTTCTCTATTTAAGCATTCTTATTTCACCAAGTTTAGACAACCGACCATGTCAATCTCAGAGCTGCCTCTGTAAAATGGTGGACCACTCAAGAAATACGTTACTTGGCCAAAAGGTAGCAAAAGCCAGAGAAAAAAACCTCAACATGAACGACTGTAAAACAGCCCATAAAGACAAAACTTGTGCTCTAAGATTGTGCCGCCCTGTAAAATGGAAACTATTCAAAAATCTTGCATACCATCATAACAAAAGTAGTTAATCTGTTGCCAATACAACACTCTATGAACATATTCCTTGTTTATTTTGGTCTCCAAACCATCTTATATAAATATCAACGGCAGAAGCAATTCAAAACCATTGGTATCTAAACTCACTCAAATTACAAGCAGAGTAATCAGTCATATTCCAAGGTGTTGCTGTAACAGTTTTAATGGCGGATGCAGGGAGGATCAGAGAATCTCAGCCTTGTTCTCAGTATGCAGAGATTTTTGATAAACATGAAAGAAAGAGGAAGAGTAGAGCCCAACCGATAATTACATGGCTCTGTGTTTTAGTTTTGGGTTTGGTGATCTTTGGAGGCATTGTGGTGTTGTTAACATGGATTGCCCTTCAGCCCCACAAGCCAATATACTATGTAGATTATGCTTCCCTCTCCAACATCAGCATTTCACATAATGTACTGAATATAAGGATGAGCTTCAACATCACAGCCCACAACCCAAATGACTGTATTGGGATATATTATGATAAGATGGAGGGTTATGCTTATTATGGGTATCAAAGGATTGCAGGGGCTTACATGGCTACATTTTATCAGGGGCTCAAGAATACTACCATTCTGAGGCCTATTTTGACTGTGCATTCTTTTGTCTTGAAGGAGGATGTTGCAAGAGATTTGGCATTGGAGAATTTCTTTGGAGGTGTGGAGTTGAGGCTGAAATTGTTTGCTAGGACTAGATTCAAAGTGGGCAGATGGAAATCTGGTCATTATAATATGAAAGTTAGTTGTCATGCACTAAAGGTTCAGATGAATGGTGGGTCTGGTTCTTTTAAGCCCAAAAGATGCAGTGTATATTTCTGATGGAGTGGATTTTTCTGTAAATTACGTATTGTTAGAGAGATTGAATAGAAAAAGAATTTTGAAGCTATATTTATAATGTATTGGTTTTCTTCTGTTGGATTGGGATACCTTTTCAATTGTGCTGTGATTGGAATCTACTTATTATGGTTTTCCAATTATTCCGAGTAACTAGATATTCCTGGCTTTGTTGAAGAATGGAATTATAGAGGATGCTATTGTGATCAATAAGCTTAAATTACTTTTTTATTTATATAATGTTTTAAAATTATTGATATTGATGATAAAAGTATAGAATTTAAACTTATGACAAAAGACATCTGCTTATAGTGGTAAAGTCATGTTGTAGACACCTAAAAAATGTTGAGTTCAAATCTTCATCAATACAAAAAAAAAAGAATTTAAACTTACTATTTAAAACTTCAAATAACTAATGTAAATAAGAATGGAATCATCTAAGAATGGATGAGCAGAAAATCAACTTTTGAATCTATAATAGAGACAAAGCATTAAATTGATTGATGATTGGATGCTTTATAACATACAGATTCCTTATATTAATGTGTTATTTAGAGCAAAAAAGGAGCTTTTGAATCTATAATAGAAACAATAAAGTATTAAAAAGGTTGATGATTGGTGATAATGTTTTATAACATAGAGATTGCTTATATTAATGTGTTACTTAAAAAGTCTTTTAAAAATAAATAAAAGAAAAAGGTGCATATTAAATTAATTTTTTATAACAAGTGAAAAGAATAGGAGTCAATAAAATTGAATTAATTTTTTTTAAATTTGATGGTCATTCTCATCTATTTTAAGATCAAATCCACATGCCATGAAATCGATAAAAGAGAGCATGACAAAAGTATCTAGGTGGGAGATAAATGTATTGAAAATAGTACATTGATACGTGCAATAATGACATGATTATTTTTTATATTAAATAGAAGAAAAACGAGGGTGTTGGCTCTAGACCAAAAAGGTCATTTAAAACAAGGTCAAGAACAAACCATTAATAGTTCAAGCTATCAAAAAAACTAGTAACCCACATCAAGAGTGGGTAGACAAGTCACTCACAGTGTGGGGAAAAGGATGAGATATTGAAGAACAATCTTTCCTACGCCGGCAAACAACTGTCTAGGCAATACAATCACTAGGATCCCCACCATAAGGAGTAGCACAAGGGACAAAGTGTTGAGCGACTGACAGCACAAGGGACAAAGTGTTGACAAGTCGACACATTGTTAGCCAAAGGTTAGAGCAGAGCAAGGGAAACAAATAAAGAAGGTTTCACATGGCCAAAGGGGTCCACACTAGAAAAAAGAGATGGAGTAAGATCCATATAGTCTAGGGAGGCCAAATCGGCAATAGGAGCATCATCTTGGGGGAGTCATCATCAGCCTATGAAGATTCATTAGAGGAATATTTGAAAGCCAAGGCAGTCAAATGATCACCATTAGCATCATTCCACTAAGTGGCAGCACCTTTACAGTGCTAAATAGAACAATTTGTTGTGAAGTGACCAGTAGAGAAGCATTGATGACAATGAAAGGGGAGACCCTCATAATCCATTGATTGAGTTAATGGCCTATCCCAATCATTGCAAACCACATCCCTAGGAAGAGGTATGGAAATGTCAATGTCAACCAATATGCATGCAAAGGTAGAGAGGCCCATGGAGCCCACAAAATTATTCACCTTTAAGAAACAACCAATAGAGTTGTCGACGACCTCGGAATAAAAAATTTCATAAAAGTGATATGATTGTTAATATATTAGAATGTACTATTAAGGATAGGATTATATATAATATTTCAAGGTGTCTAAATGGAGATGGATAAAAGATTGAAAAATATGGAAACTTAGCAAAAGTTTTACTATTTTTTTGTTATAACTTTATGGATATATTTCAGCGAAATGTGACAAAAAATAAATGGGAATTTTAATAGGTGTGAAAATTTTATGAATATATTTTATCTATAGTCTAAGGTACACACTTGAATTCTAAAATGAGATTATATTTTAAATTATATAAATATTACTACTCTTATGTGAAATTAAATATTTAGAGACAAAGGATATGTGGTCCACAAAATGTCTATGTGAATAAAAGAAAGGCAAGTCTAGCATCAATTGACCATGTGAAAGAATGTCACTCCTTAGAGAAGTTATCAATTAGATATGTCTTTACCATTGTGTCATTAGTTGGTGTATGATAGAAAACAGTGAGCAATGCTAAGATGTAGATCACTCACCAAGTCCTATGATAGATATTGGAATACAAACCCACTCTTAAACTAATCTGATCAGCACAACCAAAATGATGAATGGATGCTAATGCAAGATCTAAGTAAAAGGAGGTATTTGGATTCCTTATAGAAAATGTGATATATGATATGATATGTAAATATGATAAATGATTAAAGCAAGGTAGATCTGATCTATGAAAGTAAGTGCAAGAGGAAAAATAACAAGAATGAACTCACCTTGAAGAAAGAAGAGGAGGATTGACCTTTGGATCCAGATTTGATTGTCGCCGAAATGTTAGAATCATTTGTAACTCCAGGTCTGGGAATCTCATGCATGTAAGTGTCTACTGTGCAATTGTCAGCCAAAAAGTGTGGGACTATGTCAAATGTTTAGGACTATGATGACATTTTGACTTAGTCCTTGAAGCTCCCAATACATAATGAAATTTTTTTGAGGACTGCCAACTATGTCTGCACCTTCTAGATCTAGATCTGCAACTCCATAACTTGTTCCTACACACGGAAAATAAGGGAAGAAGGTTGAGGGGAGAGGTTTTCCTCAGTCAAGCCCCTATTAATGAATCAACCTTGAAATGAAATAAATGAATTGGAAAGAGTGTTGTCATGTAGGAAAGATTAGATCTAAACAATGGAGTAAATCATACCATGTAGATGCAATTGTATCTTAGAATGTGATCAAGTATATTGATGCAATAGATTTGACTCAACACAAAAACAAAAATCAAATCATGCAAGACCAAAACTTCATATAATAGATTTTTTGATTCACCACAATGTTCAATTGGGAAAGAGAGAGAAGAAGAAGAAGACTTGATGGATGAATGTAGACCTCCTTCCTTGATTGCAAAATCCTTTGTTTGACCTCTAATGGGGGAAAGAAGCTAGATCTATGGAAGGAAATGCCTTGAATGCATGATGAAAATGAAGAGTTGAAATTCTTGATAGCTTTTGATGGCTTCCTTGCACTTGAATGCTTGATAATGGATGCCTTCACTAATGGATGTGTTCTTGCACTTGGATCTCTTGAATGCACAATGGATGGATAATAGTTTTCTTGTAGATGTATGTCTATTGATAATGGATTATGAAAATGAGAGGAGTGAGTGCATTTTTATACACATTTTGGGGCTCAAATTTTGAGGCCAATTGTAATTTCACACCTTGGAAGAAACTCCTGCCATCAGGCTCTGAGCCAAATTTGGGCTCAAAAACCCAAGACTAAGGTGACAAGATGACTTGGTCCTAGGACTAAGATGAAAATTTGACTTAATCCAGATAAAATCACCTCAAAATTTGATGGGATGTCGAGTGTGATAAGGAGTGGTGGTAAAAATTATCGCCTGCCAGGGGATCAGGGTGAATCCCGAAATCCAAAAATAAATGCATAGGTCCTAGATGGAAAATGGATTATGTGATTGGATGGAAAAATGAGAAATCATGTATAGGAGTTACAACCAACCTCGAGTTTAAACAATATTAAAGGAGGAGGAGGACCTTTATTTAAGTTCAATATTAGGTCCTACCATAAGAAACACACTAAAGCAGGCTCAAAATGGTCCCAGAATGAGCACAAGTTAAGTGCTTACTTTTTAGGATGATACAGTTGGATATAATCATGTCATCTTCGTGTGCCTTCTATTTTTCCTTCTCTAGTTTCCAAGAGAAAATAAAATTAGGGAAAAGTGTTGGCAAGTTGTCTATACTAAAGAATATGACTATATTTAGTGTTGTCATTATGGCAACAAAGTCATATGAAGTTTTGGAGTCAGCGCATATTGAAGAAGATCATAAATATGGCTAAGTATGGAAGACTAGACAGATAGCAGAGCACCAGGTGATCAAAGCATCAGCGCACGTGCATATGACAAATTTATGACATGCGCCCTTAAAGATAAGCTTCTAAGTATGTATTCATGCTAAGTCTAAGAGGGCATGATGATATGAGTCAATATGAGGAAGTTACAGTCAGATGAAGTGGCACGGACAGTAAGCAGTAGAACAGGACAGAGCATGGAGCCGACTATTTGTATTTTGATTAGCGCTTGTAATATTTTTTTGTAAAGGCTATGCGCCTATTGTATTTAGGTCATAGACATGTTAATATGAATATATGTAAACACGCTTGAGCCAATTTAATTGGAAGTGGTGTATGTAATTAGTTATAGACTGACTTGATGAAAATTTTTGTATGCGCATATAAATAAGACATGTGCCCTTGTAATTAAGGAAGGTATGAGATATAGAAATCGGTAATAGCATAGCAGAGGCATGCAAAGAGAAATGAGTATGTTATAGTGCTTTACAAGAGGCTAAAGCATAGGCGCACAAAAGGAACTAATCAAACAAGAAGTGTCATAGCAATAGTTCACCTTGCAGATATAGTGTGTATCTGAGATCCAGAAGGTTGTAGCCTTCACCACTTGAGCAGTGAGCTCTAGGATAGTGTGTCCCCACCCCTAACAAGGTTAATTATAAAAGACTCCTAACAGGGTCCGACCCTTGACCAGGTCACTGTACTAAAGCATTGTAAAGAACAACTCCTAATAGGGTTGCAAAATCTTCTAATAGGGATCATAATACACTAGTGTAGTTCTTAGTGGGTGTCAATTTCCATCGGGGTTTTTACCTATTTGGGTTTCCCCGTAATCATATTTGGTGTCATGTGTTATGAATGTTTATCTTACTTGCATCGATGTTCATTCCAGTAACTAAGCAATTAAATTAAGTCTCAAGGTATCAGAAAAAGAGTTAAGTATAGAACACTAATTCACCCCCCCCCCCCCCCTCTCAGTGTTCCCATTCCTAACAAAAAGATCCAATATGGCATGTGGAAAATTGTTTAGTATTTCATAAAAATTGTTAATCTAACAATTGATTATGGCTGTGTTATTATTTAGTGATGAATACAATAGAAATTATATGTATCTTCTTTTTGTAAATTCAAAAGCACACAGAAAACTTTGAAACCACTTGATCTTCTCTAAAATCAACAATCAATAAATAATTTGAATTCATCAATCCAACAACTTCATACCATTGGTTCCTAAATAATAAATTCAATGGTCCTACCACTTATACAATGCATATAAAGAACCAATACTATAACATGACTCATGGAAGCTATGTGCTCCCTGAAAAAGTGTTGATTTAATAACACTCTTCTATTGCACCATTGGTCAAGACAAAATAGTGTGGCATATTTTTTATTCTTAGATGCAATAAATCAAAATTTTAAATGGAAAAAAATGCAAGCACAAGAATCCTATTCCAAACTATGAACTAAAATGTTACCATAAACTATATTTCATAATGATATGCCCCAAGTAATCATTGGTAAGTGGTTGCTCATTTTCTTGAAAGTCATTTATTTTGACATGTGGTTATCTTAGATTTGACATGGATATGAATGGATAATATAATGCCTACATTTGTAGAATCTTGGAAGAGGGAGTGAATGATTGAGATCTAATGATGAGATCAATGGTGGAGGATGACTAAGAAAATTTCCTTAGGATCAAGGAGAGAATGAAGAGTCAATATGAAGTTTTTTGAAACATGAAAGGTTGATATGCATTTACTAAATTTTTTAAATGTTGCAACCA
Source organism: Chamaecyparis obtusa (assembly GCA_027943335.1). Taxonomy (NCBI): domain Eukaryota; kingdom Viridiplantae; phylum Streptophyta; class Pinopsida; order Cupressales; family Cupressaceae; genus Chamaecyparis; species Chamaecyparis obtusa. The sequence continues at coordinate 978,477 of BSBK01004452.1, forward strand.
TGAGAAACATAAGAGACATACACATCTAGGAACTGGGTTTAGTGGAAAGAATTTTGGAACCATAAAATCTAGTGTTCTTAGGTGCCCTTCATTCTTATTCATAGATGAAATATAGAAGTAATTAAATACTAGTAGTATTTAATTATTTTAGCCAAGTGAGGTGGATTATAGGTGTAAATACTAATAAACTAAAAGGGATAAAAATATATTCAACCTCAAGAGGTGTAAATAGAAATATTTTATCAAAGGAGTTGAAGGAAAGTTTGTAAGCAGGATCAATCGAAGCTTTGGAAAAGAAGTATATGCAGGTCTAAAGGGAAGGTATATGGAAATGAATGTATCAAATTCTATGAAGAGCACTGCATCTACAAGATATTTTAATGAAGGAAATTTATTAATCATGTCATTCACTAAAAATATTATATTTAATATGACAAGACTTTGATTAGTTAGAAGTTTGTACCTCATATTGGAAAGAATGGTGTCTCTCACTAAGCTCGTGTCTCACAATGGGGGCTCATGCCTCTAGTAGGTTGATGCCTACAAATTGAGGGGATTCATATCACTAGTGAGTTGGTGCCTACAAAGATAAGTGTGGTTTGATATCTTTGGTGGTTTGGTGCCTACAAAGTTTGCAAGACAAGTTTATATATTTAATAATTTGTCATGTTTTCTCCCATAAGGGTTTCCACACAAAATTATGTGTTCTACTTGTCTTGTGTATTTTTTCATCTTATTATTTTATTGTTCATTTAATATGCTTAAGGTATTATGTTTGAAAAGGTAAAAATTTGTTGTTATAGTGATTCACCTCTCCTTTGATATAATTGTGTACTCATCAAGAGGATCCTATGGAAATAAGAGATGAAATTTTTGGCTTCTTTGACCATCTATATTCCCTCTACTAGATCAATCTAGAAACTTATCTCAAAAATTTCTAGTTTAATGGGCATGGAGCACAATAAGGTTCTTATAACAATCTCCATTGAAGAATAAAAGTGTGTTCTCTACCAAATGCAAAAAGATAAAGCCACAAGACTAGATGGATTTATCTCAACCTTCTTTCAAGAGTTCTCAAGATTTTTTATTCATGAAATCACATTGGAATTTATTGTAAGGAAGTTGACTAGTAGAACAACTTCCTACACTAACCTTAAGGGGAGAGTAATGTAAAACTTTTTCACATCTTTTCAACAGTTACAGAAACGTAACAATAAATATCAATAACTTGCATACAAAAATGCAATGATTTATGTGGGTAAAACCCTTTCGAGAGAAAACCCCCACTCCAAAAGTCACCTAATATATTATTCAAAAACAAATAATAAATTATAATACAATTACAGAGAAAGCTTCTCATAGAGTATCACCAATGGAGATCTAGAGTTAGCTCAACAACTAGCTGACTCTTACAACACACTACAATTCCTCTCACCCATCTAATATATAGGAAATAGAAATTAGGAAGTCGTCAAATGGTATTACAAAACCATGAAGAGACCCATAAAAGGAACACAAAATATCCAGTGTTGGACCTCTAACCTAATGACAAATAGTCAAGATCTATAATGACAAATTATATCATTGCAACCCCCCACACTCACATATCAAAAGTAACCTATTTATCAATAGTACATTTTAATTATTGCAAGGTTGAGACACCATTTTCCCAAAATTTATGAAATTGATATGGGAAATGCTATCCCAAAGGAATTGAATTGCACCTTTGTAGGAACTAATCCCTAAAACTAGGTTTTCTTCCTTATTTTATTTTCCTGATTTCTCTACACAACATCATTCACAAAATCATCACATAAGAAATGGTAAATAAACTTTTTAAAAAAACCTCTAACGCCTTATCTTAAAAGAATAAGGGGCTTTGGTCTAGGTAACATGATCATGAAACTTATCACCATCTCCCATCAAATCATAAATTTTATTTTTGATGAAAAAATGAAAGCATGCTCATCAATAAAGCATTTGATAGAGTCAACAAGAGATTCATAATGAAAATATTGACTTTTGTCTAGACTGGAGAAAATGGGTGTTCATTTGCATCTCATGTTCCATGTTCTCTATCCTCGGTGGTATTTGAACATGAACCTTTGATGCCACTTGGAATCTCAAGAAAAGGGACCCTCTTATCCCTATTCATTATAATGGTTGAATACACCAAGAGATCAATTGGCATAGCCCAAAATCATAGGAAAATATGAGGGATTGAGGCCACATATGGATTGCCTCATTTCACTCATACACAATTTTTTTATGACACCATCCTCTTGGCTAAAGGTTATATGTGTGATTCCTTCAATTTAAAACAAATAATGGACTACTATATAGTATCCTTAAGCCAAAAAAATAAACCAAGTAATAAAATATTTAACACTTATTCTTGGTAAAGAAGAATAATGGAGAACTTGATTTGACTCTCTCCTAAGAAAATATTGTTGAATTCCTCTCTTCTCTAGAACTATACAATATTTCCTATGGAAACAACTTGTGGATTTATTTCAATTTAGTTTCATCTCACAAAGCTAGCAAGGGGGGTACCCCCCTTGCAACACCTAACACTCACGTATCAATAGTGACCATTTTATCAATAATATATTTTAATTATTGCAAGGTTGAGACACCATTTTCCCAACAAATCTTCCACTTGTAGAACACCTTGCAAGAGCAATAAGATGGGTACAAGCATCATTTTTTATTCACTGAGGGCCAAGAGGCCCATAGACTCTAAACATCATCTAAATTTCTTTGTGCTCATATCCTTAGTCAAAGAATTTGCAACATTTATCAAAGTCTCTATCTTGACCAACTTCACACTACCATCCACAACCATATCTCTAACAAAATGATACTGAACATCCATGTGCTTGGTCTTGACATGAAAAGTTGGATTCTTAGTTATGCAGATTGTCCCCTAACTCTCTCAATAAATTGTCACTAATTTGTGTTTCATTCCAATATCTGAACAAAATCTCTCAAGCCAAATCATTTGTTTAAAAGCATGAGTAGTTGTCATATACTCACCTTCAGTAGTAGACAAATAAAATGCATCTTGTCTCTTACTCAAATAATTGATTGCACCACAAAATAATGTATGAGTGAAATGAGGAAATCCTACAACTTAACAAATTGTGTATAAATGAAATGAGGCAATCCATATGTGGCCTTTATCCCTCATATTTTCCTATGTTTGTGGGTTATGCCAATTGATTTATTTGGGTATTCAACTATTAAGATGAAGAGGGATATAGGAGGGCCTCATTTCACCCCTACAACCCAATTTGAACCCACATAACCACGAGTATCAAAGGAAATTTTATCTCTAATCATATTACCATTATAACACAATTAATACTCTAAGGTACTTTTCAAATATCTAAAGACTCTTTTAACTACATCTCAATGAACTCTACCAATGTAATAAATTTATCTGGAAACAATTCCCACTACTTGGGTGAGGTCTAGTCTAGTACAAACCATAGCATACATCAAACTTCCAATTGTACTCTGGTAAGGTACTATGTTCATGTCATACATCTCTGATGGAAATGTAGGAAAATCTAAAACAAAAAAATTCATCCCAATTGTAAAAGTGATACGCAATGGTCTACAATCCTACATATTGAGCCTGTGTAAAAATGTGTTTGTGTACAAGACTTTACAATAACCATAGCTTTTTGTTCACTCTATCTCTTCTAATCCCAACAATGTGTTTTGTTGTGGAAAGATCTTTCATTTAAAATTTAGTAGCAAGTTGAGACTTAAGTTCTACAATCATAAATTTTCCATTATTAATGAACAACACATCATCAACATATAATGCAATGCACAAGAAATTATCGCTACCAAATTTATAACAAATACAATGATCTAATTTAGAATACTCAAATTCCAAAATCAACACATATGTATCAAATTTATGGTACCACATCCTAGGACCCTATTTGGGTCCATACAAATATTTTTTCATTTTTCAAACCAAATTACTTTTACCTTTTACCGTATAGTGCTTTGGTTGTGTGATATAAATATCCTCCTCCAAATCACTATGAAGAAAACAACTTTTCACATGAATTTTCTCAACCTTTAAAAGTAGCAAAAATAGAAAGAAAAAATCTAATGGATGTCATTTTTTCAACAAGAGAAAATATCTATCTATAGTCAATACCCTAAACCTAACAGTAGTCTTTCGCAACGAACCTTTCTTTATACTTCTCAATGCTTCCATCTGAACCAATCATTTTATTGAACACCCATTTACAGCCAATAGGTTTGCATCCTTCAAGCAATGGTTTGAGATCACATGTATCATTATTTTTCAAATCTGACATTTCTTCATCCATAAAAATCTTCCAAGACTTTTCGTCATTCATACATGATACCTCTTCTACAAATCTAGTTCCATCTACACTAGTATTCAAATTAAAAATACATCTACAATCATCAAGATAATACCTTTCAAGTGGTTGTCTCTGTCTTGTAGACCTTTGAACAAACTAAGCTAGGAGTTCTTTCTCCTCTTCTAAAGATTTAAACCTAGATGAGATCTCCTCAACTTATTGTCTATCTAAAGGCCTTGATTTAACTTTCTTAGGCGTAGAAGTTAGTTGAGTCACATCTTTCTTTTTATTCTATTCAGGTTGCAATGTAATAGAATGAGTCTTAGTTTCTCTAAAAATTACACTTCTAGTATGTATTACCTTTTATGCAACTAGATCCCAAAGTATGTATCCTTGCATATCAAGACTGTGCTCAATGAAGATACATTTCGTAGCCTTGTTCCTCAACTTTGTTCACTTTTCTTTTGGAACATGATATGCATGTCTTGCAACCAGAAACTCTATGATGTCTTAATGGAGGCTTATGACCCGACCAAGCTTCAATTGGTGTTTTCTCAGAAGAACTAATGTAGGAAACTCATCAAACATATAACAAGCACTAGCAATAGCTTTATCCCAAAACCTTTGTTCTAGGCGATCACCACTTAACAAACTCCTAGCATTCTTCATCAATGTCATGTTCATCATTTCTACAACTCCATTATGTTGTGGAGAATATGGAGTTGTATTTTTCTTATGAATGCCATAATCTTTGTAGAATCTATTGAAATCATTAGAGAAAAACTCACCACCATTATCAATCCTCAAACATTTTATTTTTCTTCTAGTCTACAATTCAACCATTTCTTTAAACTCTTTGAATGTCTAAAAACATTATATTTATGCTTTATAAAATACACACATGTCCTCTATTATAATCATCAATAAATGGAACATTATATGTGGATTTTCCAACGGAAGGAACATCTACAGGACCAAATACATCAAAATGAATAAGATCCAACATACCATAGGATTTGAGAGAACTTGAGTAAAATTGAATGTGATTTCACTTGTCCTTAATGCAATGCTCACAAAAATCAAAATCAAGATTACAATCATTAAAACCTTCAACAAGGATTTCTTTCTTCAAGGTCCTTGGAGCCTTCTCTCCAATGTCGCCAAGTCTCTAATACCATAACATAGTCTTATCTATAAGTAACTTTTATTTTGAAGAAAAATCACTCTTACTTTTTCAATGAAGCATCCATAAATTTGGTCTTCATAGAAGTACTATTACTCTCAATAGTATATGCATCCAACTTATACAAAGTGTCAATTCTAACACCTCTAGTAACCACCACAGAAACTCTCAACATTTTGCATCCTACATTAGAAAAGAGTAACTTCATACTTGAATCTATTAGTTTACTCATTGATAACAAATTTCACTAGACCAAGAAGATGCAACACATTGTTAATATTTCTTATTCTACCATCAATAAACCTAATTTTAACTTTACCATGACCAACAATATTTAAATGAGAATTATTAGCTAGGTACACCTTACCTCCATGAAATTCTTCCTATTCAAAAAACCAATCTTTATTAGATATCATATGAAAAGATGCACCTAAATCAATTAAACATCCATCATTACATGCATGAGTGGCCAAAGTTGCAATAAACACATCACCATCTTCCTTCTCAAACTCAAAATCATAATCAAGTTTCTTCTTTTTCTTCTTATTTTCTTCTTTGCAATCCTTACAAATGTGTCCAGACTTTCTGCAATTCTAGCACATAACTTTGGACTTCCCAGGAGATTTTGGATCTCCCTCTAGATATGGATTTATTATTGCTTTGTATCCCTCTCTCATTTTCCTTAGGTTTTCCATGAACAACTAGGGATTATTTTCCACCAATGGATACCTTCCTTTTCATCTCTTTAGAAATAAAAGAACCTGACACATCTTCCATCCTTAAGACAATAGAAGTACTATCAAAGGCCATAACAAGAGAATCTCATGAATCAGGCAAAGACAAAGAAAGATTTGACATTTCTCCTCTTCATCCATATTGACACCATCTGATGCCAATTGAGAAATCAAAATATTGAATGCTTCCAGATGGTTTTTAATTTGTCCACCCTCCTCCATTCTCAAGGAATATAGTTTCTCCATCAAGAAAATCTTATTTACTAAATTTTTTTTTGATATATCTCACCAAGCTACTTTCATGGACTTTCTGCACAAGAATTTTTACGGACATTGATTAAACTAGAGTTTGCAAAGCACAATTTGATTAGACACTTGGCTTTATGGTCCATAACAACATGTTTAGAAGTCACATTTAAAATTGTAGGTCTCATGAGAGTCTCATCAATATCCTCTCATGTATCTCAATCTATCAGCAAATCCTCCATCTTTAGCTTTCACATTTCAAAATCATTTACAAAAAAAATCTCCACCTCTATTCTCCTTGATAAACTAGCTATCTAAAATTCCTACAACAAGATCACAAATTATCTACACAACCTCCCACTTAAATTTGGATTAGTTCAAAAAACCCAACAACCCACAACTAAAACCAAAGGTGATCAAGCTCTAATACCACTTGTAAGTTAAGTAGCAAAACAACTTCCTATGCTAATCTTAAGGGGAAATTAATGTAAAACCTTCTAAGATCTTTTCAACAGTTACAAACACTTAATAGAAATAAACATTAATAACATGCATACCACAACATAATGATTTGCATGGGTAAAACCCTTTCGGGAGAAAAAAGAAACACTCCAAAAAATGCCCAATATATTATTCAAAAAATAATAACATATTACAATATATTTGCAAAGCAAGCTTCTTGCAAGAGAATCACCAATGAACATCTAGAGGTAATTCAATAGCTATCTAACTCTTACAACACATTACAATGCCTCTCATGCACCTAATATATAGAAAATACAAAACAAGAAACCATCAAACGGTATTACAAAACTATTGGGTAAAACCACCCATAAACAACACAAAATATTAATGGTTTGATCTCTAACTAGAGTTGACAAGGAGGGTACCATCCGCTCCCTTACAACCCCCACACTCATGTATCAATGGTACATTTTAATTATTGCAAGGTTGAGACATCATTTTCCCAATATTTATGAAACCGAGAGGGGATATACTATCCTAAAGGAATTGAATTGCAACTTTCCAAGCACTAATCCCCAAAACTAGTCCTTATTCCTCATTTGATTTTGCCTAATTTCTCTACACAACACCATTCACAAAATCATCACATAAGAAATAGTAAATAAACTAAAAAAAACTCCAATACCTCATCTTGGAAGAATAAGGGGCTTTGTTCTAGGTAAGGCACTCGTGAAAGATATCATCATCTCCCATGAAATCATAAATTTTATTTTTGAGGAAAAAATGAAGGCATGCTCATCAATAAAGAATTTGATAGAGTCAACAAGAGATTCCTACTGAAAATCTTGGCTTTTGTCTAGATTGGAGAGAATGGGTGTTCATTTGCATCTCATGTTCCAAGTTCTTTATCCTTAGTGTTATTCCAGCATGAATATTTCAAGCCACTTGGAATCTAAAGAAAGGGGACTCTCCTACATTCCTATTCATCTTAATGGTTGATGAACCAAGAGATCAATTGACATAGCCCAACAACATAAGAAAATATGAGAAATTGAGGCCATGTATGGATTCTCCCCTTCACTCATACACAATTTGTTGATGACACCCTCCTCTTGGCTAAAGGTAATATGTGTGAGGCCTTCAATTTAAAATAAATCATGGCCTCCTATATACTAGCTTTAAAGCTAAAAAATAAATCAAGGTAAGTAAAAAATAAATATGTATTAACACTTATGCTTGATAAAGAAGACTAGCAGAGAACTTGAGTTGACTCTCTCCTAGGAAATTATGTGTGACACCCTCTCTTCTTTGAACCTATATAATCCTTCCTATGGAAACAACTTATGGATTCATTTTAATTTAGGTTTTCCTTGTGGAGGGGCAAATGGCCAACTCTAGTAGGAAAGTTTTTCTTGAGATAATCTATCTGTAAGTAATAACCATACTCATTTGGTCATGTATACTAAGAAGACACTAACCAAGGTCATAAGAAGCCTAGAAAAGAAATACCACAACTAGAGGACTAAAATAACTCTCCCTTTGTCTCCAAGGATAATTTTTTCTCCACAAAGAAAGATGGGGAGAAAGTGGAGAAATTTTGGGAAGACGCAATAGAGCTCTATAGACCAAACTAGTTTAAGATTTGTTTTCTCAAACAAATTCAATATTGTGCATTATTTTCCAAAATAATAATTTGAATTAGATGAGATAAGAAGAATGTTAACAATTCCCAAGCCTTCTAGAGTTGCCACATCTAAATCTTCAACATTAGATGTCATCCAATTATTTGTAATCGTCTAATTTAGAAGAATAAGAATGGTTGTTCAACTAATTTTAGGATCAACTCATGTAGAATGAGCCACAAAATCCTTAGTGGTAGAGGGGGCCTCAAAGAAGTTGAAATATTCCTATTAGAAGCTTGGGAAGAAAAAGTTTGTTAATTGTTTTTCTTTGATGAAACTTGCAGCACTATGTAATGGCATCCAAAAAATCAAAAACTCTAGGAGGAACTAAAAAATAGGTAAATCAACATTGAATTTGGAGAGGATATATTGAGATGGTCTTGAAAAAGAAATTAATGATTTACTATACCAAGATAGGATGCCTCTTCAAGGTCGTTAATTCAAGGGAAAAAGATAGGTTATTCAAAATATTTGGGATAACACATTGCCTCCCAAAGGTTGAATGATGACTTTGCTTGGACAGTGATACATGTAAAAATTGTTACTCATAAAAAAGTATGAAGGTCAAGGTTTCAAGGTCCTTATTGTCCCCTTTATATCAAAATCAACAAATCCTCCTCACATTCTCATTCACTACACCTTCACAATTAAGCATTGGGCCAAGCCTTGCATAAAATTAAATTGGAAAGGTTCCCTATTGAAACTCTCCTTTAATTTTCTCTAGTTGCCCTAACTTGTTCTCCAAAGCTATATTTTCAAGCCCATGGGCAATCATCTCATCTCTCCTCATTTGGCAATTTTAGAAGGAAAGAAATAGGTAGATCTTTCAAGAAAAATCCATCCCTATGAAGGAATTCCTCTCCAACCTAGAAGTCACCATTGTAATGAAGTATTGGCTCAAGTATATAATTCCCCTTGCAAAAAACCATTCTCTTCTTGGTACAACCATTTTGAATTATTAGCCACTCTTAAAACTTTCCTCCATTCATGGGACCTAAAGAGTTGATTGATCAACTACTGTAAGGAAAGACACTAGGTAGACTTTACCCTTGCAAGTTTCTTGAAAATGGACTCTAATAGAAACTCTAGAGATAACCCAAACCAATTTGGTGTTGGTGGCATCTTGAAAGATTTTGCTATTCAATTTCCCTATAGGGCATGTCCTACAAATTATCTATATGCACAAATAATGACAAGAATCTCTTAATTAAAGTTGGCTCAATGCTCATCTAAAATGCCATTAGAAATAAAAGCTTTCCAAATTGAAAAATTAAAGAATTCTTAGCTCAATTTGGCCATTATTAGACAATTTGAAGTCCATTGCTAAACATTGCTTCAAATAAGTCAATGGTTAAATTAATGTCCTTGTCAACAAGGCAATCAAAGATCCTAATGAGCTCATCATAAACAATCAAGAAAATGGGTTGCTATGATTCACAAATTTGATTGTCTTGGATCATTCATGACTAGGGACATCAAAAACTTATACTACACGGATTTGGAAAATTTGGATACTTGGATTAATTTGCCATTTCTAGGAGTAATAGACTTGATGAGATCTCTCTTAACCACTCGTGAATGAGGCATTGATGCAATGAAAATTTTTCATCTCTCTCTTCTTGTCATGAGATTGCTTTAACATATGTCAAAGTATTTTATGATTGTGGCTTCATTCTGAGGTTTCACTCACTTTCAATCTCAACATTTGTCTATGCAAGCATTTTTCTCTCTTTGCAAAGCTTACTAAATGGATCTCAAATTTCACCTATACCATGATATGAAAGAAACTTCCTCAACAGGACATGCAACAAAGATTAAGTAGAACCAGAGTGCTGAAGATTTGGGCAAGGAGGAAGAGGTAAACGAGGAGGAAGCTGAAAATGACAAGGAAGAGGTAATGGAAGAGGAGGGCTTGGAAAAGGAAGAGGGCACTAAGAAAAACAAGAAAGAGGGAAAAAAAAAGGAAAACTGAGAAAAGTACTTTGGTCAGGAAGTCTATGACAAGGGCTGGGAAAAGAGAAGAGAAAAAGCTGAAAGATGGGAAGGAGCAAGAGATTCCTACAGGTTTTGTTGTTGATGATAATATTCTTCAGGAGGTTAGGAACTCTGTAGATCATGGCACAAATGTGGAAAAATGGCTGAAACGGGACATTAAGGAAATGGGTTGTAACCTCAAGGCCCTGGAAGATGAAATGGTGTCTCTCAAAGGTAAGCTGGAAAATTGTACTAAAGAAGTTTTGATTAAGGTAATACTAAAAACTCTGATGACAACCTGAACGCTACTATCTTTGCTATTGTGGATGATAAGCTCAAGGAAATTAATGAAAAATTTAATTATAATGGCTACTACATTAGAGAGATCCTGAAACACTCAACAATGAAGGCCTCAAAGTTTTTGTTATGATGTAGGAGCATCTCGGGTCCTTGGCAATCCTGTGTCACCAAAAATAGATTTGAGTTTGTTTGTGTTGCTTGGTTCCTACTTTGACCGAGTTGGTTCGGTGTTGCTCAGTTTCCTTTGTTCGCCGGTGTTGGTCGGTTATCTCTTTGACGCTCGGTGAATTTTCCTGGCTCTCGGTGATGCTTGTCTGGTACTCGGTTGGCTTGGCTTACTGACGGGTTTCTTTGAGTTCTTGTTGAGGTCGACTTGTGCAATTAATTATGGTCACGGATTTAATGTTGGTATCCATCATTGGGAAGCGTGTGGACCTAGATCTGATCGTCCCTTCCATTGATTATGGATCTGAAGGCCGACTTGTTTCGGTAGCCTCTTGTATAAATGTAGTTGTTTGGTTAGAGTTTTGAAGTCAGTTTAGATAGAAGATAGAAGATAGAAGATTAGAGATTAGTTGTAGATCCTCGCATGTTTGAGGACTTTTGTACTTGATTGTAATTTCTGGCCGAAACCGGGAAGGCCTTACAACCCAGCATGTATGAATCAATTTGAAGAATATACATGAAAGTTTTGCATTCTCTCTCTCACTGTTGTATGTTGTTGCTTCCACGTGTTGTTGAGCAAGGTGGATCGGGTTAGGGTGTGCCATTGTTGGCCCCTCCTATCCCCTCTTGCATCATGTTATGAACCTAAAATCATTGTACACCTATCTAGAGAGCAGTTTGCTGGAGAAAACAACCATAATGATGGTTGGTGATGTTGGGGGAAAAGATCAGTCTATAGGGCCTCGTACAAGAACCAGAAGCAACCTAAAGAGGAAAGTTCTTGACATCCCTAAGGAACTTATAAACCTTAAAGATTCCATCCAGAAGATGGAGGAAATGCAGAAAGAGGCTGAAAAGGCCACTAAAGCAAAGATGTAATTTATGTAGGCTTTTTTCTGAAAGGTTACGGGTAGATCTAGTCCTTTTTGTCTTCTAGCAAACGTTCTATGGTTGTATGGTCTTTTTTTTTAAATCTTATGTAATCTTTTGTAAATGGTTTTGGGGTCCATTCAAAACCTGTATTTACCTTAATCAAAAACAAAGATTAAGTAGAAGAAAGTATTTATTATTCAACCTAGAGCTACACAACAAGCCATCATGGACATCTTAAGGCAAAACTTTGTGGAGATTGAAATATGCATTTTTTAGCGTGTCATCCATGTTTTTTGAAAACATTGTTGGGTTAGCAACCAAGGTTGGGTGATGAAAAGAGATCTTGATTATGTTCCAATTGGACATAATGAAGAGCTAGAGAAGGCATTGGAAAGAATGGCTTTCGGTTTGGTGCCACTTGCCAATCATTGGACTAGAGATTCATGGCTTGGCAATGATGTCCTCCTTAGAGAAATGGACATGAGGTTTGGGACAATGGCATGGGTAGTGAAGGAAATGCAAAACACATGAAAGATGGCCAGATGTAGTGTCCCACAATGGATTTGTCTGATATTAGCATGTCGTTCCATTCTTTTCTCTACACCAAGATAAGAGAGAGATCTCTAAGGACCTTCATATCAATCAATTATTTGCTTCAAATGGTTGGTATATATGACAACAAAGTTGGGCCCACCAAGGGGAGTATAGCAACAAGCGTGAGTGGAGCTGCTTCCACTTCTAGTGCAAGTCCAAGCCAACAAGTGGTAGGTGTGGAAGAATTTTTTTTTGTCTTTATTTTCTTGTTCTATGAAAGCTATTTGGTATTGTCGATGTTCTGTATAATTCTATAGGATCAACTGTAAAGGCCGACTCCTTTTTCCAACAACTGGTTTCTACCATTGTATAGTTGAAATCTAAAATTCAAGAATGTTGTCTTCTTAATATCCACCATGTATTTGTTTAATATTGATCTGCCCTTCCATTCCTTTCTCTACACCAAGACTTAAGAGTGCTCTAAGGACCATCATATCAATCAAATATTTGCTTCAAATAGTTAAGACGAGTGACAACAAGGGCATTATGGCAGAAAGGATTAGTGGAGCAACTTCCTCTTCTGCTGCAAGTTCAAGCCAACAAGTGGTAGTGTGCATGATTATTTTTTCTCTATTTTCCTATTCTAATAGAACTATTTGATATTGTCGGTAGTTTATATAATTCTATGGGAGCAATCGTAATGCCAAACCCTATTTCCAATAACTGATTTCTGCTATTGTAAGGTTGAAGCATAAAATCCAAGAAATAACTAAAATCACAAATATAATTAAATGATAATCACACCCTCAAATTCATAAGAAATAAAGGTGCTTTGCAACCAAAAATCAATTGACTCCTTAGAATGGCATACAGAAACTATTCCTACAATACTGCAACCAACAGTATGAATTAACTCACTCCACTAAAGTTTAATTTTTTATTGCATGTTAAGTGCAAGACTATGAATAACACCGAACAAAAAATGGTACTGAAATCGATGCATCCTTTTAAAATGCTTGAAATGTTCTTTACCAGCAGTATCTAAGATAGAATCTGATAATTATTCATAATTTCACACAATTTGTGTCCATGTCCAACTGATGTTATAATTTTTTTTCATATTGTATTCTTCCCATAGACCAAACCAGACCATACGAAAATGAATAACCCATTGCTAGGTCCAGTTTCTCCTACTCCAAAATTGATCAATTAGGATACTTTGACCACGTGCAAATCAATGTATTTCACTAAACCAATGCAGTGGTCCTATACAAACCAACACAATGGCAGCAATGATAACTGACGACCTAACAGTACAGACATAATCCAATGTGGTTAATCACTTCTCATTTGTACAAGTCAACAAATGGTGGTAAATTACAGTGACAATTAGATATGTCACAGCTGTAAATCATCAAATATACAATTAGAAATACAATCTCTTTTACTCGTCGCCTCAGAAATGAACAGACTGCAACAAATTCCTGGTTGCATGAGTATACATCTTTATACAGGCTGACAGAGAGATAGGTGCACAAGCACATTTAGATATTTCTTGCGTGGTATTTTATTTCTCTTGGAATATCAGCTCAGAGACACTTCACAAATCTGAAGGAACATATTTGATGTCAAACTTTCCCCTACATTATCCCAAAGATGTTTCCACAATTATTTATTTGCTTTCCTCCAAGAGAAATAGTGCCAATATAAGGAATGGAATCCTCCTCCCCACAGTATTTGAGATGCCATGTCAGTATCTTGAAACTCAATAACTGCATTATTTGCAGAAGAATAGGTAATATTTTGAGACAAATCACAGATTGAATCCTGGTCGCCTTTTTCCACTATGCAGCATTTGAGATGAAAATTATTCAGAAGGCATCATATCAATTTCTATACATTTTCGCTACTGGAGGGTGCAGATTTGGTGACAAATACATCAGTCTGGGTATTTATATGACTAGACACAGATACATGTTTTTCTGCAATCGAGTTGCATTCAGCATTCCCAACCAAGCTAGAACTATTCTTATTGAGAGTTTCAGTAAAAGAGCTTGGGCGACCTCCACTTTGATCAATCTGAAAACCATGGAACTTCTTATCCAACTTTCTACTGCACTGTTCATCCATCCCATCTAAATTCTGAAAGATACCCACCTAAAATTGAAACATGCAGCTAGTCAGGAATCAGAAAAAACACATACAAGAAAACCCACTAATATCACTAAAATCTGCAGAAAAGTACAGACCCTGCACAAACTTGGTTTCATCAATATTTAACAAAAGAAACTATTCATTGAACCTAACAACCTCCCCAAGTCAAACATTTGACACAAATTAAACTGCACAAAGGTAAAAATACATTTTAAGTTGAACTACTTTCCCAGTCTGATTTGTCTATAGAGACTCCTTCACGCTTCTAAAATTTACAATGATTTCAAATTTAGAATTTGCAGAACCATGACAGAACTGAATTTCATCCATCTCAATCGATTTGCAATCTGTCTATCACAGAGTACTTCACATATCTAGAGTGTTTTGAAAGAGATATTGGATTTGCACATCAATGAAAAGAAACACCAGTATTTTAATAATACACACAGTATAAAGAAAAAGCATGTGTCAACGAGAAAATGCCTCTATCGAAATGCATCAAAAACTCAAATTATGAAATTCATTTTTAATTTACCTGCTTTTGAAATTCAGCGAATTCAACAGAGCTCAGAGAACCATCACTATTTGCATCTACCAGCTGCATGAGCTCATGGGCATCTTCTTTATCAGCTCCAAGCTCCTCCATTATTTCTTTTAGCTCCTCCATACTAATCAAGCCATCTTCATTTTTATCAAACAACTCGAATACTTCACTCCTTGTGTCACTGTGCGTAGGTGACCCATTAGGAAGATCTTGAAAATGCAAAACTGCAAGATCCGCTGCAGCCTTCATTATTGCCTTGAGTTGTTTAACCTGTGAAAATAAGAAAAAACAATAAAGATTCTAGACATCAGTTGTCAATCTTCTTCAATATGCTAATAATTCACATATTGATGTTTTAGTTTGTAACCAGATACAATGAAATTCGAAAAGGAACAATCCAAAAAATGGTTGTGTATCTGTGCTTCTACTGTGCATTACAATCAAAAGAAATAATGAGCCCCAAGAACCAATTTAGAAATTTCATTAAGAACATTATAGCTAGAATTGATTTTCATAAGTTATAAACTTATAACCATAGATCAAAAACATTTCTTACTAAAAAATTAATAGATCTGTTAAATAAATTTAAATAAGACACAAGACACTGAATTGAAAAAGTTGCTTTTCTATAGATTTTTACCCAAAAAGGAGTACAATGCACATTATAGTGTCATATATGATATGATGATTGATCAGGTGTCATCATCATAGAAAGTTGGAAATCTATGTAATTATTTTTTAAATTTCACCTTCAACTAGAGCTCCTCAATGATGGCACCCTCCAACTAGATTATAAAGATTCCTCCTCAAGAACAATATCATCATCAAGCATATCAGGCCATAGAATGAAGCCTGTCTTGGCACTTCTGCCTGCACTTGAATTGCACTTCTAATTAGATGCTGCTCATTCAGCTCCTCTCTCAAAATCAAGGATTTCCTCCACATAAAACATGGGTTACAAGTTGTTGAGAATCAAATCCAAATATTGATCAATGTCATCCAAGTCAATCACATCATTACTCTATTATTCCTAACCAGTTAGTGAGAGGGGGGGTGAATTTAATTCTTCTATTGAACAAACAGATATTCTTGCTAATACAGAAATTAAGGGCCCGTTTGGGTGCTGGAATACCAAATGCCAATTCCAGTCAATTCTGGAAGATACAAATCCTGAAAATGATTTCCAGAATATGGGCTGACCCATTTGGTTCAGCCGGAAGATGACTAAGGAGATGCATAAGGAATTTTAATTCTTTATTTTAATTTCTTTAAATATGGTGTGTATATGTTTGTATATATACACACATACACACGTGTGTATACGTGTATACATGTGTGTATATACACACGTGTATACACATGCACATGTGTATATATACACACGTGTGTGTATACAGTCACACACATACACACATATACACACACGTGTGTTTATATATACACACACGTGTATATATCAAAGTTCCCTGACTCGAACTCACCCATGACTCGGCAGGGTTGAGTCGAGTCAGGGTTGAGTCGACCCGTGACTCGCCGATGACTCGGCAACGACTCGGCTATTACTCGGCAAAAAAAAAAAAAGAGTTTTTTTACGATTTAAAACTTGTTTCATGCACCCATTATTGAATAAAGCTTAAAAACACTATAACATCATTAAATAGAATCTAATTTGATCACATAATTTGATTGCTCATTTGATTCAACATGATCTTACAATGATCATGTTTACAGCTCTGCTGCACACCTATTAAGACAAAATTACATCCACAAATTCTGAGAAAAATCTAGCAGAGTTTCCCCTTGTTAAAACATCTAGACTTGCTAAAGAACACTATAAACAACCTATAACAAGAAGCATACTTTGGGCTCTCAAGACTTGCAAAACAAAATGGAATTTTTACATTCTCTTCCATCCACCTACAAATATTGAAGAAATCTTGCTCTTTTGTTCCCTCAACTTGCAAACAATGAAGCCATTTCACATTCCATTCCTTAAACCTGCAAAACAACTCTATGGAAGTGTAATAACCCTAGGATTACAAAGTACTTTCAAAACTTCAAGCCAAGCTCATTAACAACTGTGAAAGATTATCAAACCTAAACAAGGATAGTCAGATCTATAGATTGGCATTCACCGACAGATTTGTAACAACAATTTCTTGTACAAGAGCATCAGATTTAATGAAATCAGTCCATAATCCTTCCTACAGTTAGCAAGCATATGCAGATCTGGAGAAAACCAAATGTCTTTACAGCAATGCCCTCAGATTACAACAGGAGTATAATAGGAGGCGGATTTCTTTGTGCAGGGAGATTTCTTGGCACAGGTCATGGACCACGGACCCAGCGGGTCATGCGGGTCATGACCCATGACCAGTCGGGTCACCCTGGTGGGTCATGAAAACTTGTCAGGGCTGGCTCGGCCCACGGGTCATCATAACTCACGTGACCCGCAGTGAGTTAGGGAACTTTGGTATATATACACACATACACATATATATACACATACATGTGTGTATATACACACATGTATACACATATATACACAAATACACACGTATATACATATACACGTGTGTATATATACACATGTATGTATATACACACATGTGTGTGTATACATATACACACATGTGTGTATATACACACATGTATATATAAACATCCTTATAGCAATATAATATACATCCTTATAGTCACGGATCCCACAAAATATTAAATTTGGTTTTATAAAAATTGTAATTGGAATTCGAAATTCCAATTCCACCTATTTCAGTGGAAGATGAAATGCCCATTTTGGGGGCAAAATTGGAATTTCGAAATTCCAATTCCAATTTTTTGGATGGACACAAACATGGAATTGACATTATCCGAAAATCTAATTCCAGAATATCCAATTTAATTCCAGCACCCAAACGGGCCCTAAAAGAATATTACAACACCCATAAATAGAAATTGAATACACAGGTCAACACAGCATATATACGTGGAAACCCTCAGTTAGAAGGAAAAAACCATGGTGGGACAGAACCCACAAACTCCACTACTGCAGTAATAAAGCTGCCTTGTTAGAGGCTTACAAAGCACTAGTAAGAATGCTACCCGATTAAGGGATTTGATAGAAGACCTGTTAGGGTCTTAACCTTGTTAGGAGTCGCCTTGTAAGAGGACTTAGAACACCAATAAAGATGTTACCCGGTAAAGGGATTTATACAAAGAACATGTAAGGGTTCACCCTGATTGAGAGATTTAAATATGCTTCTCAATTTAAAACAATGATCTTATGATGACACTATCTGTCAAATCAGATCATACCTAATACCCTTTCCTCTGCTTGGTTGTTGAATCTTTCTCTCCCTTTCACCTCTCGTGATTGTGATTCCTCTCAAAAGATTCTGCTCTCATGCTCTTCTTCGGTCTATGCTCTTGATATTCAACAACACATCTTTCATGTCCTTTGACCTGTATTTATAAGAAATTATCTTATTAAAAATACATCTCATAGTTTCGCCAAGCTATAAACTCTCCCATAAATCATGCATGCAAAAAAGCTTGCGAACTAATCCTGAGTTTACCTTGAAATGCTCGCAGATAAAACAAAGCTAACTTCAGTTTAACTAAAAACGCTCCGTATAATCTGGTTTGAATTATCGTGCATTTAACTGGTGAAGAACTTGTATCTAGTTAGTCATCTCTTCCCTGTGTGTATCCCATGACCGGTTGGAAAAACCTGGACCAGTATAAGTGTGACTGGTTAAAGTACACCGCTTGCTTGCTTAGTTTACCGGTTCACAATTATGAGTACCGGTGTGATGTACTAGTGTGATGGTGGGATTCATGTTTACGTATGACTTTACCAATGACAACTAAGTTTATGACAACAATCTTCCCCTTTGGCATTGGTGGAAAAACATATCAATACATCACCTATAGACTTCCCCTGTAGATCTACTTGTCTACCTGTAGCATATTTTGACACACACTGTCATCTCTCTTTTCTCTATTCTTTCATCTGTTGTGATCTCTGCATTTACATCTTCCCCTTTTTGCCTCCAAAGGACTAAGGATTGTTACTCTTTACACCTATAACTTATTGAAGATATCCTTATAAATCTTCTTTGCAAAATCAAGGAATGGCTTCCATACACCAGTTACATGATCTAAATTCTTCTTTGCTGCTTGCAGTGAGACAATTATATTTTCCATGTCTTCCACTGTTTTGTAATCAAGTTCTTTGATCAGTCTGACTGTTTCAGTTGTCGTTGTCTGCATTAGATCAAAAGTTGGTGCAATGAAAAACTGGAATCCAATAAGATCTTGGATTTTTTTTGCATTTTCTTCTGAAGCTTTCCTTTAAGGTGAGAGCAAGACTTGTCAACTCCCGGTTGTACTCAGTTGCAGAAGAGCTCTTCGCATCAAATTTTGATGTTAGAACCTTTATCTCTTATGTTGTCTTGTTCATTCTCTCAGTTATATCTTTAACAAAGTCTTCAAAGTTTGAAGTCCTTGTGATCAACCTTCCAGCTTCCTGTATCTGTTGTAGCTCCCCGGTTCTTGTAGATACAGTAACTTTGAGTTCTTCAACCTATTTATGAAGAATATCAATTCTTTTCTTCTCATAGTGATCAATTGCAATTGTTTCTGGGTTAGTGATGTCTTCCCCAATTGCTTTTGCCAGTACTTCCAATTGATCAATTACCAATTCGCCTTCATCTATCTGTATCAAATACAAAATTATACAAGATATTCCTTACACGAGAGAGAACCATATCATGTTTTCTCTTAGAGAGTTCCTTTAGCTGCCTTGTTGACATTTTTCTTATGTCAACAACTATTTCACTAAATTTGCTTCTCTTTGATTTTGCAGGCTTCTCTTGTTCTTCAGTAACTGGCAACTCCTATTGTTGAGGTATCTCCACTTGTCGTACCTCTTCTTCTGGATGTACCTCCCTTTTTGGTTGTTCTCCTTCTTTCGGTGGTTGCTTAGTCTGTTGTTGCTCTTCAACACCCTGTTGACCAACAAAAATAGTTTCTGCTTTATCTGTTTCTTTTTCTGCAGTCATCTTTGTTGATGACTCTCCCTATTCTTGTTCATCTGGTCTTACAGATGTCTCATGTTCACCTATTGGAGCTTCTTCTCCCAGATTAACTTGTTCACTGGCTGTGAATTGTTCAGGTATATCTTCCTTCTGACCAGTGGTTCCTTGTTCATTCGTCGTTAACTGTACCGGTGGAACCATCTCTTTTTCAGGTTCATCTTGTGAGATGTCACGTGGACCTATAGACTTAAGAGTGCTGAAGTCATATTTTTGCCAATAATCTAGAGAATCTTCATGCACTTCTTTTTCCTGTCCATTAATTATCTTGGCAACCCTATTCTTTGTGTCCAAATTGAGTGACACTGCTTCCATTAGAATTTTTATTGTCTCATCATTGAGACCTGGTCTTACTTGTGTCAAAGTTTCCCTTATTATCTTGTTTTGGGCTAGACTGGTTCTCCATTTGGTTGGTCATTAGCCTTTTATTCAATTCAGGATAAGGAGAAAATAGAAATTGCTTTGTTAGAAACCTTTTTAGATTTCAACAGAAGTCCTAGGGACTATAGGCCTCTCATATTTTTGCCAATAATCTAGAGAATCTTCATGCACTTCTTTTTCCTGTCCATTAATTATCTTGGCAACCCTATTCTTTGTGTCCAAATTGAGTGACACTGCTTCCATTAGAATTTTTATTGTCTCATCATTGAGACCTGGTCTTACTTGTGTCAAAGTTTCCCTTATTATCTTGTTTTGGGCTAGACTGGTTCTCCATTTGGTTGGTCATTAGCCTTTTATTCAATTCAGGCGGAAATAGAGGCCTATAGTCCCTAGGACTTCTGTTGAAATCTAAAAAGGTTTCTAACAAAGCAATTTCTATTTTCTCCTTATCCTCCTCTACCAAAACACTTAACCATTTTGCAGCATTTGACACTTCACCGAAATCCATAATTTCATCCACTATTATCTACAGTTAAGGTTCGAGCTTTACCTTTAATTGGGAAAGCAAGTAGGGTTGGTGGAGTGAGATCAGCGTCTGTGTCTCCAGTGATATCTATGATGACCGGTTCAGTTGCAGTCTTTGTTATGACGGAGTCTCTACTCCCAGTATGCCCTTTCCTTTTCCAATATCTTTCACCAGTGGCTTTGTGGTCTTTTGGCATTTTGTTTCATCTTGGTGTTGCTGCTCCAGAATAGTCGTCCATGTAGCAACCCCTTCATCGTGTACTTTATCCACTTCACCAATTAGGACTTGACCGATTCTCTTTCTAATGTTGAAACTCTATTTGTATAGGTTAGCTTGATTGGTTGCCTATTCCAAGCTCAGGTGATTCTGTACTTCTAGCATGGCCCTTATCATTAGCTCTCTTTCCTTATCTGAGGAAGATTTCCATCTACCTTCAATTATTCTTACTAGATCTTCAGGAATTGTGTTATGAAGTACAACAGGTGTTAAGTTGTGTTTGTGAAGATCAAAAACAATAGCTTCTTCCAGCTTTCTCTTATCTTCCTCATCACCAAGCTCAAACCTTCTTTTGACTCCACCCAATCCACCTGTCTCCTTTATCCCTTCAACCACTTCATCAATGGTTGGTTTTCTTCCTCTAGGTGCATCCTCTCTTACCAGTTTCCCGGTCATTCTCTTTCTGTGAAGAGTAGTGGTTTCTTTAGTTTCTGTTTCTTCCACTTCCTCACCTCATGCACTATATGCTTGTTGAGTCCTCTTTCTTTGAACCTTTGGTTCTTCTACCGTTGGCTTCTTCCTAGGAGTAGGAATTCTTTTCACATACACCTTCTTTGGTTCCTTTGCAAATGTCTTTTTCTTCAAATTTGCCAGAATCTCCTCATAGGTCCCAAACTAGCATGTTGAGAGATCTAAGTTGCTTTCTTGAAGTGCATCAGCATATGCCTTGCAATCTTAGAAGTAATCTCATAACCGAGCTCCTGTGCATACTTGGACCTTGGCTCCACAGCCTGGATAATACAATGATCAGTGCTTATCAGAAAACACATCTCTTCCTTATATTCTTCAACAATGGTACAGGGGATTCTTTCCCTGATGTGCATTCTTAGCTGAAAGGCCTCAAAGTAATAAGTCATGACCTTATTAAACTGGTTCCCCAAGTTATTTACTAACTCACCTATTTGGACCATCACCGGTTTATCTTCTAGCCAAGTTACCTTGCCTATGCCTGGAAAGAAGTTTTGGTAATAAAAGAACAAACATACCAGTAATGTTCCATACTTCAAAAACTTCTTGATCAAGCCGAGCTTCTTTAGGTTTTCAAAAATCTGCCCCCTCAGCATAGCACATATGTCGTATCTTGCATTATCATGCATAATCCTGTGTGCAACATGTATCGCACCTCTTGATACGCTATTCAGGTTACTCGACTGATATAGCTTATAGCCAATAACCGCTGCCGCAAATCGAACACCATCATCTTCAATGTCACTCACAGTCATCATCCGACTGTCGTATATGGACTTTGTCAACCGAGTGACTTTTGCATTAGCTATAGTCCTAAGGGTTAGAGCTTCCCCTACGACGTTATAACCAGTTACCCTTCGTAGGTCTTCTTTCGTGATCGGTGTGACCGTGCCTTTCACAAGCCACATCCCTGGTTCGTAAACCCTGCTCAGAACCAATCTAATCCAATCCTGTCGAAACACGGTTGGATATTTCACTCCGTTGATCAAACCCGATGATTCAAGCTTCGCGTATTTGGATTGAAGCTTTCCATCTTCACAAAGTGAAAGGTATTCACTCTGGATGAATGTTTCACCCAGTTCCTCCTATTTGTTGTGGATGAATGTCGTTACATCCTCAGTCAGCAATACACCTGCAAGCACGGACGATAGAGCTCCCGCCATATCATTCTCTCGGTTCTGCACTGCCATAATGTCGTAAACTGGTCTATCTAGTTGATTAGCACTGATTAGGCTCACCACAGAAGATGAAGATGCCATAATGCTAGACCAGTTTTAGCAAAAAGTTCTTGATAAGATTCACGAAATTTGCTAAGCAAAGAATGTAAATCATAGCAAGAAAAGATTACTCAAGCTTATGAAATCAATAATCACAGTTCGCAATGTAAAGTGAAATGAGTAATTAGCTTTCCCTTTTATAGACTTAGGTTGTAACTGTAATTAGGAAACTGTAACATTTGTTAATAGTTACTATATTAATTACCCTTACCTAACCTTTCTTTCGACAACCGGTCCGTAGACCTGTTACTTGTTCACATATCCTCAGTTGCAATGTCCACCATGCTACCTCAGCAACACTTACCTGTCCGGTTTACATGTTAGACCGGTGACTCCTTCCCGGTTCCACTTCTTGACTGAGTGAGATCGCAGCTCACCAATTCCTCCGGAAACAGTAGGTTGGCTACTTGTTCCCCTTAAGCCCTTAGGCTTAATTTGCTAAAGAGCTATCACCATCAGTAGATGATGACCTTACCTCAGATTTCTCCTCAGCGAAACTCTTTGTCCCCTTAACTGACCAAGTCTTCTTGATTTCCCTATTGGTCTCTTTACTCTCGTTATCCTTCTAGTTGGGGGACAACTTCTTCTTGACCGGTTTGGCCAGACCTTTTCTTTTGTTCATCGACCGATTCCTGCACTCCTTGGCCAAATGCCCAATCTTGTTACAGTTGTAACAAGCCATTCCAGTTCCTCTCCATGGATTGACCCTTTTTTCCCTGTCCATGGGTGAGTGACAATCAAAGTTCTTATGCCCTGATGGTCCACATGTAGCACAGTTGGTTGTGCTCCAGTTTACATTCCTTTTATGGAATACCAGTCTTGGTGGGGATTTGAATGCCATGGTTTTGAACCTGCATTCTTCCACTTTGTGTCCAAATTTATTGCAAGCATAGCAATAACCCTTGAAGCTTCCACTAGACACACTGTTGGAGCGTGACCTACATTCAAAGGTCCTGTGACCATACTTGTAACAGTTGCTACAGTAGCTGTTAGAAGTAAATGGTTTTACCGGTGCATTTTTGCAGTCATTAGATTTATGACCCGGTTTGCCACAATGTTTGCAAGAGGGTTTGAAGGTCTTCTTACTTTTGTCTTTTGTAGGTTTCTTCTTCTCCTTATTGCATTGCTTGTCTTCGGAGGACTCACCGGTTTCTTTGTTGCTTTGACCGATGTACCCAAGTCCTGTGGGATCCTTGTACTTTTTTTGAACCCTCAGTCGCTCATCAAGCTTCTCTGAGCTTTCATTGTACCTTCTAAGTTTCTCATTTCTCTCTTCAAGAGTTTTTTGCTATTCCTTTAGTTGATACAATTCAGTAGCCAACATTTTGCATGCATCATCTTTGTCATGCAAGTGCTCATGCATGATTGCATTCTCTTGAGTTATGCTCTGCATGTCTTCTTGAAGTTGTAATACGAGAGCATCACTTTCTCTTACCGCATCTTTCGCCAAATTTCTTGCTCTTTCAGCAGTCAATAGTGCTTCTAAGGCACTGTTCTTTTCATCTTCAAATCTCCTTTTGGCTTCAATGATTTCAGTCATCTTCAAAGCATGACTTTCCTGCTCCCTTTTTAGATTGAAGATTTGATCAGTTAGATTCTGATTTTTCTCCATGAGATCAGAGACCGCCTCTTCTGCTTCATCAGATCCACTCTACCCAGAGAGTTCCTCAATGGTTTCATGACTCTCACTCAGTTGTAGAGCCAGCTCTTTCCTCTTTGCAAGAGACCTCCTCAATCTATTCTCAAGAGAGGCTATCATGTCATTGGCTTCCTCAAGCTGGTTTTGATACCTATAACCCTCCATGATCTTTACTCAAGCGGTTAAGCTTTATATCTTTGAAAACCTAGGTTATGATACCAATTGTTATTCCTAACCGGTTACTGAGAGGGGGGGTGAATCAGTAATTTCAATTTCTAATTCTTCTATTGAACAAACAGATATTGTTGCTAATACAAATATTAAAAGAATATTACAACACCCATAAACAAAAATTGAATACACAGGTCAACACAGCATATATACGTGGAAACCCTCGGTTAGAAGGAAAAAACCAAGGTGGGACAAAACCCACAAACTCCACTACTGTAGCAATAAAGTTGCCTTGTTAGATGCTTACAAAGCACTAGTAAGAGTGCTACCCGGTTAAGGGATTTGATAGAAGACCTGTTAGGATCTTGACCTTGTTAGGAGTCGCCTTGTAAGAGGACTTAGAACACCAATAAAGATATTACTCCTGTAAGGGTTCATCCTAATTAAGGGATTTAAATATGCTTCTCAATTTAAAACGATGATCTTATGATGACACTATTTGTCGAATCAGATCATACCTGTTACCCTTTCCTTTGGTTGGCTGTTGAATCTTTCTCTCCCTTTCACCTCTCGTGACTCTGATTCCTCTCAGAAGATTCTACTCCTGCTCTTCTTCAGTCTATGCTCTTGATATTCAACAACACATCTTTCATGTCCTTTAACCTGTATTTATAAAAAATTATCTTATTAAAAATACATCTCATAGTTTCGCCAAGCTGTAAACTCTCTCATAAATCATGCATGCAAAAAAGCTTGCAAACTGATCCTAAGTTTACCTCTAAATGCTTGCAAATAAAACAAAGCTAACTTCAATTTAACTGAAAACGTTACTGTTGATGTGAGTTTTGTTCCACTACAACATGCAGAATCAAACACTCAATGTTTCAGAATGAAACACTAAATATTCAACTCTCTCTTGATATAAGGTCACTTCTTATGCTAAGCCTGCAAAATAAGATCACAAGGTGACTTCAAGGTTCTTTTACTATGGATACTCGCTCAGTTGAAATAATGTGATTGCTGGTTATCACTCAAGGAGACTTACGCCCGTTCATTCAAGATTTGTCAATAATGCACTTCTAAGGATTTTGCTTTACAATGTGCAATGAAAATATGGTTTGATTTTCCAACCTTTCCACTTCAACTCAAACTTAAACTTAACTTCTACTGCTACTTCTACTTCTTACTATGAATGCAAGGAATTGTGGATAGACTTGGACTCTACTAGATGCAATCTCGCCAGCGACTCCACCCATCTAGTGCAAGCTTCTAAGGAGCACTCGAATGGTTTTCAAATCAACATTTCCTCTTCAATCCCATCAAATGGATGCAAACTAAAGATTTAATACCAATTGAAGTTAAGTGCTTTCAATCATCGGCTTACCACACAAGGCACTCCTACCATCAGCAAGAGGCTAGTGGCCCGGATTTGTCGAGTCAATCAAGTAAACATCCACAATTACTTTCATCCAACTAACTACTTCTAAACAACATGAAATGAAATCCTAATCTAAGTGAGAAAATACAGATCACCATGCAATAATACAAACTTGATCACAACAATTCATCATGCAAAACACAACAATGAAAAGTAGAGCAAATTTGGCATTATATTAGCAACAATTCTCCAACAAGTCTTGTTTTACAAATGAGAGAGGTGGGGTTTATATAGGAGCCCCAAGTACAATGAGTGGCCAAGATTAAGAGGCAAAAATCTGAAACCAAGGGCCCAGATTAATCCATTAAAAACCCTAATTAGGGCAACCAAAAGTAGCCAATAGGAATGAAGCACCACAAAATTAGCCAATGAGAAAATTCAAAGGCTTGAGGACCAATAGAAAGCAAGGAAGCCGCCAAGTCATCATACAACTCATCATCATGAACACACATGCCTCTTTTCTTTTTCTCCCTTTTAGCAAACTAATGAACTTAAGTAAAATTTCATTAAGTTCCTTCATGTTGATACTAGGAAGGCTTCTTCCAATCTTTATCTTAATTTCACTTCCTATCCTTAGGATTTCTTCATTGTTCTTGGACATCTTTCTCTTGGATGGCTGGACTTTGTAATGCTTGCACCTTCATTGTTTGCAATTCTTCCTTGCCCTTCGGACTTGATCCTTATGTCCTTGTCCATGTTCCAATGCTATCTTTGGTGTTAGAATCATCCTCAAAAAATTCATTTGTGTACTTGCTTGAATGATGATCTTGAGATAATTCTTTGATCTCGATCCTTGGATTTTCTTTCCTTTGTCCCAGCCTCGAAGTGCACGATCTTGAAGTGATGCCTTCCCTTGATCTTGATTGTTTAAGCTAGTCTTCTTTCTTTGCTATCCTTGAGCTTGAGCTTGAACTTGTCTTCACTTCCTTCCAACTATTCCTTCTCTTGATCTGAACGTTATTCCTGGTACAAAGCTCGAAGTTAGCAAGGATTAAAGACTTACAAAAACTTAAGTTTAGATCATGAAATTCCTTGAATTTATCCATGGATTAGATGATGCATTCCATACATTGTCTTAATGAACTAATCCAAGGAAAGAAATAGTCAAATGCAAGCAAGGGTACCAAGATACAAAAGATCCCTGACACTTCGTTGATTTTATAAATTTTGATTTTCAGACCAATCATGATAACATCTTCAAATCAGTTCTTTTAACTTGTCAAATTTATCTTCAAGTCATGGCCTAGAACTTCCTAATGACTTTGGAGGCAAACAACAATCCTATCATGGCAGCAAACTTTACTTGGAAAGTTCAAACTCTTGAAGACAAGTCTGAAAATGAGTTGCAATTGATCCAAACAACGCTCAAAACCTATGAACAATAATTAAATTGAGGGTTTGGAATATAAGATTTGGCATTTAAGCATTTATTAGAACCATGGTTTATCATAAAAATGATAGAATCAGACCCCTCTTAATTTCTGGTTTTTCTGAAGACAATCATGGAAAATCTGAAAATTGACTAAGGATTGTCCTAAAGAACTTACCAGGCTCACCACTCATCACGCTTATGGATTTATGTGCGAACTAAGAATCCAAATAATGACTTCATTTAGCATCAAAATCACACATCAAAGCTAAAAAAAGAAGAAGTCTGAAGACATACCTGTAACTGCACTTTTACGTATGAATTTGAGTGACAATTCAAGTGATTTAGATGCCAAAGAACCTTATGAAGACTCAGCAATATCAAGCTTATGAGTTTGTGAAGTTGGGAAATAATGAAAAAAATTTCAAAGAAAATCACCCCTGCTGCTATGTCTGCAGATCTGAATTTGTAACTTGGATTCTAGGGCCTTTAGTAGTTTTAAATGAGTCTCAAGACAATGCCAAAAGGTCTGCCACAAATTCTGATTAGTTAGCCATCAAAGTGCAACTCAGAATTTCATAAAAAGAAATCAACTTTCAGAGGGAGTCTTCAGATTTATGCATGCAGCTCTCTTACCACAGCCTTTAAATGTCCAAAAATGGTTTGAAAAGCTTGGCAATGGGCAAGGGAAGACTCAGCAAGCAATTCCGGACAGCTCTAACTTACACCTTATTTTTTATGAATTTCTTACAAAATTGCCCCTGTTCTTGAAATTTTCAGATCTGGGCATACACACCTCAGATTTAGCCCTCTAATGGCCTCCAAATTGATGCTCAAGGATGGGGGACTGATTTAGAATGAGTGCTTGGCAATTTGGGCACTTGGAATAATTTCTATGGATTTCTAAAAAAAAATTGTCAATCTCTTAAGTCTACAGATTTTGGACTGATAATCTCTTTTCCTTGGCCTTCTAATATCTTCCAATGCCTTAGAAAAAGTTGTCTTAATGCTTGCAATCAGCCATGGATGGAAGGAGAAGTTGGAAGAAGTGGAACAATTCAAGGATGGAGTTGCTTCTCATGGAGTCTTGCTTCAGATTTCAGCTTGCCTTGCCCTTGCCTTCCAAAATATTCATGTTTATAACAGCAGCACCCCTCCTTTTATACTTGTTTTTGCCTCTTATTTGACTTCCACAAGCAATGTGGGATAAAAGATTTACCACCTTCTAGAAGGTTCCACTTTGACTTTATTAATTTCCCACATTAACTTTAATTAAATAATAAAATTCTGCCATAATGGGGAAAATCGATCCATGCTTGGACTCTCAAATTTGCCTAAGTCCACAACTTGTATGGACTTGTAACCATATCCAAACTCCAACTCCATCCATGCAAGGCAAGGAAAATCGGTCAAAGTTTACACAAAAATCCACTTTATACTTAGAAAAAACTTTGATCTTACTTTGCTATCAAAAGGGGGACAAATCAACCTTAGTATGGACAAATTTGACACTATAAAAAAATTCTCAATTTGGCCCTCAAAGGGAAATTCGACCCTAGCATGGACAAATCTCACACTTAGAAAATTTTCCACATCCCAAACTTGCAAAGGGGGAAATCAAGCCATGTCCGTACACTCTTGATACTTAGAAGAAATTTTCCACTCCATGTTAGCCCCCAGGGGAAAAACGACCCATGCATGGACTAATTTGACATTTAGAAAAAATTTGGAGCGCATACTTGCCATGTAGGGGAAAAACAACCCAGGCTTGGACTATTCCAACACTTAGAAAAAATTTCACTTTCCCCATCCAGTCTAAGGGAAAATCGACCCTAGTCTGGACAACTTCCAGACTTAGAAAAAATTTAGCTTGTGCACTCAATCTTGAGGGAAAAATGACCCCTCTCTGGACACTTTCTAGACTTAGAAAATTTTCAACACTCCAAACTCAAACCAAGGAAAAAACGACCCCTGTCCGGATTTTTCAAACACTTCGAAAATTTTCAAGCAGAATTCATCCAAAGTGGTGGAAATTCATGTTATGCTTGGATTTTAACCCCAACACTTAGAATTTTTAGGAAAAAGCTAATTAATGAAGGGAAATTCAGGTAGAGTCCGGATTTTGATCAAAATACGAAGGAAAATTCATGTATAGCCTCGATTTTGATCAAAATATGAAGGGAAATTCATGTATAGCCTGGATTTTGTGTATTTTTACAAAGAAAAATTGATTTTCCTTAGGATTTTGACCATTTTGGACATGAAAAATCAATTCTTATAAGGATTTTAAGGCCCTTATGCATGGAATATGCCTTTATATGGAATTTTGGACTAATTGACTAGCCAAAATTTAGATACACTTAGAATTTTACGTTCAACCCAATATAACATGACCCCGACAGACTTTATTTTAAAGTTCCCACTTTAAAATCGCAACTTGGCTACTTAATTTCTCCATTACCTCTCAGTCTTTTAAAGCTCAAAATTGCCCAATGTAATGCCAAAATTTGCCGAAACTAATGATTACCAGCAAAAGAGGGGGTCCCCATTTGCAATGGGGTGATGGTGTGAAAACCTCACAACAGTTACGTATAATCCGGTTCGGATTATCATGCACTTAACCAGTGAAGAACTTGTATCCGGTTAGTCATCTATTCCCTGTGTGTATCCCATGACCAGTTGGAAAAACCTGGACCAGTATAAGTGTAACTGGTTAAAGTACACCGCTTGCTTGCTTAGTTTACCGGTTCACAATTGAGTACCGATGTGATGTACCGGGGTTCCGGTGGGATTGATGTTTGCCTATGACTTTACCAATGACAACTAAGTTTATGACAACATACTCTCCATTCCCTCCACCTTTTTAATGCAAAGACAAAGATTGTACTATACAAAAATGAAGTCATTGAAGCATGTTTAGGTCGAATTATTGTTCTTTGTATGGATGGCCTCTGGAGTGCTCCAATCATGCTCGCACCCAAAAGCATTATAGGGCTGGCACAAAATGCAAATGGAAAGACTGAAGATTTTTTTTTTTGTAACAAAATCTTCCCACCACAAATCCACAAGGAAAACACTTATAGCTCTTTAAGCAAACTACAATTGCACTTATTAAACAAATCTACTATCTAGGAGAATGCGATATAATTTTGAAAGACTTTGTATTTTGCTACTTGGTTATTCAATCATTCTCCTTTGAATAAAAAGAGCTGAAGAAAATCTCACCTCTACACCTAATAAATCTACAACTGATCAAGAATTATGTCTCTTAGGCTTCCATCAAATATCATCCTCTCTATGCATGTGTTAAAGTCATCCAAAACCTCCTCATCATCCCTAAATTAATCAAAGACGAAAAACTTGAGATTCAAGTAGTGATGGTTGTTTTATGACCACACCAACATAAAATAAAGTACCAACAGACACTCTATCCTCTCTTGAGCAAAGACCCCTCGTATGCTAAGATTGTGAAGATCATAGAGGCAACTACAAGGTTCCTATTGCGAACTTGCGACTTTATGTAGGATATGAGTTTGTTTGGCTTGATGTATGCTAGTAACACAAAGGGACTTATGTTTGAATCATTCTTCACTTCTTTTGCAATGCTGGCTGGAACTTCTTCATTGAATATTGCAATCTCGTGATGCTTCTCCTTCAAATGGACAAAACTGAAATGAACTGAAATTAAGTGGGAAAAGGGTTAGAAGGATCTAAATCGACTCCTAAGGACAATGATATCAATGGATAGTGCTCTAATGGATGAATTCCAAATAAACCAAGTTATTCTTTGCCAAGCTCAACAACAACTCCATAGGGACTAGTGCAATCTTCCAAGGGTTATGCAAAGAGTTTTCATATCATAATGAACATCATAAAGAACAATGCACGTCTGATGATCGAAATTAAGCATCCATAAAAAGGGGCTCAAGCTAACTTTACATTGCAACTCATAATCAACAACATGCAAAAAGTATGAGCCATGAAAATTCATCAAACACCATTACATTCTCCATTGAAATCAAAGCACTTCCCCTAACAATTGAGAAATTGGAAGAACACCATGCAACAAGTTGAAATAAACACGAATCCATCATATCTACAATAAAAGAAAATTTTATTTCTCCAAGTCTTACGACAATGTCTTCTCCTTATCCTATCCTACTTCTACTCTAAGGAGCAAGAGCTCTTCACTTCTAATGAGCTAACTCTATATTACAAATGAGAAGGCATGGACTTTTATAGAGCTCCTTCCACAAATGAACGGCCAAGATTGATTTGAAATCAAGGACCAAGATTACAAGACAGAACCCTAATTAGGGTTTTACTAACAATAGCTTATGTGGCATAGAAAAGTGGGACAAAGTGGACCAATGATAAACAATACGCCCACTAGCAAGAAAGTGGGGGTCAAGTAGATCAATGAGGAAACAACATACCCACTAGGCATTTAATAACCCTTCGCTTAAAATAGCCTCTTCTTTATTCTTTTCTTTAAATGCAATGAATCTAGACATATTGACTTGAAGACCTTTGATTAGTCAATGATGATTAGGCGCCATGTCAACATGTCGGGTGCCATGTCAACATGTCAAGTGCCATGTAGACTCGGTAACTCATTAAAAGCAATATTTACTAAATTTGTTTAACTCTTCTGAAACTATCTCTCCTTGATCATTTTCTTCCTTCCATGGACTTTCTAGGGATTTCACCTTCTTGAAATGGATTGGACTCTCTTGTCATTCAAGAAATCTTTCACAATTGAACCTTTTGACTTTTGATCATGGATTTCCAAAGGAAATTCAAGATGTTGCATTCTTCCTATTTATACTTGTAGTGCAATGTTTTGAATCTTGAGGTCCTAAACTTATTCACCTTTAACTAGATTGTCTAGAACTGGACTTCTGGAATTTGAATGTCTAGAATTTGAATGCCTTGAACTAGATTTCTCATGTTGTCCATGTACTTCCTTAGACTGGATTTCTTCATCCTAGTATTTCATCCTCTAACTTGTCAAAACGCCATATTTCATCACAACATCACTTTAAACATTAAATTCCAAGCCCCATGTCATTTCTCCACCTTAGGTACATATGACATTTGGAGAGGGAGTTTCCACTTGACTACCATAGTCAAATTTAAATGCGACCCATGTTTATGCTTGAACACATATCAGAGGGAGAGGAAGAATTTCTCCAAACTTAGCCAAATTTTTTATTTTTCATGCCATTTGAATGCTTGGATGCGCTTTGGGGGTGGAGGATTTTTCCTTTGAAGAAGAATTTGTTGCACATGGAGAACTCCCTTTCCTGGGCGCACTTTTGGGGTGGAAGAGGATTTTTCCTTTGAAGAAGAATTCCTTGCACATGGAGAATTCCCTTTCCTTGGCACATTTTTGGGGTGGAGGAAGATTTTTCCTTTGAAGAAGAATTCCTTGCACTTGGAAAATTCCCTTTCCTTGGTGCATTTTTGGGGTGGAGAATTTTTCCTTTGAAGAAGAATTCCTTGCATGTGGGGAATTCCCTTTCCTTGGCACATTTTTCAAGTGAAGGAGGATTTTTCCTTTGAAGAAGAATTCCTTGCACATGGAGAATTCCCTTCTCTTGGCGCACTTTTGGAATGGGGGAGGAATTTTCCTTTGAAGAAGAATTCCTTGCATGTGGAGAATTCCCTTTCCTTAGCGCACTTTTGGAGGGAGAGGATTTTCAGACTTAGTCAAAATTTCATCATTTGCTTCCTTGTTCATCTCACCAAAGTTGGATCTAGATAGTCTCTATTTCCTTCACAATCAATGCACACCTGTTGCCAAAAAAAGAAAGACTTACTTAAAATAGACATTGCCAAAAATAGTAAGTTCATCCAAACTCAAAATTAGGCCAAATGCAAACACAGTGAAACTTACTAAAAATAGAAATTACTAAAATAGTAAGTTTCCCAGCTTTTAGTCTTGCTTTAGTTTGTACATACCTCCCGGTTTGTTTCCGCATTCCTGTTTTCAATAAAGTCGGTCTATACACCAATTGGCAAAAGCGTCCATCTCCTATCAATGTTCAAACTCGGGGGCAATCAAAGTCATATCCTACAATCCTCCGTATCTCAGACGTGTCATATCCAGTCAGGGTCCTTTGAAGCTACATCCGAGTCAGTCTGTTTGTCTCCTTTCCAGAAAGGATTTTGCATCTACAACAACACAAACAGCATCAACAACAAACTGAAAACAATCTACGCTTCACTTGCTTTTATCTTCTTGTATGCTTACTGATTCACACTAAGATTTTTGTATATTGTGTCCCTTCAAGCTCTTCGATGATGTCCTTTTCAGGATTTAGAGAGTGGTAACTGGGGGCATTATCTTTTCTTTGTCTTCTGCTTGTATGTGAAATCTAACAACTTTGGAAATTCTGGATTGAAATGATGTCCATCTGTAAGAGCCTCCATCATGTATTGGATGGCCATGAGTACCTCGACCATTGATACCCAAAAAATTCAAGGAAGTTTGATGTAACTATTGTCTTTTTGAGTGAGTTCTTACTCCTACTGTGAAATGCAATCTTACCTAAGGATGTGAACGATAAAAGGTCACTACGGGTAATTCACAACTGATTTAGAATGATCTCTTGATTGCTTGATGTGTTTGTACCACAAGGCGTATTCAGGTCATCATGACATCTATGTTTTGATGCTTATACAAATTGCTATATCAAAATGGACATGATATTCAGGTCATCCTGGTGTTTGTGCCTTGGTGCTTATATCTAATCCAACATTCCGAAAAACAAAATCAATATTCATATGTCCATGGTAGTATGGCCAATGGGCGTTATATTGATTCTTGCGCATACAAAATCAATATTCATATGTTCATCATTTTCTAACTAGTGGATGTTGTATTGATTTATCCGGTTACCTAATAAAAATTCAACGATGAAAATGACCGACACATGATCAGTGACTAGGTCCTAGATCTTAGGTTTGCATTTCATCCTGCATGTCATTTTGGACTTTGCATGATTGAATGATCTCACAATTGCTGAATAAACTTGAATGCTTAAATGATTCTTCAAAACTATGCTTAAACTTGACATGAAGAGCTGAATCTCACACGAAGGTTTCTTCACAAAACCGCAAGTAGTCACCATCCTGGGTTAGACATCCTTTTTGACGAATGACCGAGTATGTGTCTTCATCAATACCTGCAAAACATATCATGTGTATCGCTGCATTTACATATCATATTCATCCCATTACATTGCATACATGTGCATTTATCATTGCATAGCATAATCAAAATCATACATTGTCATACATTTTCCATCTATCCATTACATTTACATAAATCCATACATTTGAAAGAAATCATTGCATTGCATATTACATACATTCTACATTACAAATAGCATTTACATCACATGATATCATCATAACTCAAATCAACAAGTACAAATGAAGTCATAACCAAAAGCTCGATCTCATATATATCAAAAACCGAAATAAGTCAAGGGTGCACTACTGGCACAGTATACAAAAGAATGCGCTCATGTGAGCTATCAGATCATATCAGTATCTATGGACAAAATGACAAAAACAGAATATCAAGACAAATCAGTTGTCTGTCTGATCCTCTACATCTGGTGGAGGTGGTGGTGGTGCATCTAGCACTGCCTCAGCTCGTGGTGCTCAGGCTCCCTCTGAAGCAATCATGTACTGAGAGTATGTTGGAACCCTCTAAGCAGTTGGAACAACAAAATAGTATGCCGATACGTAATAAGAGGACCGTGCAGTCTGATGTGTCACCTCCACCTGCAATCGCCTAACCTCGGCCTCTCGCAACAAAAGCTGCCTCTCCAACTCCTTTCACTATATCTCGCGGTAGCACCCTATAATCTGAGATCTCTGACCTGTATCCTAAGCCGTCTAATGGTCTCCTAGGGAGTCAGCGCCCGTCCAGGATCTACATCTGCAGTAGGCATCTCAGTATCCTTAGCTGGCTGATCAGCAACCTCTGCCCTGCGCGCTTTGCGGCGTCTCACCTCAGCACCTAAGTCAAAATCTATATCCACCTATGCAATATCTGTATCAAGGCCTATATCCTGTTGTGCTCCGAGCACCTCATCAGCACTACCTATATTGCCTAATGAACCACCCTCTCCTCTCATGGATCTCCTTTGTAACACTGCAAGTCTACCTGTTGAAAAACTAGGATGGCGACGTGGTCTCATGTGTCTCGCTAGCCTTTGAGGTGTCACAACTGCCCTAGGTCATGGCGGTGTGGTTTGCATAACTGGAATCTGAGTATCCCGCTATCTCTATCCCCTACCCATGGGAGCCCCTGTCACATCTGCTGCCTCCTCCATCGAAGGTATCAACTCAGTAGGATCTGAGAATCTAGGAATGGGATGCTCCGCGAGCCAAGCAATGAAACCATCTGTCACTCCAGCATCTACTACCTGTGGTTTATAGTCCCACTCTCGGGGCACAATACCTGAATACTCCTGGCTACACAGTGCGTAAGATAACCTGGCAGTCCATCCAAGTCCTAGCTCTCTGACCAATTGAGCA
This sequence comes from Chamaecyparis obtusa, assembly GCA_027943335.1. Taxonomy (NCBI): domain Eukaryota; kingdom Viridiplantae; phylum Streptophyta; class Pinopsida; order Cupressales; family Cupressaceae; genus Chamaecyparis; species Chamaecyparis obtusa. The sequence goes on from BSBK01004452.1 coordinate 1,014,880, forward strand.
TATGTGGCGTAATCCTGAGGGGCGTCCTGGATAATGTCGTACTACCACCATACACTAGTAATAATGAATCTCTCCAGCATTGTGGTAGACCACCCTATCAGCACTCAACTCTGGAAGAAGTAACTGAACTGTGAACACGCGGCAAGCCAAGGCTCAACCTGTAAGTAAGGTCTCCAAATGCAAAAAGTCATGTCATCGAGGACCCGCCTCCAATACTCAATAATGCCCATACGGACCTGTGTGACATATCCTGAATAAACATAAATGATGGGCTCCTGCGGCTGTCACTGATTCTGACATACTGGTCTACATATGGGAATGTGCTCCCATGCCCAAATCTATAAAACTAGAGCTCCAGATGCAAAGGACTTGCCCTCCTGATACACAATCTCATGCATCTCGGAGAACATGTGGGCTAGCATACACTAACCCCACCCCAACTCAGAAGGTGACTCCATCAATCGAGTAATCATAGGGGCCCAGCCCATCAAAAGACTGTTCTGCTGACGATCGGACATGATGATCCCTCCGATCATCCTAGCTAATATGCACTCTAATCTATGGGTTTGCCCATACCACTGAACTAGTGACTCCCATGATATAGACTGAGTCAGCTGTGTATCATCTCCAAATAATCTCCTAAATGCATGGAGACCAAAGTTCCCTAAACTCACATAGTCAGGACGAGGACCATGGAATGGAATGCGTAGAATACAGTACACGTCCTCAAGTGTGACGATGATCTCTCCCGTCGGTAGATGAAAAGTCTATCTCTGAATGAAAACACTCAATCAAAGCAGTCAATAGCCCATGGTTCACCCGAATCTCAGGTAAACGAATAAGGTACTCAAACCAACACGCAACAGGATGAGCTCTCATAGGGTCAGGAAGTGAAATGTAGAGTCTTTGTGTGGCCGAATGTGAAATGCGAACATGTACATCAAGGTAGACGACCTACACAACACAGAAACAGGGAATCCTATCAGTCACTTGGTTGAAAAATAGGCAAAAAGTACAGAAATTCAAAAGTTGAACACTTCAGAAGGTACATTAAATGCTACGGAATTGGCCTAAGAAATCAAAAAATCCAAAAATTTGACCTAAAAGGGTGAAATAAGCTCGTTGTTTTCCATACGACAATACAATCTAAGGCCAAAACTCATACGAGTTTCAACATGTTCCTGTACGACAATCCATGACTACACAACAAAGTATATATTCCCGTACAACAATTGAAGGACCCGATGAAATGTCGTACGACACATGGGTCCCTCTCATACGAGTTTCCTATGGACTTGGGACGACACTCTACAGAAATTTGAATTGTTGTACGAGTCTCAAAGGACTGCCATACGAGTTTCTATGCTAACGAAATTCAAAAACTTAAAGACATACGAAAAAGATCTAAAAATGCTAGAAACATGCAAAAATGGAATTTACAAAGAGGCACAGAGGTCCACTTACCGGGTGCCCGTACTGGGGAGGTCACTGATGTCGCCGGTTGCGCTCGAATCGGTGTGAGGAGACTAGAACCTTCACTTCGTCCATTTTTCTCTCAAAGGGCTCCACAGAAGTTTCTAAAGTCAACAGTGAATAATGATTTGAAAATGACCCTTTTGGGCCTTATATAGGTTTTGACCTAATTTTTCAAAGTGTTGTGTTTTCCACGAAAATTGCACCCCTAGCTAATTTCGACATTCTGAACCCATTCAGGATCAAAATAGAAATCTGAGATCGTTTACTATGTCAAAATCACGATTTAAAATTTTCAGACCCAGGACGACCGACTGCTTGCATAATCGACCTTTAATCATCAAAGAAATCTAGAATTCAACTTAACTGATTATCTTACATCAAACTATCGAAATTTCAACTTGGTCAACCATGGTCAACTTGTGGTCAAACCTAGTCAAACTTGGTCTTCTGAACCTCCAAACGATGTCGAACGCGTTCTCGAGCGTGTATAACCACTTCTCAAATCAATTAACATGCTTCTAAACCATTTAATGCTGACTTTTCTTGTCAGATTTCGATTTTCATCCTGAAGGGGGCATGGTATTGCACATCATTCAAGTCTGTCAAATCTCCTCTCAGTAATTAAGACAACAACCACGTCTAGTTACTAATTCATCTAAAGACCTCGTTGCTTGGGGCACATCGCTTGGGGCATATCAGATTTATCAAGATCTATATCAATCTAGTATCCTAATCAATCTTGTAAACTATATCAGCTTTTCATAACCATCGGTTCATTAATGTTATTTCCTTGGTTCTTCGTAACTGAAGGGTTCGGATGTGATATTGTTTTGATTCCTTTGGACAATCAGGTCTAGAATCAAGTCACTCACTTCTTCGTAATCATAAGGTTCAAAATCAGGCATTTTGATACTTTTTCGTAATCACCGGTTCATTGTTGCTATAGTTGACATCATCACAATTCTTGGTCAACCAAGACCTGAATCAGCTTTTTCCAATCTTTCAATAGATTTCTCTCGGAATCGGTTCATCTTTCAAATCAGTTTCAAACATCAAAAACAGATTAATCTTTGAACCACTACACTTCACACAGTAATTCAAAAAGGGGCAAAATGTAATACCTCAAAAATGGGCTATAGGTTCATTAACCTCCTACATCCTCAAATCGAACGAAATCGACATCAAAGTCCTAACCTAAGGCACATCTACACATCAAGTTATCAAAACACTAATTGATTATCCTAATTCTGCATCAGGGAATATTCTTTGAAATATTCCTACTTTATCTTAATTATCTTTAATTAAATATTATTTGGCGATAAATGTCATTATTTATTCTAAAATTTGATTAATTGAATATACTGAATATTTAATTAATTAAATTTAATACTGCCACTTAATTATTTAATTAAATTTAATTACATTTATTCCTAAATTGTATTATTTAAATTTTGACAATAAATCAAAAATCCTATGACTAATTGATTAAATTCTTATTTAATTAATTAATGTCAATTGTCAATATTTAATGATATAGTTTTTGAATAAAAGTTTGATTTAATAATTGATTAACCCATAAATCAATTATTTTAATTCAAAAACAATTAAGTTGAAGATAAATCACTTTATTTATTTAATTAATTCATGATTATTCATGCACATTTGAAGGCGCAATTAAACTTTAAATCAGAAAATCAATTCAAGTTGTTATCCTTTTGAAACTCAACATCTATTTTGAGTTGAAAGCTGATATAAACTTTTGATTTGAGTTAAAAAATTGTTTTTGCATGATTTTGCATTATTTTGTGAGTTAATTAATTCTGATTTCTTGTTAACTCAAAAATCAGTCTGAGTTTATCAAGAGTGATTTATGGCTTTTCTCAATGCATTCTCAAGCCCTGGATTTCTATAAAATCAAGGCTCAGCTCTTCACAATTACATCTCTCGAATTTGCACAATTACTCTGGCAAAATTGCACATGAAGAATTAAGTTTTTGCGACAGGCGACTTTGTGAGATCATTCATAGTTTTAATAGCTTTTGCATAGTTTTCATATCAATTCATATCATTCTTAGAATAATCTGCATATCATTCCAAATCATTCTAGATTAGTTTCATATCAAGTTTTTCATCTTATTGCATAGGAAATACAAAAATATAGATTAATTTGCATTCATTCTACATTCATCTTTTGCATTAAATCCTTCATTTAGGTGTTGCATTGTCACTGATCTCGGTCTAATCTGAGAATACCATACTCACACCTACTAGAAGGCAGTAAATCGTCTGGTTAGCTTAGTTTCATTTATTTACAGATTTCGATTTTGCTAACCTCTAATGTTTTACTGAAGTGTTGTGTCTACAGTTAGGTACAATTTTCACACACAGAAATTACTAAAAATAGTAAGTTGTCAAAAACATCGCTAGGAGGCCTCTTGAAAGATATTTTCCTTTTCCACACTTAGTCAAATTTCACATTTAAAACCCTTTTGATCACAAGCACAAATCACCAATGTATTTCAAGTGTAGGGAGACAACACTAACTGCAAAAATACTTGGCTTATTCAATGAAAAAGGGGGGGCCCGTTTGCAATGGGCCAACGTGTGAAAAGGTCACAACATCTAGCACCAATTCGAATAAATGTTCTTGAACATTTAGATGAAAACAATTACTCTATACCCAAAATCTTTGGAAAATTTCTTCCAATCTATAAAAAAGTAGGAAACAAACTCAAAAAGGGAGAAGAATCAAGCATAGAAGCAGAAATCGAGAAAAAATCCCAACTATATCCAATTAATCGAGAATCGCCACCAGACTTGATTTTTTCCCCAAAAAATCAACATAAATCAATCAAATATTGGTCAACAATTTATGGCCAAAACATTGCAACTTTTTGGGTTTAATCGTCTCGCACAAATCGCAATTAATCAAGAAAAAAGCCGCACCCAAAAAAAACAAGCATGAAAACCCTAAAATGTGCACGAAATCCCTAAAACACAATATTTCTTACAAAAAAGGGTTTTAGCATACAAAAATCACACAGCGAGTTGCCAAACTCGCTAGACGAAAATCACATAGTGAGTTGTTACGGGTTGTAGTTGGTAGATGGAAATCACACAGCGAGTTGTTGCGGGTTGTAGTTGGAGCTTTGTCATTTTGTCTTAAAGGAAGTGATCCAGATAGGCTTTCGACATTTCGCCACAAATTTTTGTATTGCAATTTCATACTATTTTGTAAATTTTTTATATATCATGTATATAATTTTTATATATGTTTAGTTTACAAGATAAATATAATTTACATTATAAAAAATATTATGAAATTTTTATATATTTATACAGTAATTTTTTACAACTGTATGCATGTTACATTTATATAAAAATAAAAAATATAGTTTGTATAAATAAAAACCAAAGTTGCACGGGGATGGGGGTATGGGTACAGGGACAGGTGTGGCTATTCTTCAAAATAGGGGATGAGGGTATTTGGGTATGTCAAATTTTCTTTTGATATAATTTACTATTTTATAGAAAATCTGCAAATATGAGTCATGACAATGAGTTTTCAAAACAAGAACAGTGATAAAGTTTGCAGATGTAATGTATTGTTTTCAGTTTCAGATTTGCAATATGTTTGTAATAATAATATATACTAAATGTTTAGATGCATAACAGAGAAGGCAAACTTTAAACATGAATAAGAAGATCATAAATCATATAACAACGACATATTGCAAATGATAAACTTCTGACTTGAACAGTGATAAAGTTTACTGTTAATCAGTATTGTATGAAAGTTTCAAACTGATTACATATTGAATTAAGCTTGATAAACAGCAAGCTGATATGCAAACAAAAAACTGAAACAAAAATCAGAAATCTTAATCAAGGTCCTTAGCTATGATGCTCTCCACTGCGTACCCGGTATGCATCCCAGGGGTGTGGGTATGAGTACTCATGCAACATAGATAAAAACATATATAAAAATTACTTTACATTTATATATTACATATGGTTGTAAACTATATATGTAAAAATTAGTTTAGTTTTATATAAATGTATATTGCGTTTAGTTTACAACCATATGTGTTACATTTATATTGTATTTCCTATAAAAAAATATATAATAGTTCTATATTTATACAGTATTTTTTTTTATTTTTACAGTATAATTAATATTTTTATATATTACGAATACTGTATACCGACAGACAAATACCTGTATACAGTAATTTTTTTATTTATACAGTTATTTGTTTGTAAAATTTTGTGTTCTTTAAGGAGTTTTATACAATATACCTGTAAATATTATGTATTTATACAATATATCTCGAAATATATAATTTTTACAGTAATTTTTTTATGTATACAGGTATTTGTCTGTAAAATTCTGTATTGTTTAAGTTGTCTAAATTTTATAAACATAGGATATATATATATATATATCCTGTATAAAATAATTTATGTATAAAGTTTTTACTGTATATATTTATATAGAAATATTTTCCATTTTAAACAGAATATTTTCTGTTTTTTCTGTTTTATTATTGGGAAATTTTCAGTTTTATACAGAATTTGTATACTATCAAATTGGATTAAAAAATCGAATTAAAATGTTTGTGGAAGTTCTTGATCACAATGCCACCTACGAAAGACTTTGCATGGACAAACTGCACATTGATTGTTGGTATAACTAAAAGGTTAAATGCAATTGGTGTCTGAACAAAGTTAGTGGTGGAATTTACCGCTTCAAATGGCATTTGGCAAAAGAAGCAGGAAATAACACCATAGCATGCAATAAATGCCTTGCAAATGTCACATACCAAGCCAAAAGAGCTCTTGATGGAATTACTGAGAAAAAGGTAAAAAAGGCAAGAACCGGGATTGAAGTAGGTTCCAATTCTACAAGTGTTAGGAGGAATCAATTGGATGAGAAAGATGGTGGAGGGGAAGGTTTCAAGGAATCTGATACTATAGCATATGGCCCAAACATGGGCGGAGGGAACATCAATGATTCTTTTGCACCTCATACTACGCCAGGATCACAAACCACTTTGGAGAGTACTCGGTGGAGGAAAATTGTCCATGAACATGCAAATTAAAGGGATTTCAAAAAAAAAATTCTCCTCTACTTTGGCATTCCATGCTTGCAGATCTCCATATTGGCAAGCTATGATGGATAGTGTTGCAGTTGCAGGGCCTAGGTTTAAATCTTGTCTTATGATTCAATGAGGGTTGGTATGTTCAATGGTGCAATAAAAGATCCCTCATCAACTTCATCAAATGATACAATGAATCTAGGCATGTTATAATACAATGCAACTCATAATCAACAACATGCAAAAAGTATGAGTCACGGAAATTCATCAAACATTGTTTCATTCTCCATTGAAATCAAAGCACTTCATCTAACAATTGAAAAATTGAAAGAACACCATGTAACAAGTTCAAATAAACATGAATCCACCATATCTTCAATAAAATCAAATTTTATTTCTCCCAGTCTTACAACAATGTCTTCTTCTTATCCTACCTACTTCTACTCTAAGGAGCAAGAGCTCTTCACCTCTAATGAGCTAATTCTATATTACAAATGAGAAGGCATGGCCTTTTATAGAGCTCCTTCCACAAATGAACATCCAAGATTGATTTGAAATCAAGGGCCAAGATTACAAGATAGAACCCTAATTAGGGTTTTACTAACAATAGCTTTTGTGGCATAGAAAAGTGGCACCAAGTGGACCAATGATAACTAACAATAGCTTTTAGAGTTAGTCAAAATTTCATCATTTGCATCCTTGTTCATCTCACCAGTCTTGGATCTAGATATTCTCTATTTCCTTTGCGGTCAATGCACACATATTGCCAAAACAAGATGGACTTGTGATATTGCTATCAAAATTCAACTATGTAGTTTTTAAAGTCAAACTCATTGACCCATGTTTCATGAGTAGTGGTTCACATGAACCCATCTCTCATGAGAATGAATGGAACACTTAGCATTCATTACATCTAGGTGATGCTCACAAAGGTGAAGCACTGGGACTTCCCGAGAGATCACCCATCCCAGTACTACTCTAGCTCAAGTGCACTTAACTGCGAAGTTTCCTCCATGGTTAAACCCACTCTTCTTGAAACCCCATTTCCAAAACCTTCAACAAGTGTTGTGTCTTATGAACCATTCATTAGAAAGCCCCTTAAGCTCATCAATTGATAAGTGGGAGATATTTTCCACAACAAATCAAATTGTGATATTGCTATCAAGTTTCAACTCTGAAGTTTTCTGAGTCAAACTCACTAACCCATATTTCATGAGTAGTGATTCACATGAACCCATCTCTCATGAGAATGAATGGAACACTTAGCACGCATTGCATCTAGGTGATGCTCACAGAGATGAAGCATCACCTCTTGGTGAACCTCCTTACCATCATGATTGTTGGTGTACACATTTACGTTGTGCACAATTTCTTAAGTTTACATAGGAAATAGTAGATGCATACAATTGTGCATTAGCGAATGAGGTTAGTGTTGGTGTGTGTTTTGTGACACAGACAACACAGAATAAACTACCACAACTACTATATCCTCTCTTGAACAAAATCTTCTAATTTGCTAAACAGATGAACTATGTGATCACAAAGACGACTCCAAGGCTCCAAATGTGTGTGTTTTTTGTTGTTCAAGATAGACTCTCATGGTAAGATGATTTGCTGAAAATCCTCCAAGGGGACTTACATGGTTATTCAAGATTTTATCATTCAACTTTTGAATTTCCTTTTTCTAGTTTTTTTTTTTTTCTAGGTTTAACACATATGAAGATTTCTAAAACAAAGTGCAAAAGAGGAAAGTATGGGAAGATAATTCTAACCTTAAACTAATCCTATGAAATCTGGAGACAAGGCTACAAAAAAGTGGAATTTGAAACCTAGCCTTGCTTAGCCAAATTCAACAACTCCACAAGAACAGTGCAATCTCTAAGGTAAGGATTTTCACATCATAGATATTCACCAACATTCGAAGAATGAATACGGTAATGGAAGTTAAGTTTTTCTATCACAAGTTTAGACCAACTTTGCACAATAGTTGAAAATCATTCAACTATCAAAAGTATGAACATATTGATTCCACAATGAACATTCTCGTCAAATCCTTCATTCAACTAACAACTTGAAAATACAATCTACTCTTAGTGAGACAAGAAACCATGCAACTTGCAAATGATATTAAATTCACCAACAATTGAACAATGAATTTACTTAAGAAGTGTCTTATGCAACAATCTCTCTCAATCTCCCTTTACAAATGAGAGAAGTGGGGTTTATATAGGAGTTTAAAAAAATGAAGGGCCAAGATCAATTTAAGATCGATAGCCAAGATTTAGACAACTATACCTTAATTAGGGTTTACAATGATTATCCAACGAGAAACAATGAAAAATGAACAACTCAAATGGAGCTCACCCTGATGGAAGAATGTAATGTCCCCATAAATGAAAGTTCAACTAGTTTATGCATAAATGGACCTATGTTTAATATACTTGAATTGAATTCTTTAGATTATGTTAACTTAATTTATGTTATAAGAAAAGATAACAATTGCATATGAATTAATAGAAACAAATGATAAATTATATGTGAATTGAGAAACCCATGCCATCCTTGTTATTACTCCAGTCTAGGAGAGTGTTGAAGATGTAACAGGTTGCTTAGACACCAAACTCAACAATTTCCCTCAAAGTTTTACAGATCCAAGCCCTTAAGCCTTTCTTGGGCTTGTCCGCAAGACACTCGGGGTTGTTGATCCCTACCTATCTTGGAAATGACCGATTGGCTGGATTAACATAGGCCCCTCCCTATTTACCACTTTGCACTTCTCTTTCAGACTTAATAATAACAAATCTCGAGCATGTATATTTAACTAATTATCTTGTCTTAATGGTAATGTTCTGATATTACTTCTCATTAAAATTATTATTATACGTAATCAAAATTGAGAACACTGTACATACCAGTCATAGAGATGTATAAAGCTCTAACTTATAATCTGAATATCTTCCTTACTTGTCCAATGGTGTTACCTGACTGCATAAGAGATATGATTATATTTAATATATAGTTTGCAGCAAAGTTCCGAGAATCGCCCATGAATCACCTGAATCGGACGATTCATGATTCGATTCATAGAAAACGATTTTTTTTGAATTGGAAATCAAAACCGCCAATTTTTTGGGCTGAATCGCCTAAATCGGATGCCATGAATCGGCGGATTGCTAAAAAGTCAAGTCAAATTTTAAAAAATCACAAATATTTTCAATGTTTTTTTTTTCCTTTCCTATTTGTTGTAAGTTTATACAAATTATAAAACACTTAAGTATAAGTTTGATTTATTTAATTTCTTATACTTCAAGTTATATTTGTATAAATTATAAAATATATATACTTCAGGATGTTTGAGATAGGTTCCAACTTCATAGGAGTTAAGATGCAGATTCTAGATTTTGAAAATTTCAGATTTAACCAAATTTCAGGATTCAACAAGCCTTTAGCAGGGTTACCTCCCACAATCCATCATGGCTTTCTAAGGTCAAACTGAAGATGGCAAAAGGATTCTCAAAGGGTTTTAACTCGTTTTATCACAAATCACTTGGTTTCGACCCCATCTCTATGACAAACTTAGCTTAGCTCTCGCCCAAATCCCAGACAGACATGACTTCCCAACAGGCCAAAATCATTCAAACCTCATTTGCCGGACCTAGGGACTTGAAAACAGCCGCCAACAAAGACTACCTAAGATCTAGTTATGAAGACTTTGACATTAGGCATTGATCAATGATCAAGCATCATAGATTCATACTATGAAACGATTTAGTTTTATGGATCTTACAGATACTGATAGACATATGTTTCATGAATCTTCATCTTACATACATTTATGATTTGATGTCTTATGGATCTTCATCTTACATACATTCTATGATTGGACTCATTACGATCCTATGATTTCTATTTACTTTAGCTACAATTTACATTTTACGTGTAATGTATGTGATGGATTTATCATTTATGTTCCTTGTTTATGTATATTAGCTTCTATTTGATGATGTTATAGTGTGTTTAAGTTATATTCAATAAAGGGTGCATGAAATAAGTTTTAAATTGTTAAAATCTCTAAATTTCAAGGGTTTTTTAAATTTGCCGATTCGATTCCGATTCATGGCCAATTCACGATTCGATTCGGCCTTGCCGATTCTGATTCTTGTTTCTTTGGTTTGCAGACCACCTATATATGTATTTCTTTCCCCTTCTAATTCTCTCCCTTCTGTTTATATCATCCTCTTATTCCATAAGTTCTAAGTGGACCGATTCACTTTAGAGACATGTCTTTTAACATTGAGAACTCACAACTCTTCATACAAAAACAGATCGCACCTCTTGACTTTAATAATGAACTCAACTCTTTCCTTAACTGTTACATTCATATTAATGTTAATCGTATCCTACTTATATAATCGGATTGCTATCTTATAATTAACGATTAATCTAATCGCTGTCCTCATATCACTTATGGTTAATAAGGATAGTCAAGCCTTCGATATCTTTCCTTTAGTTAATAGACTGTAATCAATGTATAATATATCCTTCATTCGTAATTGTTCTCTGACTATCTCCAAACTTATTCGATCTGTAAATATCATGTATGTTTTTAATATTTATCCATATCCAAGTCTGCATATTGTCTTTACATGTTTCCCTTTTAAAATTAAATTAATTGCTGCTAATACTTCACAAATTATATATGGTAGTCTAGAGGAAAAAGCATACAACATTGTCAGAACTGTGTCAGATATTGTATGCTACAGCAGTTTGATATATATTGTAATATTTTGTTCAAATAGATAAATGCTATGGAATATATTTTCTGTAGAAGCAACTTTACATATATATAAAATTAATATTTGATTTATATGATTATTATATTTATTATTTATTTTTATAATATTATTATTCATTCATTTATTTAATATTTTAATTTTAGTTTTATTATTATTAAATCCTATCTTGAAGAGGGGGCATCACAGTCCTTCACTCCCCAAGATAGGATAAGGGCAGAGATGTATTCAGGGAGAGGCCTGTGTAAATCCAGTCAATCAGTCATTTTCAAGATAGGTAGGGAACAGCGACCCTAAGCACCTTGCGGACAAGTCCAAGAAAGGCTTAAGGGCTTGGATCTGTAAAAACCTTGAGGGAAACCATTGAGTTTGGTGTCAAAGCAACCGCTTACATCGTCAACATTCTCCTAGACTGGAGTAATAACAAGGATAGCATGAGCTTCTCAATTTACATATAGTTTTCATATACAATTGTTATCTTCAAGTGAATTAAAACATAGTTCCATTTATGCATAAACTAGTTGAACTTAGATGGGGACATTACAAAAGGTATCAGAGCTATGATCCTGCCATCCTGCAGGGTAAATACAAATTAATGAATCATTTCTTTGTCAATAAAAGGGATCAGACTGTGATATACAGATCTTGCTATATCAAGTAATGTTGAAGCCTGAAAACATAATTAAATAAGTGATGAATCTATATTCAAATATGTAAATATATATATTATAAAAGCATGACTAAGATCTTCATATTACCTTAGAAATTAAGAAGGAAGGATGAAGCAATTCAAGGAATGGCAGTCTAAATCCCAAAAGGATAGTTCCCAAAATAGGGTGGGGATCGGCGACCCTAAGCGCCTTGAGGGCATCAACCAAGAAAGGCTTAAGGGCTTGGATCTGTAAACTTTGAGGGAATGTATCAAGTGGTCTCTAAGCACCTTGGATTGTATTCTTAGAACAAAGTAATATCGGATAAAGCTTAGCAACAAGAAATATAGATAGCATATAAAATTAAATTACTTAATATGAAATCCGGCATTTAAGAATTTAATTTAATTTAAATTATGTGTATTATGTGTATGCTCATGTATGCTTCGTGTCTTCATGCATCAATGTGTATTCTTTGTGTATGCTTCATGTCTTCATGCATTAGTATGTATGCTTTGTGTATACTTCATGTCGTCACATATTCATGCATATGTTTTCAAGTGTATATTCTATGATGATACTAGTTGGTTTATCTCGAATAATAGAATAACTTGAGAAAGAGGGAAATGAGGCACACTACTATACAAACAAGTTTTGGGGCAAATTCAAATAGGCACCATTATGAGATGGTCCAAAATCATCTCTCAAGAAAATCTACAAAAATCTTGTGTTAAGTTCAGTTGCCAATTTCTATTATTAAATTATAGGGAGAAAACATATAATTGCTTGAGGACAAGCAAAATTAGGAGCGATGGACTGTCACAAACCATAATTAATATAATACATTTTTAAATTCAAAATATATATTGTTTCAAATATAAATATACATTAGATTCCTTATCTAAATATATAAATTAATGACATTCATCAATATTATTAGTAAATGAGTAAATATTATTGATAATAATATTAATCAATATAATAAAATTGACTGATAAATATTAATAATAATAATATAGAAATATAAGTAATTAAATAAGAATATAACATAAATGATACTAAGGAGCAAAATAATAACGTGACTTACTTTCAGTACTACTCATCAATGTAATATAATCGATGAGAGATTACCTGGACATTCAACAATGATTTAATAGAAACACCAATGAATTATAAATGTTTGAGTTGTAATTATCTACCATCAATAATAATACACGAATTAAAATATAAAATCAATTCATATAATTATCACTGCTCAAGGAGTCCAGTGTTATCGCTGACTAAAGGAAGAATTAATACTCAAACCGAGGTTATCGGGTGGTTGGCAACAAGCAGTAGTGTTAAAAACAATAAACACCAAACAACAATTTTATCCAGAAAGAAGAATAGTCAACAAACAAATGAAGAGATTATGGAAGGCACAAATAATATGGGTTGGTTAAGAAAATATGTGAATGAAGGGAAGAGTCACGTTAAAGAAGAAAGGTTATAACGTTTCAACCATTCCGATTCCATCATCAAATTATAAGAAGGGAATCACAAATTATTAATAGGAATATAGGTAGTGGGTACGAATCTAACTGAAGGGGATCGAATAGGAGATTTAAAAGATCATAAAAGAATAAGAAGAAAGTCTGAATCATTGGCTGGCAATAAGTCTGTCAGCATATTATAAAATACCTACAGCTGATAAAATTGAGGGCCAACGTATGGATGAGGTAATAGGTTATATGCATTGTATAAGTTCATCTTTATTACTCAGAAATAGTCTATATATATATATATAGGCATCTGTAATAATATTGAATCAAAGCTATTTACATTATATTTATATATATATATAGTAATAATAATTAGAATTATATATATATATATATATATATATATAATGAAAACATAATTAAATATAATTTATATTGTATTATGTACAAAAATATATATATATATAGCAAACATATATATGTAATATATGTACATTTGAATGCTTATATATGAAGAATATACGTGAAAGTATACATCTGAAGTATGTTTTATATATCTTAATATTCTACTGTATATAATTGAAATTCTATAATATATTTACTGAGGATCTAGTATACTGGGGTTGTAAGAATTATCTAATATAAATAAATAATATATATATATATATATATATATATATATATAATTGGTATGTGTAGATATCTTATGGTTACGTCTCTTAATGAATTTACAAAACAATGATAACAAGCCTTATAACACTATAATTGAATATATATGACTTGTTATTATCAAGTCTGACAGAGAAGTGCAGAGATGTCTTCTAGGAGAGGCATGTGTAAATCCAGCCAATCGGTCATTTCCAAGATAGGTAGGGATCAGCGACCCCAAGCGCCTTGCGGACAAGTCCAAGAAAGGCTTAAGGGCTTGGATCTATAAAAACCTTGAGGGAAACTGTTGAGTTTGGTGTCAAAGCAACCGCTTACATCGTCAGCATTCTCCTAGACTGGAGTAATAACAAGGATAGCATGAACTTCTCAATTTACATTTAGTTTTCATATACAATTGTTATCTTCAAGTGTATTAAAACATAGTTCCATTTATGCATAAACTAGTTGAACTTAGATGGGGATGGGGACATTACAAAGAAAAGGTCCAGTTCATTGAACTTGGACTTTCATGAAATTATCTGATTGGTGGAGACAGGTGGTTGCCACCTCGGCATGCTTATCTCTTTGAATGAAGTTAGCTTTGAACAATTTTTCAATTTTGGGAATTTCGAATTTCGGAAAAATATTCCCAAATTGCATCATCTTTAAACCTCCTTGAACTTAGAATTTTTTCCCTTTTGAATATTCTTCTTCGATCCAAGATCTTTGGAAATCCAAGGTTGTTGTAGCATCTCCTTCATCTGTGTCTACCCTTGATTGTTCACTTTGCATTAGACTTGTAAAACAACATTAAAAAAATTAAAAATTAACTCATTAAAATGACTTCACCAATCTTACCTTTAATCTGGAAATGGCCTTATGAATTTTGGAAATGATGAAGTCCCATCCTTGGAAACGCACTTTCAAGTCTGATTTTAGGAAATTTCCCATACTTAGGCAATTTCCACCATTGCTTCCTTAGTGATTTCACTCTCTAAAAATCCTCTCTCTTCAAAATTTCACACCTCTCTAGAAACTTATAGTTCTTCTTTACTATGCATTAACTTAACAGTTTCCCTTTGAAACTTGGCCTTCTCCCCTTTCCTACTTGGAATTTTCTATGGATACTTGGATTTTTCAACCTCAAATGGCTTTGGACTCTACAATTTTCCAACTTTTCTTTTGCTCCAAGGAGTGAATTTCATCTCTTAGATTGTCAACACTTAGCCAATCATGAGACGGCGGACTTTGCTTGTGTATGTGGATTTTCTCTCAACTTTCCTTGGCAAATTTTATGTGGATTGAGGAATTTCTCAACACTTAGTCAATTTGAAGTCATCCTAAGCCAACACTTAGTCAATTTGAAGTCATCCTGAGCTGGGGGAACTTTGCTTGTGCTTGTGGATTTCCAATAACTTTCCTTGGAATTTTTCAGGAATTCTAACAACTTTGTAGAATTTTTCACAACTTTTCATGGGCGGGAATTAGGAATTTTTTACAACTTTCCAAGGCATACTTCACTTGTGCTTGTGGAATTTTCCAACACTAGAGAAAATTTTTGAAAACTTCCAAAGCTTAGCAGACTTTGCTTGTGCTTGTGGATTTTATCAACTTTCCTTGGCGGATTTCATTTGGCAATAGGAATTTTCCACAATTAGCCAACATTTCTTGGGTGGATTTCATTTTGAAATAGGAATTCCTCACAATTTTTTCATGGATTTTCCACAACTTTCCATGGATTTGAAAAATTTCTACATTGTATTTTCCTCATTGTACTAACATCTACCTCCTCCAATCCTTAGTAAATTTGAGTCAAGAATTACGACTGTGAATATGAAAAAAAAAAGTTAAGGATGAACTTGCTCAAGACAAATTCTGTCCCAAATGTAAGCATTTCAGACTGAAATTATGAATTTGATTTGAAAACTTCTTTGAGTCTGCAAGAAATCATTAGAACCTGTCAATCAGATTATAAAACTCCAAGAAAATTTAGGAAAATTGCCTAAAAAAGAATTTGAAAACTTGAAACAAATTGAAATTTTGAATGGAAAACTCCTAGCAGAAATGAAAACTCTTCTAAAATGGTTGATCTCCACTTTGCTGCCAACTCCAGAAGTTCAAATCCCAGCTTGTGAAAATAAAGTGCCAAATCCATATATTTATAAATTATAGGCATTGTGAGCATCCATGCAGAGATCAACTTCTTGCTTTATTTTATTTTATTTTTCTAATTTTTCCCTCTTTAATTTCCTCTTCTTGGTTGATTTCCTTGAAGAAGAAAAAGATTGCTTTTTCTTTCTTTCTTTTTCTTTTCCCTTAAGCAGTTTTCTTTCTTTTCTTTCTTTGCACAAGTTTTTCTTATCTTTTTTGAATCAATTCCTCAGCTTTTCCCTTGGGGGTAGTTCTTGTGGATTTGTGGATTTATCCATGCCTTGGGATTTTTTCATCTCTTCAAAACTTCTCTCTATGGCCGACTTTGTCTGCAACCAAGGAATTTTCTTCACCTAGGAGGGGGGAACTTTATGTTGAAATAAGAAATTTCGCCATGCCTTGTTCGGACTTCTCGAGACTAGAAATTTCCTTCTTGGAGAGGGCGGAGTTCATGCTCACTTGAGGAACTTCTTGTTTCCATGGGTGGACTTGATCAGTGCTTATGGATTTTCCTTTCCTTGATATGGTGGACTTGGTGTAGCAATGAGGATTTTCCAAGTCGGACTTCATGTTGATTTAGGGCATCTCCAAATTGGACTTAATGTGTGTTTACGACATCTCCAAGTCAGACTTCTCATGCCTTTCGGAATTTCACATGTTGGAGAACACGGGCTTTTCCATGACTTGAGGATTTTCCATGAATTCTTGGGTGGAGTTAGGGTTTTGATGAGGATTTTCAAGCTTAGAGGGCATTTTTTTATATAAAATATAACATTTAAGTATAATTTCTTAAACTTCAAATTATATTACATATAAATATTGTCAAGATGTTTGAAAGTGGTTTTAGATCTCTAGGAGTTATAATGGAGATTCTGGATTTTTGAAGATCCTAAAAATTCTCAGACAGCAAAATTTCAGTAATCAGCATGCTTCCATCAGTGTTCTCCATAGCTTTTCATGACTTTCTCAAGATAAATTTGATACTGGAACAAGGACTTTCCTAGAATTTTCACAATTTTGAATGCTTTTCCTCGTTTTGAAATCTGAACCTTTTTACCACTTTTCATGTTTTTTCATGAAATCCCAAACAAACATGAAGTTGAAAACAAGAATTTTACACTTGGGCGCAACTTTAGCCTTTATAAAAATAGAAATTAAAAAAAGGCAAAAAGCAACTTTCTAAATTTAGAAAAAAGAAAACAAAAAAGCAAGTTCCCAGATTGGCCCCAAAATGCCAAAAATGAAACTTTCGAAAAAGCAAAGGAGCAAAAAAAGCAACTTTTCCTACAAAGATTTGTCAGAATTGACCTCAAGTAATGTCAGTCTTTGTCCCTTGGCCCTTCTGAACACCTTTGTGGCATCAAAATACTCAATTGGTCATGCTTTCTCTCATTTACTTTTTTGATGACACTCTTGAACTCGACAAAACTCTAAACTTTGAACTAGCAAGAGACCAGAGATTGAAAACAAAATCACCTAAACAAAACCTAAAAAAGAGAAAACTAGGGGTCCCTGTTTACAATGGGGCAATGTGTGATTCCGTCACAATAGTTAGGTATATCATTTTTTGTGTCTGAGTGGTTATACCTGCTCTTCTTTATGATTACGACATCTATCCTCATCACTTGTATTATTTTCTCCCACTTTGTGCTTTACAAGCATTGGGGTTGTACAGTGTAAAACATCTCATTCTCATCAATGCATTGTGTACATTGGCAGGTGAAATAGCTTGTGGTGGCTTCTCATTGTTCGGCGGAGGTTTTGGCTTGCAACATGGGCTCCTGGGTGCATTAACACGGTATTAGAGAGACTATGACTGCAACCCCTTCTTGCTCAGTGAGTTTTCACCAAGACTGAGGTTTATTGTCTTTCCTATGAGAGCATTTTCATTTCTTGATTATCATCTAGAAAAAACATTCTTTTGTTCTCCAGTTTATTCCATATCCATATTTGAGATTTATTGTTTTCACTAAGGCAAATCAGATGATTATTTGGCAGTGTTACCCGGAGACCCATCTCCCCCCCTCTAGACACATCTCGAAGACTTTTCACGTCTCCAAAGTATAAAAAAAGGTTGGAGACTTCATGGCGAAGTCTCCCGAAGAATCTGAGTCTCCGATTCCAAAAAATGAAGTCTCCCCCCATCTCCTAATTAAAAAACAAATTTAAAATACAACATTAAGTCATTTTATGTATTTTGACCCTCATTTTAATGTTTTTTTTTATGATCACAGCCTTGTGGGGTAGATGATACTAGATAGATTTCTGACTTTTCTTTACAGTTCGGAGTTTTTTGTTTGCATATCAGTGATTTAGCATCAACTATATATTTTGGAATTTCAAATTTCAATATGTAATGATAATCTCAGCGATTATTAATCTGATATGATGGTGATCATATGCGATATTCACAAATCAGATATGACTATGAGATATGCAATGTGAGTTTTGATCGGTTTGACTCTATATTAATTTGACATTACTATTTAGTATTAGTCTTTGACTCTTCATACATATAACTTTCCATTGTTCTTGTATTCAAAGCACTATGTTATGAATCTATGGTACTTCTTAGAAATTATTAAATTATATTTTTAAAAAAATTGTCGTCTCAAAGTACCCGTCTCCTATTTTATAAAAATAGCTGTACCGGAGACGTCCAAGTTTCCCCGTCTCTAGGTAACCTTGTTATTTGGCATTTTTCTTTGGAGATCACTGGTATCTATTGGTAGCATTGTTTCACCAAAATCAATTTCCATTGACAGTGGCTTGTGGTAGGGAGAGGGCTCCTTGTCTATGTTTCGTCTTGTTGTGGTTCATGACTATATTGGGGCCCTATGAGTGCGTAGTTCGAGGGCCTTGGAGACCATCGAAAGATCTCTGTGCATTTTTTTTAATCACATTGGTTTCGAATTATCTCATTTTCCTAGAGTAGCTTTGCTAGAGATTGGCATAAATTGTCTCTTTCTTGTGATTGGAGAAAATTTAATTGATTTTTTCATGTATTTTATGACTCCTAAAGTTGTGAAAATAGGGTCTCTCTCCCATGCACACAAGATCTCACGATGGGCCATGAGCAGCGGTCTTTGTGTTTAGTTGGATGTTTAATCCCACATTGAGAAGGTGCAGATTTTTTTGATGCAATAAATGATCCAATGATTGTCTATTTTGTTGTGAGCAAAGACCTACATAGCTTGTGTGAACTTTTCCCTTGAGCCTACAAGCTGAGCATGGTGGTTACTTGATCTTATGATTCCTCGAATTTGGTCGTTTGTGTGCACTCATGGAGTTTGATTGCTTATATGGTATGGATCAATAAATTTTTCTGCTCGAATATTTTTGTGGTCATATGGAGTGACCAAGAGCTACAGAAGATTCTCAAAAGTGCCTAAAATAAGCCTTTTCTTGAAAAATTACGTAAGTTTTGCAAATAGTATCCGTTTTCAGCAAACAAGATATCATAGGAAAGCTGCTTTGATGAACTAAACTATGGTGAAGGTATTTTCTGAATTTTTCACAATTTTATGACAATTTTCATAGCTTGAAGTTGCAAATTGTAATTACTACTCTCTTGGCAAAATTGGTGGTTGGGAATTATAATTTTTCTTTATATCCATTCTAAAGGGGTGTATAGTTCATTTCAATCCATTATGTGTGCCTTTGTACATCATGTCGGACCCAAGGATTGAGCGACTCACACCATACTTTCATCACACATGGAAGCTCAAAATGTCACAATTGTTGCAATCTTGAGGTCTTTGGCAAGTGTTGAAAGCTAAACAACCCGAGTTCACTAAGGAAATTGACAAGTTTATTTACAAAAACAAATTAGATGAAGAAAAAGGACTCATAGGTCTTCATGTGTCAAATAACTTTTTGTTTCATATTGATGAGTGTGACACACATATAGAAATTTAAGAGAACATTGAAGGGTTGTATGGTAAGATCAATCAATTCAAGATATTGTAGCTTGAAGTCGATCTCACCTCTCTCTCTCTCCAGACACATTTCCCACTATTCAACATTTCCTTGCACAACTTAAGCTGATTTTGTCACAATTAATAGAATGTGGTCATGAGAAAGACGATAAGGCGTGTATTTTCTTGATCCTATCTAAGCTCAAGAGCCCTTTTCAAGTGTTTGCCTCTACCTTCTATTCTACTATGGATGCTATGGGAGATGCTCATAAGATGCCTTCATTTGATGTGTTTTGTGATCAGTTGACTAGGGAGAGGATAAGTTGATTCAAATTGATGCTCTTCCTAAGAGCCATTCCTTGATGGCTCAATCTTCCAAGGGCAAGGGTAAGAATAAGAAGCCAAAGACAAACTCATCTACAGGTGCCAAGCCTCCCTCCAAGCCTAAGGTGAAGAATGATCAAAAGCCTTATCTTCCTACTCCTAACACCAGAGAATTGTCTTCTAAGTCTAAGAAGAAGGAGAATTGTTCCTTTTGCGGAAAACCAGGACACAGTGATGCATGTTGTTTCATGAGGCTAGCAGCATTGGAGGAAGCTATAAGAAAGAACAATATTACTGTGCCTAAGTCTTCTTCCTTGGGAAAAGGGCAAGCTCTTTTAGCTACAGCTTTGTCCTCTACCAATTCTAGTTGGATTCTTGATTCTAGTGCTTCTCATCACATGACTCATACTTGTTGATGTCAGTTTTGTACCACTACATAACATATAGCAATTGAATACTTGATATAGCATACCAAACACTCAACCCTCTCTTGAAAAGTATATACTCATGAAGAATATGAGAATACTCCAAGGTTCCTTACACCTGTGGATACTAACTCAGTTATCAAAATGTGATTTGTTGGTTAATCACTTCGGCGGGCTTACGTTGTTCACTTGAGGATGTCAAATTCTTGCTATGAGATGATGACATAACTTTCTTCTTTTATATCATTTCCAACTTCGCTCATCAAACTAATTTATATCACTTCTAGCTTTGCTCTTCAAACTTTCGAACTTCAACTTCTCAACTTCAACTACTGAACTACTAATTACTTCTACTACTACTACTACTGAATGGAAAGGTTGGCAAATGGACGGGGATCAACCTAATGAAAGCTTGTTAGCGGCGCTACCTCCATTGGTGCAATGATTCAAAGGGAATAAGACTAGATTACCACACAAGGCTCCTTAACAAGCCGCTAAGATGCTAGTGGCCTAGTAAATAGATCCCTATCAAACATTTACCAATATCACCATACAACTAGCCATCTACTTCTACTCTTACTCTAACAACATGAAATGAAATCCTACTTTAATTTGAGAGATGAGAAGAAACATGCAATACACCAAAATGATCATGTATATCCACCATGCAAGTCACAACAATGAATAGAGAACAATTTTGATAGTATTTTGGCAACAATTTCTTCAACATAACTCCCCTTTTTACAAATGAGAACAAATGGCCTTATATAGAGGCTCAAAATTACAAGTGGCCAAGATTAAGAGGCAAAATCAAGAGCCAAGATTAAACCTTACAAACCCTAATTAGGGTTACCATCTTTCAACCAATTACATGAGGGCACCAACTTTGTGGGCCAATGAGAAAATTACAATAATATGTCAACCAATGAGAACATAGGACACTTGGCATGATTTGATTGCATGCACATGAAATTGCCACTTCATCAACCTTATCTTATAAAGTTCATTAATCCTTGAGATGAGATGAAGCCTTGGATGCCTGAGCTTGTCCTTAGAAATTTTCTCACCACCACTTGAACTTGCTTGTACTTGATGTCCTGACCTCGAAAGGGTGAGGTCTCCATGCACTTGGGGTAATCTT
Source organism: Chamaecyparis obtusa (assembly GCA_027943335.1). NCBI lineage: Eukaryota > Viridiplantae > Streptophyta > Pinopsida > Cupressales > Cupressaceae > Chamaecyparis > Chamaecyparis obtusa. The sequence continues at coordinate 1,036,985 of BSBK01004452.1, forward strand.
GCCTTGACCTTGGTGGCTTGCTTGGATGTGAACTTTTTTGCAATTTGAGAACCTTGCTCTTGGCCACCGCCTTGAAATCAAACTTGACCCTCCTCAACCTTTCACCTCGCTTTTCTTTCTTTCATTACCCTTGCCCTCCTTTAACCTTCCATGGTCCTTCAAACTTGTCTTCTTGAATTCGATTTGCTTGCATCCCTTCTCTGCTTTACTACTTTTGGGTTTTGGGGCACCTTCCCTCAGCCACGCTTCCTTAATTGTTCCACAATCCACCCATCATAAAGTTCATCAACTGCTTTTTAGTTAATACCATCTTCTTTGGTTAACCCTCGGCTGCCTTCAACTATTCGAACTGCCACAACCTCGCCCCTTGGCATAAGCATCTACCTCAACCATAGTGGTGCAGTGCATCTCCCCAATTGGATTTGGTTTGACTGGCAAAGCATCACTAGTAGTCTTGCATTCGAATTGAAGAAGTAGGACCCCATGTAGACTTGCCTCCGATTTTGCACTATCTAAGTTGCAACTCTAAATTCATGCTAATGATCCTAATCCAATCAATCTTTCTTTTACCATTTCCAGTGCCTTTAATAAAATAAAATATCCAAGGATCAAACTGTGTACCTTGAGCAGAACCTGGGATCCGACTGAGAAGTACAATGAAGTTGCCATACTTTGACTTGTATTTTGTTTGCTGCTGGGGTAGACTGAACACTTCCTTGCACAAATCCATACTTATTGATCTTCTTTGCCACAGGGGACTAGCTGTCTCTCAACCTCTCTCTTAATTGAATCATATCAAGGGTACCAATGTTGGTGTCTCCAACGTGTCTCAGTTTCGAGCGGAAGTTGGAATTGGGTATCATGACTTCCTTGTCTCCTATTTTAGCATTAGTTCCTTTGGGTCGCTTGCTTGCATTGGCATCCGCCATCTTAAACCCTTATCACTCCCCGCCTTTCTACAATGATGGTGGGTCTACACTTATCACTCCAAACTTCCTCCTAATGAGATGGAAACTACACTTATCACTCCCCGCCGTTGCCTATGAGATGGACTACACTTATCACTCGAATCTTCTTCCTAGTGATGATGATGAAGACTACACTTATCACTCCCCGCCGTTATCTATGAGATGGACTACACTTATCACTCCAATCTTCCTCCTAGGGGTGGGACTACCACTTATCACTCCCCGCCATTACCTATGAGATGGACTACACTTATCACTCCAAACTTCTTCTTAGTGATGATGAAATGATGGAATGCAAGCAAGAACTTGGGGAAAAAAGCTAATCAAGACAATCGAGTAATCAACCTATTAACCAAACTTCTAACTCTACTTTTGAAACTAGTCTTCAACACCTAACAATAATACCAATGAAGTGAAAACAACTAAGAAGAAAAGGATAAGATAGGCCACTCACCGCTTATCCTTGGCTTGATAACCCTTCCTCTTGAATTTTCCGAACTTGCACCCTCTATGAAATTCTAAATGCTAATCTTGATGCAATTGCCTTGTCAAAATCACAACTTCACCCTACAATCCTTCTATCTTCAAAATTCTGAGAATATGGCCCAAATTTGGATCAAATCCTCCTCTCAAAATACCTCTTCAAGATGCAACCTCACAACACTCAGGCCTGCTACCATTATATATTGCCACCCTCAAATTAGAGATCGCCGCCCAAACAGTGATCATAGGGCTTTGAATTTGCCCCACAAACCACCTTCAAATCTGCCCAGACTGTCACCCCAGCAAAGACGCCACCTCCAAATGTGAATCGCTGCTAATAAAGTGACTGAGATTGCCGAAAATATATGAAAAAGTCGCTGCCAAGAATCTCTGTTTTTGCTGCCAATTGCAGAGCAGAGAGATCGCACTTTGTTTTGTGAAAAATGAAGGACTTGGAGCCTCTTTTATACCTGCCGTCCAGGGCCATTTAGGGGGCCGACCTGGCATCAAATTGCAAAAAATAAACAATTAATTAATGCATTATGTGGGCCGACTTTGTAAAAAAGAAGGCAATTTTCGATTTTCAAAAACAAGTCTTTCCAAAATGCTTTGAAATTTACACACGCTGGGCCCTATTTGCAATTGAAACATTAAATTTCTATCTTCTTTGACACACTATCCAATTTAATTTGAAACATCTCCCAATGCCAAGATCGAAAATGCCAAGAAAGATTTGAAAATCGAAAATAATGAATAGTATTTCTAGATTTAGAAAATCTTACAAACATTTTGTTATCCAATCCAAAATCGAAAATTGGCCTCAATTGCAAATTGAAATTGAATGCATTAAATTTGCTTTGCCCAATGAAGGATTTCGATTTTGATACAAGCAAAATTAGCACAAGCAATTAGATTTCGAAAATTAATTCCAAATAGCAAAAATCGAAAATTCTTAAGATATTGAAAATGATCCATTGAAATTTGATTCCAATGAAATTTCCAATTTGACAAATGAGTTTCAAAATTGCCCTTTCAGATTTTTAGAAATTGTTATCTCCAACCAAAAATCAAAATCAAAAAATTGATAATGCCATGAAATCGTATTGTTTTAATTGCTCTTTCCAAAATTTCAAACCCTCAAGCATGATCAATTTCAAATTTGAACAAAGAACTCTCAGCACTCAACTTGCCAAAATCGAAATTCCAACACTAGCAAAATACCATTAACAACAAAATTCCATGCTTTGGGAAAAAAAAAAAAAATCATCACTTCATCAACATTTTTCGAAATCACTTCACACTGCAAATCAAACCATTCAATCATTGGGATCCACACAATCACAACTGAGTCGAGAGACCAAGCAAAATCTAAGTTCAAAATTTTAAAACGGGGGTCCCCATAGAATGGGGCGATGGTGTGAAAACCTCACAACAATACTGTGGATCTTCTTGACTCTCTTTTTGATAGTCCTACTTCACATAATACTATTTGGATCTGTTGGTTTTGTGAGGATCACTACAAATGTAATAGCACTCCTAATTGTATGTGTTTTTCAAAGGAAACAATCTCTCTCTTATTTATATTGTGGATGAGACATGGATAGACATGTCCCTTCATGGGACATGTCTATTCATTAACACATACTCTTTTAATTAATATAATGACATATATATATATATATATAGTATTTCTATAGTCTTATTATATTAATTTCTCTAACACAATAATACTTTAGATATATATAAATTTATATCTCATATATAATCAATATATATAAATTATATCTCATATATAATAAATATATATATGTGTGTATATATATATTATATATGTATATGTATATGTATATATATATGTGTATATATATATATCTACAATAGTATTGTCTCATAGGTTTATCCGGCTGAAGCTACAGATATTACCTCAATGCACTATCAAGTTTATAGAGATATCATCTCATGATATTAGGAGTAATGACCACAGAATATCAAGTCACATGATATTCACCATGTACTCAGAATACTAGCCTACCAACATCAAGTCTCATGATGTCCACCAAGTACTCAAAAGTTTATAAAGATATCATCTCATGATATCGGGAGCATTGGCCTGTAGAATATCAAGTCGCACGATATTCACCAAGTGCTCAGAATAAGGGCTTACCAACATCAAGTCTCATGATGTCCACCAAGTACTCGAAAGTTTATAAAGATATCATCTCATGATATCGGGAGCAATGGCCTGCAGAATATCAAGTCGCGTGATATTCACCAAGTGCTCAGAGTAATGGCCTACCAACATCAAGTTTCATGATGTCCACCAAGTACTCAAAATTTTATAAAGATATCATCTCATGATATCGGGAGCATTGGCCTACAGAATATCAAGTCACATGATATTCACTGAGTGCTCAGAGTAATGGCCTACCAACATCAAGTCTCATGATGTCCATCAAGTACTCAACAAATGTCCATAGGTAATGTGCACTTACCATAGGAACATTCCTATCATCTATCATGATCTGTTTCAGCCATCATTAGATGTCTATCACAATAGAAGATCATGGCCTATTTAAGGAACTCAATCCACCATACAAGATATCATCTATCATGATCTGTTTCAACCATCATAAGATGTCTATCATGATAGAAGATCAAGTTATTGTAAGATTATCACCTTTCAATAACTTTAACAAATACAACTAATAATCATTTGGAAGTCGTCACTTCCTCATGATGGACACAGGGGGCAAGCCCATTAAAACATGATATCCACCATGCCTCAGCGCAAAGGGTGGAAACAAGGGATTTCACCTCGAACTTCTCTCACAGAGAAGAACTCATTGAGCAGATATTAATTTGTTGATCTTTTCATCCAAGACTGCTTAAGATAACCTTGTTAGACTTCCTCTGAATCCGATTTCAATCTTCTGAGCTCCTCGTCCAAAGTTACCTCAGAAGAGTCAAACTCCCTCTGAATCTGATATTAATCTTCTTTTTCTTGCAAGAGCATCCCCGGAAAAGATCAAGGCAAATAGCTCTTATAGTACATATAGAAATACAAATAGATAAAGTAATACTCAAGGATAATAAATACTTATCTGCACATCAACATCCTTGACACAAGTTACTTCAATGGAGGTCCATATACATCAAATCAGAAAACACCTTCTTAGATTATTTGAAAGACATCTCCCCTTTGAATCATCTCCCCACTAAGGATGGTTCAAATGAGAATGTAACAATGGTTATTATTCCCCCCACAATGTAAAATTCTCACTCTTATATCGTTGAACAATACTTATGCCTTCTTGTGAAATGACTTGATTGCTCCAAGAGAGGTGACACTATAATTAAAGCTTTCTTTTTAGAAAGAGACACCCTTCTTTGAATACGTGCTTCTTTGTTAATGCTTGACCACGATCATAACAAATTACTGTCTCTTTAATAAAAGCCGCTACAAGATCTAACCAATCGTTATGGAAGTCATTGTGTATACTTTACAAATTCATCGTCCTCAACCTCTTACTAAACAATGTTTTTTTTTCCTTTAATCAAGTCATAGTTTCAAATATATAATCGTTGAAGTTTGCTTCTTAACAAATCTTCTACAATTCACTTGACCTTATTCTTTGCACTTGGTGTGGACAAAAGTCTGCAACACAACTTCACTCACTGGATTTCACATAGACCCATACACAATCGGTCATAACTTTTGAACCTTAAACTTTCTCACCAATTGCTCTGATGAGATTCTTCAAAATTTGTTAATCACCAACATATCCAAAATGCAGCAAAATCCAATAGTTTATTTGTGAGATATGGTCCCCGTACTGAGACTGTATTTTCTAAGACAGTCACACATTCACTATCAACAAACTACTTTCTTACATTTGCAGCCTGGCTCTAATACCATGTTGGTTTTGTGAGGATCATTGCAAATGTAATAGCACTCCTAATTGTATGTGTTTTTCAAAGGAAGCAATCTCTCTCTTATTTATATTGTGGATGAGACATGGGACATGTCTATTCATTAACACATACTCTTTTAATTAATATAATGACATATATATATATAGTATTTCTATAGTCTTATTATATAAATTTCTCTAACACAATAATACTTTAGATATATATAAATTTATATCTCATATATAATGAATATATATAAATTATATCTCATATGTAATAAATATATATATCTGTGTATATATATATGTGTGTATATACATATATACAATAGTATTGTCTCATAGGTTTATCCGACTGAAGCTACCAAACATCAACAGGAACTCTTCTTAGATTCCAATTTTGGGGATAGGCTCGGTTTCAATGCAGGATGGTAGCATTGAGTATGTTCTTGTTCCTGATATTTCACAGAATCTGCTTTCCATCTATCAAATTTTTAATCATGGTGATGAAAATCTTATTGAGTTTTCTCCTACTAATGTGAATATTCAAGAGATGTAGGACCTTGAGAAGGTCATTTCTACAGGCATAGTTGATCATGCAGCCCATTTGTATAGGTTTCAAGGATTTGAGTCTTCATCAAAAGCATGCCTTATTACTCATGTAGATTCTATGAGCAAGCTTTGGCACGAACAATTTGGGCACCTGAATTACAAATATCTATAGCAGATGAGCACACAGAACTTGATGATTGGTCTACCAAAAATCTCTTGTTCTGATGGAGTTTGTCAGGTTTGTGCTCTTGGCAAACATCACAGGGATCCATTTAATAACGGTATGGCCACACGAGCTTCGACTCCCCTTGAGTTTGGGCATAGTGACCTCATGTCATTCCCCACTCCTTCATTTTCAGTGGCAATGTATCTTCTCATCTTTGTTGATGACTTCTCTAGGCACACATGGGTGATGAGGTTCTTCAACGGTTCATAACCTTCCTTGTATTTGTGGAGAACTAGTTAGAACATTCCCTTCAGAAGATCAGCATAGATAATGGGGAGGAATATGTCAATCAAACATTTTAGGAACTCTGTCGAGCTCAAGGTATTCTTCACCAGCATACAATGCCATACACTCCTCGGTAGAATGGTGTGGCCAAGCAAAAGAATAGAACCTTGCAGGAAATGGCCAATTGCCCATGGCTCCAACATTTTGGGTAGAGGCTTTCAATTGCACCAACTACATGCACAACCGTATGCCTCAAAAGGTAGTGCAGAATATGACTCCCGAGGAGGCTTGGTCTCATGTCAAGCCCAAGATTTCCTACTTCAGAGTACTTGGCAATGATGCATGAGCATTCATTCCAAATGGTAGACACAAGGCAATGGAGAAGAGTTGGCAATTCATATTTGTTGGCTATTGTCAAGATGTGAAGAGTTATCATTTGTTTGACCCTAATACTTGAGATGTATATTTTTGTCATGAAGTTCTTTTCGATGAGTCCTTCCCTCCAAAGGATTCTCCATCACAAGCTCTCCCTCCCTTCTTCCCAGCTCCTCTTCAATGATGTTTTGCTTCAAGGGAATGATGATGTTGATGCTCTTGATGATGTTGTTTCCGATGTTGGTATTTATAATGAGGATGGTATTGATTTTGTTGTTGGCATCACTCCATCTTCTCCTCCTACTCCGCCTGCACTTAGTGGACCTTTACGGGCTCGCACAATTCTTCAATATGTCGGTCCTCTTGTTGGTGATCCCAAGGCTCCACACAACACTCATTCTCACACTTCAGGCATCAATCTTTTGACATCAATCTTTTGACATCAATCTTTTGAGTCATGCAATTTCTACTAAAAATTTTGATGCTTCAGGTGTTCCGAAATGGGAGAATGCTATAGTAGAGGAGTATTCTTCTTTGATGAAGAATCATACTTGGGATTTAGTTCCTCTTCCTAAGGGACGAAAGTTCGTTCGGTGCAAGTGGATATATCATACCAAGTTTATAGATGATGTCTCTATTGATTAGTACAAGGCTCATCTAGTGGCTAAGGGATTTCCTCACGTTGAGGGTATTGACTATTCTGAGACTTGCTTCTGTAGCCAAGATGGACTCCATTCGTTGTTAGGAATGAATGCTGAACATGTCCTATGGGGGAGTATTTGGAGTCACTCTGTAGCAATTGTATGTTGCATTCATGACTGTGATTGGCATTGATATCAACACAGTGATCTACTGGAGATTAGCAGAGAAGCAGACAATGTATGAATTAGCGCACGTGGAGTATCGCAGATCAAGCTATGCAAAGTTGAGGACTTATTCTATATTGTGTCCTGAGATTATGCTTAAGAGCGCATACGGAAATTCAATTATTCATGATAGTTATGTGTAATTTAGTGGAAGCAATATTCAAACAATGTTCTTGAGAAGCGTCTTGTGATGACTGGATTATATCTCCTAATCGGGATAGAATCTAGGCATGCGAAGTTATACAATTGATGAAGATATTTTGGTGGTGACCTGGATGAGACAGCATGGTCAGAGGTCGCACGTTTGAAGATTTATTTTGTTTTGAAGACGACAATTTTTATGTAATTGTGGAATATTATGTAACGTGTGAAGGTTTATATTTTGTAATTGGTTAAGCCTTGTTGGCCGACTCATTTGTAATTATTTGAGTGTGGTATAAAGGAAGGATTGTTTTCCTTAATTGTAAAATGAGATATAGATGTGAATTGTGGAAGTGATCAATATATGTTGATGTTGATATTGTAAGAGGATATGCGAATTGCAGAGATCTGGTATTGAGATCTAATGAAGTAGTTGGTGCGGTTTGGCACAGGCAAAGGAGCAAAGATAAGTTGTTGAGATCAGTAATTGTTGGTATTATCCTATTCGGATAATACAAAGATTAGTTGGATAGTGTGTTCAGTGATCTTGTCATTGAAGTTGTTTGGACAGTGGGTCCTTCTGTCTTCCATAACTCTTAACCGGGTTAGAATCTTTTAATAGGGATTCAAAGTCTCCTAATAAGGACTCATATGTACTGAATATATTTCATAAGGCTTCTAACAGAGTCCATCCTCTCACAAGGAATTTTCATATTAGTACATCTTTTGTGGGCATCATTCCCACTGGGGTTTACTCTCTGATCAAGAGGTTCCCTAGTCAACATATCTTGTGTTATTGTGTTGTTGTGTATGTTTATCTTTCTATGGTTGTTGCTTATATAGATTACATGGTTGAAATCTGATAATGGTGGTAAAAGTTGTTATTATCTAATAATTGATTCACCCCCCCCCCCTTCCTCTCAGTTATCTTGGACTTTACTTTCTAGCATTCGTCTTGTACATTCTATTGCTGCTTTTTGGGGTCAGTTAGTGTATCAGATGGATGTGAAGAGTGCTTTATTGCATGGTGATCTCTAGGAGGAGATCTATATGGAGTAGCTACCCAAGCTTTGTGTAGGATTCTTCACTTGTTTGCAAGCTACATCGTTTGTTGTATGGTCTCAAACAAGCTCCTAGAGCTTGGTATGAGAAGATGGACAATTTTTTGCTTGCTTCCGGATTCATTACATGTCACTCTGATCCTACAGTTTACATTCAAAGGGATGGGGGGGGATCTTATCATTCTTGTTCTCTATGTGGATGACTTGATTCTCACTAGGAGTTCCCCTGCCATGATTGAGGATACTCAGCAAGCTTTGATGGAACATTTTGATATGACCAACCTTGATTTGTTGCATTACTTCCTTGGTCTCCACGTTCATCAGTCTTTTGTCGGTATTTATATGTTAGAGTAGATGTATGCTCTTGATTTGCTTCAAAGATTTAGGATGGCTGATCGCAAGCCAGCCCCTACTCCTTTTCAGTCAGGTGTTGTGTTGTCTACCAAATGCACTACTCTATCAGTTGATGCTACCTTATATAGGCAGTTGGTTAGTAGCTTTTTGTACTTGACACATAGTAGTCCTGATATTTCCTTTGCAGTTGATCTTGTCTCTCGGTTTTCTCAAGATGAGTCAAACCCGAGGACGTGTCCCCCCCCAAACCCTCATGATCCCGGTGTGAGGACGTCCCAAGGACAAGGGGATGAGAATGGGATGTCCCCCACCACTGCCAATCTACCACCTATCAGCTGTTAGGACCATAGATTAAAATATCGTCGATATATCGGCGATAAGCTGACTTATCGCAATAAGTTTCAGCTAGCGACAAATTACGTATAGATATCGCAAACCTGTAAGTTGAAACTTATCATTGATAAGTTCCAACTTATCACCGATATATCGGCAACTTATCACGATAAGTAATCAACTTATCTCACCTATGCGCTAGTTAAAACGGTGACGGCCCAGCAAAGGGCCAGTTTGGTTTTTATTGCATGCCAATCATTTTTTGGGAGAGGTTAGAAACTTAGAAGGATTTTGGAGAAGAAAGGTCGACATTTGAGGCATTTTAGAATGATTCAAAGTGGATTCGAAGCGGATTCAAAGGGATTTTTCAAGCAAATTCAGATTCACAAGTAAGTTTTCAAAATTCTTTCCCTTTTGTTTTAAAATCATTTTGTCTTATATAATTAGTTGCATTCAAGTTTATACAAACTATATAATATCATTTCCAATCTACTCTAACTTGTTTTAGAATGTAATGAATAAGATCTAACACCATTTTTTAGCAATTTTTGCAAATTTTTCATAGTTTTCTCAAAAACTTCATATTTTCTCAAAAATTTCATAACCTTACAATTTTTTTGTTTTTTTTCCTTCAAGATTCAGCTATGTTTAAACTTATTTAAATTTTTAAACTAACTTAGTTCATTTCTAAATTTCTTTATTAAATTTCTAAATTTGTGCACTCATTTGGTATGTGACATGTGCAATTTGATTCTTCATCAAAATGGCAAATAGAGATTCCTCTACAACTGGGTCAGCTGTAGGGTCTACCAGTGCCTCAGTAGACGCATGTCCATCGAGATATGTACGAACGTGCCCTAAAGGGGCTAGAGACAAGGCATGGGTATATGCTTTTGAAGGACCTGAATATAATACTGTGATATGCATAAAATGTGAAAACTAGTTAGTGGAGGCATATCTCGTTTGAAATACCACCTTGGAGGGATCACAAAGCGTGACACAAGGGTTTGTGACAACACCACCCTAGAAATAATGAGAGAGATGAATGCCTTGCTCACTGCTGGAGAAGAGAAAAAGTTACAAAGGGAAAAGGCAAAATTGGTCATGAGGGAAGCCATTTCTTAATCGCAAGGTATCTCACACTATCTCCTTTTTTAGAATCATTTATTATTTTATAATCACCTCAACAGTTTAGATTTTGCTAAAGCCTATAAGTTTATAACAATGATCATAATGAAATAATGTGGGTTGTGATTTGTGACCAGGTATCCCATCCACCCTTGAAGATGAAGAAGCACTTGAGGCCACCCATGGATCTACAAATCTACCTTCTCCTAGCCTTCCACTTCTGCTACTTCTAGTAGACCACCACCACACACATCTTCTATAGATAATGTTTTTGTCCTCAGAAACACACTTGGAGCACAACCATCACTAGAGGGTAGTAGGTGGAACAGCGATGTGCATCAACAAGTTGACATTCAATGTGCTGATTTTTGGTATTTTAACAATATCCCCTTCAATGTTGCAGCAAGTCCCTATTGGCTGAATTTTGTGACAGGAATCACTATAGCGGGGAAGGGCTACAAGGCACCTACTCCTGCAGACTTGAGTGGGAGGTTAGTTCACTTTTACGGTTTTACAATTTACTTATTTTTGTTGAATGTAATTTTTTTTAAACAAAGTTGTGTACTTAATGTTATTTTTATTTTGTGCTTGTAATTTGCTTAGAGATGTTGTTACTAGGGCCAATGATGTGGTAGAAGACCAAAAATTTCAATGGAAACAATTTGGTTTCTCTATACTTTTAGATGGATGGCGGATGGAAGAAACCGTACCATCATCCATTTTTTGGTTTCTTGCAAGGATCAAGTGGTCTTTTTGAAATCCTTGGATGCCTCAAACAAGATAAAGATAGCTGAAACTTTGGCTCTAATGTTAGAGCAAATTGTGATGGAGGTGGGGGTTGCTAATGTGGTGCAAATAATAACCGATAATGCAGCGGTATATGTGGTAGCAGGCAGGATCCTCGAAGATAAGTATAGCACACTTTTTTGGTCTCTTTGTGCAATGCACGTCCTTGACCTTCTTTTGGAGGACATAGGAAAATTGGATTGGGTGAAACCGATTGTAGAGGATGCAAGAAAGATAACAAAATATATCTACAATCACCCTTGGGTTCTCCGCTTGATGAGAGAATTCACCCATGGGAAGGAGTTGGTTAGACCTGCGGCCACAAGGTTTGCAACGATTTTCTTAACATTGCAAAGTGTTCTTAGTTCTTTGACTTCTTTGAAGCACATGTTTGTGAGTCAACCATGGTTAGACTCAAGTTATTCAAAAAAGGCGGATGGTCAGAGTGTTGCATACATTGTCTTTGACAACCACTTTTTTGATGATGATGCAGAAATTGTGAAGGTATCTTAAAAACTTCAAAAGTTGAATATTTAGTTTTTTTGTATTCAAGAATCAAGTCTTTCATTATTAATTTTTAACTTTAGTCTATAATTAATGATATTCTTTTTCTACTTTTCAATTGTAGGTGATAGAGCCCTTGGTTAGAGTTCTCCACTTAGTAGATGGGGATCAAACCCCAATGGGGTATCTTTATGAGGCCATGGATAGGGCCAAAGAGACTATTAAAAATTACTACAATGGGGACAGCCTAAAATTTGACCCCATATGGGAAATTATTGATAGGAGGTGGAACACTCAACTCCACCAACCCATTCATGCAGCGAGGTACTTCCTCAACCCTTCTTTTCGCTTCTCTCCATCCTACGGGGATCCTAATGGAGAGGTCCTGGAGGGTTTCACTGAATGCATGCAGAGGATGGTACGTAAGGTTGAGGTGAGAGACCTCATTGTGGCCGAGATGGAAGTGTATCAGAATGCAACGGGTAAGCTATTCTCCTCAGACTTGGCAAGAAGAGGAAGAAACACTCAAACCCCAGGTACAATATTTAGATTTTTGGTACCTTTCACATGCATGATAAGTAGATAAAAACTAAGTTACTAAAATATGTTTTCACCTTGCTTTCTAACTCTTTAATATTTATCTTGCAAATGCTTGGTGGCGAAATTGGGGTGGGAATGTCTCAAATCTGCAAAAACTTGCCTTGCGCATCTTATGTCAGCCATGTAGCTCATCTAGTTGTGAGTGTAATTGGAGCTTATTTGAAGTCATTCACACGAAGAAGAGGAACAAGTTAGCACAGAAATTCCTCGATGACCTTGTTTATATGCAATATACCCTTAAGTTGCGCATAAGAAAGGTAGATTCACCACCAGCTGGGCCACTTGATTTGGATGATATAGATATGTGCTGTGATTGGACATCACGAGAGCAGCCTCCATTGTTCACAGACGATGACATCTATGATTTAGAGAGGCAGGCTTAGGAGGATGGATTCACAGCAGGATTGGATGACATTCAAGAGGATGATCATGAGAGCAGTGAGAGTGAGGAGGATACAGATGATGAGGATTCATTGCCAGTGTCAGCACCATCCACATCCAGGAGGTCCAGTCACAGCCAGTTGTGCAGAGGGAGGTGGCACAGCCACAGCAGACTACTAGGGCTAGACCCCCTCCCACTCCCGTAGTTTTTACTAGAGCTACTGGGAAGGGGAAGAGGAAGATGTAGACTAGTTTGACATTGTACTTGACATATGTATTCTCTTATAGTTTTACAAAGACAATTTGTTGTTTTTAGTTTTCTTCAGAGTTCAGACTATCAGCCTATGGCTACTAGCCATCAGCATTCTGCATGAGGATGCAATTTTGATACATATTTGCATTTATATATATCTCAATCAGCTTGTTTGGTTTGTTTACTCATTTACTAACTCATTAGATGCATCTCCTTATTGAATTTTGCAAAAAAAATGCATTTCTAATTAAATTTAAGCCATTTTTTAAGTTCACGAGAAGTTCGCCGAGAAGTTCCCAACTTATCTCCGATATTTCCCAATTTTATTTTTTTTTGCCCTCAGCGATAAGTTGTCGATAACGATATTTTGAACTATGGTCAAGACGACACAGCATCCTAAGGGCAGCCGAGGGATGCCCAAGCATCCCTCAACCATCCTGGGGACATCCATACGTCCCCCATAGGCAGCCACATTAAAAAGTGAGTCTAAAAAAAAAACATATATGTTTTTAAATTTCTATTTGGGTTCCATTTGAAGCCTAAATGGTGGTGGGTCCCATCTTAGCCACTCCAAGCCTACTGAACCCCTCCAAGCTTCACTTTTGCTCACAATTGAATTTCTTACTATTTGCTATAGCAAATAGAGAAGAGTGAAAAGGAGAGAAAGGAATGAATGGAGGAGTGAAAGGAGTGAGTGCAAGTGAAAGAGGAGAAAGATTCTACACCTTCCTTGAAGATATTCATCAAGCACAAGGTAGGGATTTTTAACTTTTTTTGTTTTATTTTTTAATTTTTATTTCTAAATTTTAAATGGCTTTAAAATGTTGAATGTTCATTGTTTTTTCATTTTTGTTGTTGCAATGAATGTTTTAGAGTTTTTTTTTTCATTTTTGTTGTTTCATCTTCTAAATCAGAATGTATGATGAATCTTGAGGGTGAAATGAAGAATTTAAGATGATTCTTCATTTTGCCCTCAAGATTCATAAATTTTAAATTTTGTTTGACTTTGAAATTTGTTAAGATCGGTAATTAAAATAAAGTTTAAAATTTTAATTTTTTGAGTTTTTAAAGTAGGCTGAAACTAGTTGCTTATTGAATTTATTTTTATTTTGTGAAATGTGAAATCACAATGAGCTCTCGTAGTCATGATATGAGTGGAGATGAGATGGAAATTCAGTCTTAGGGTGTAAGTCAATCAAAATATGATCTTGAGGATGAGGTTGAGCTTGAGGAGAGTGACCATGAAGCTGATCCAGAAGCCCAAACTAATTCCATGGCTAGTTGACTAGCTTCAATGGATTGCCCTTCCCATCGTTTGGCAAAGTACTAGGAGTTTTGTTGATGCAAGTTTTGTGACCACTTCAGCATGCAGAATCAAATATTTAGTATTCCAAATCTCCAACTCTCTCTTGAACAAGGAAGCTCGTATGCCAAACAATGTATAGGGACTGTGTGATCAAATGAGACAACCCCAAGGTTTCTTCTAGTTTGTGGACTTTCACTCAGTTGTACTGATGTGATATGTTGGTATCACAAAGGGACTTACATTGTTCAATCAATGGACTTCAACTAGCAAATGCAAAAGATTTAGCAATTGGAGCTCTTCAACTACTTCTATCAAAAAAACTACAAATAGATAAGGGTTTAGGAATCTAATCTAGATCTAACAATGTAAGAGGTCATTGATGGTGAGGTGAGACTTAAGCATTCCTTGCTTCACCAAACCGACTATGCAGAGGAGGGTACTTGTTTCTAAGAATGCAAGTATGATTCTCATATTAAAAATATTCACTTGAATACCCAATTATGGTGCAATCCAAATGAACATTTTCAATTGAAGTTAAAAGTTTGCAATAAGGACCAGACTAGCCCATACTGATACATGCAAACAAGTATCAAAAGGTATGGACACTAGTTTCACCATAAATTCACCAACAATAATATCTACCATTCATCTACTTCTATTTCTATTCAACATAAATGAAAACTCTACTCTAGGTGAGGAAATGTAGAAACCGTGCAATACTCCAAAATAATATAAGTAATCCACGATGAAAACCAACAATGAATTATGAACAACTTTTGTTGTATTCTTGCAACAATCTCTCCAAGTCTCTCCTTTCTCTATTCTAAAACTAATGAGTTACAAATGAGAAGGCCTTGCCTTTTTAGAGGGGGTTCAAGTACAATGGAGGGCCAAGATTGATTTAAGATCAAAGGCCCAAATTAATCCAACAAAACCCTAATCCAACTAATAGCTACAATCATTAAATGCTTGACCAATTATAGTGAAGTGCCACCTTGTGGGCCAATGAGAAAATTACATTGGTTTCATTGACCAATTAGACGATTGGTTAGGTAAGAACATTGAGTGGACACCACATGTACACTTGCCATGATTTGATTGGATGATTTTGGACATGTGCAATTGGGATCCTCTGATTGGTTGAAGATGAATGGGCGCAACCTCGACGTGCTTATCTTGTATACTTTATCAATATCTCTTGATACTCAACATCATTAAGTCTTCAATTGTGATGATGTATATTCCCAAATTGCTTCATCTTCTGAACTCTCTCCATCCTTTGGAAATCTTCTCATTGGAGTGGCTTGAACATACTTGTACTTGAAATCCGAATTCTCAACCTTGGTCTTGTAGGAGTGATATAGGTGCTTCATGCAATTAAATCCTTCAAATTGAACTTGGATTTCCAAAGAAAATTTGATAATCTTCTCCACTTGCTTGTAGCCTTGATCATTCTCTTTCACAACTTGTTCCTTGATCTCCATCTTGAATTTTCATCTCCACTTTGATCCTTGACCTTCAAACCATCCTCTTGCCTAAAGTCTCGATCTTGATCTTCTTGTCCTATTGATGAAATCTCGCCATAGCCCCCTCTCATCTTCAAATCCTCCACTTTCCTCTCCTTGCAAAACAAGACAACAACATTTGTCAAAAGCTTGGATTTCATACTTCTTCATAAAGCCAACATTTGATGCTACGAACTGAAACTTAAGAGGACACCATTCTACTTAGACAATAAGGACTCAATTTCTCAATTTTAAAATCTGATCACACCTAGACCAAATGAGAACCCCAACTAAAGGATTGAGTCACAAAGTTATGAGTCTACAAACTTAGATCTGCAAGTACTTGGTCCTTCTAAACTTGTTTTGCCTTGGGAAAATCTAACTTTTAAACCTCGAATCTGATTAAATTTGGATGTTCCTTCTATTTAATCAATTTTGGGAAGAAAAATTCAGTTCAAGGTCAAATCGGTTGTGTTCTAGGCACTGGCATGGTTTCAAAGGGGTCGGACAGGCGTGTCCAAGACAAGCGTAGATTCCACCCTTGTCTTCGACAACATTGTCCAAGGCAAGTGTGGACTCCGCACTTATCTTGGACATCTTTGCTTGTCCATGCATTTGTCTCCAGCTGCCTCCCATTCAAAAAAACATCTAACTTCCTTTTGTTTTGCATTGCTTTCTTTGCCTTTTTCACTTGAAATTTAGTCCTTGGATCGACATATGATGGCGTAGATTAAATCCAATCCTAAATCTGAGGTTAGCTCATGAATTTCTCACCTTAAAGATCTGATTTTGATGAAAAAAATACCTCCTTTACAAGCCTGAATCAGACTTACGCATTTTAAAACACCCCCACTCATGCTTGAAATTACCATGGAATCAAAGTAGGGTGCTTCTTTTGAGGGCGCAAAATCATGGTGGCTCGGACACAAGTGTCCAAGGGAAGTGTGGATTCCACCCTTCCCTTGGATAGCCCTATCCAAGGCAATTGTGGAAACAGCGCTTTCCTTGGACAGCCTTGTCTAAGGTAGTGGTGGATTCCACCACTCCCTTGGACAAGTTTGCAAAATTTTGTAAGTGTTGCATTTTTTCCTTTAAAACTCAAAATTTCCTTCTCCATTTCGTCCAAGTGACCCCAATCATCCCTTGAGGTGATGTTGATCACTTTCAGCTCAGATTTGATTATTAAACTTTTTCAATTTTCAAGTTCTTATGTCAAGATTTCGCTTTGTCATACTTCTCACCCTCACATTGTCTCCACATTTGGTGGCTCTTTAATCATTCTTGTCCTGGTTTCAAATTCACTAAGTCTTTCTCCCATCATACTTCTTTGATTTCAGCTTCTCATCTTTCCATCGGGACATAGCTTTCATCCTCTCAACTAACTCGACTCTTAAGTGTGCAAAAGCTGCTCAAACTCATCTCTCAAACCCGGAGACTTTCCAAAACTCCTACTAAACTAAGGCAAACTAGAACACCTACTACTAAAGCCAAGCAAAAGAGGGGGTCCCCATTTGTAATGGGGTGATAGTGTGAAAAGGTTACAACAGGTCCTTATGATCCCAAGTCTCCTCTCAGACAATTTGCAACAAGAGTAACAGCCCCAACGCCAACGAGTGGTGGCACAAGAAAATGGAGATGCAACATTTGTAATATGGGATGGTATGAGAGCATCACTAGAGTTAATGCACACTTCCTCTTTTGGAAAGGACATGGTGGGAATCCATATAAATTTTTGCATGACCCTAAAAATATCAAGTACAAAATTGAGTTCAACAAGCTTTGGGGTGTTCTTGAAGACAGTGCAATTGCATGTCTACTACTTTGTCTAGCACGCAATATGTTTAGACAGTTCAGCAGATGTAGGGGCAGCCACATGTTTTTACTTGTACATTGCATTAGAGAGTAGGAAAAATGTCAAGGTTAGCCTCAAGACCTTCATCCACTTAGAGTGCAACAAAGGAGGGCAAGGGGAAACACAAGATGCAAAGTAACCCCATAATTGATTTGTTCAATGTGCAACTGAAGGATCAAATAGATGATTCCATTGGCAAGTTCTTTGTCAATAGCATCCCATCGCATGTAGCTCAATCTCCTTATTATAAGGGGATGTTCTTGATGGTAGCGAGGGGTGGACCATCATATGTGCCACCAAGTGACCACAAATTGAGGACCATGATCTTGGATAACAACTATGCCAAGATCATTGCTTTGATGGAGAAGATGAAGGAATGTTGGATACAGTCTAGATGCAGCATAGTTATGGATGGGTGGACGGATATTGGGCATTGTCCACTCATCAACATCATGGTTACATGTTCAAAGGGCCCATACTTTCTAAAGGCGGTTGATTGTTCAAGGCATCACCAAGATGCTGATTTTCAGTTTGAGGTCCTGAGGGAGGCTATTGAGGAGGTGGGCTACAAAGGGTGGTCCAAGTAGTGACATATACAGTACATGCGTGCAAATTTGTAGGTAAGCTTTTTGAGGCGGCCTACAAACATATTTGGTGGACTCCATGTTGTGGGCATGCCATGAACAATGCACTCAACAACACGGGGAAGATTGATTGGATTAGAGTGGTCAACGATACGAGCGATGTGCAAATGTTTATCTACAACCACCACACTTCACATGCACTCTTCAAGAGCTTCACGAAGGAGTTCTTGAAACCAATTGAGACTAGTTATGAATCCTATTACATTTTCTTGGAGAGAGTACTTGAATTGCAAGAGGCACTACAACTCATGGTTATGACAAATTAATGGAATTGGTGGGCCAAGGCCAAGACAGAGAAAGGGAAGAGAGTGAAGGAGATAGTGAAGAGCGATCAATTTTGGAGTGATGCAAAATACATTGTCTCTATCATTGCTCTGGTTTTCCAAGTGATTAGATATGGCGATGGGGATGCACCTACCCTTGGAGAGGTGGATGAGTGCGTTGATTCTATGTTTGACCAGATAAGGGTTGTTGTGCAAGAGGACCGCACTTTAACATTCTACAATGAGAACATTTGGGCAATTATTCAGGGAAATGGGACAGGTTGAACACTCCCTTGCACATGCCTGCATATGCATTGAATCCGCAGTTGTACATGCCTAGGCCTGGTAGAATTACACCAATTTAGGTTGATGAGGTGAAGGCAGGGTTCTTCAAACGCATTGATAGGATGTATGACGCTCAGATTCTTGGCAAGGTTTGCACTAAGCGGACAAAATTTGCCACTCTTAGGGGTTATTCGGATGCGGCAAAGATGGATATAAGAACTATGGCACAAGAGGACCCAATTTTGTGGTGAAGCTATCATAGAGTACAGAAATCCAAGATTACCACACTATCCATTCATCTTCTATCTCAAGTTTCTAGTTCTTCAGCTTTAGAGAAGAACTAGTCTACTTATAGCTTAATCCACTCTCTTAAGAGGAATAGACTTACCTCTATGAGAGCAGAGAAGGTAGTGGTTGTACATAATGACTTGTGTATCATTGACCGCAAGACATGCGTGTACAAGGAGAGCCCAATAGCACAATGGGATATAGAGCCAGAGGAGCTAGCACAGATTGATGAGGATGATGTTGCAGCGGCTTCAGATGCAAAGCTAGTTGGTGTTCGTTCGGCAGATCTTGATCATGAGGAGTCAATACTTCTAGTGATGAGGAGTTTTCCTTGAGGGATGATTAGAGACCTCCCTTCACTACATTTTGACATTTTATACTTGTTTTGATATCATGCTACTCATTGTAAACATCTTTATACATTTTGATATAATAGAAATCTTCCATTTGCCGATTCAACAATTTAAAATCTTATTTAGTATTCTAATTTCAACAGTAATTAGTAATTCGATATTCAATGTTCAAGTATTTAGTATTTGACATTTGCAATTTTTCTATTTTACTTCTTATACTATTATACATCTTTTCATAACTAGCATTTCAAGTACTATATGTATGGTATATAGTATATACAACACCCCCCCTACACTATTGTTCCCAAATTGAAGCCCCTTTTCCCCCAATCCCGAAAACCCGTCATGTCGTCCCCTCATCCCCCTATCCCCCAAGGCACATTTTACACTGCTCAAGATCCTCATGAGAGCCACTAGAATGCAGCCAAGCACATCTTGAGGTACATTCAAGGCAATACACATTTTGTCATTCACTACACATCAAAAGTTACTAAGATCGTGGGCTTCACTGACTTGGATTGGGTTGGTGATGTTGATGACCAAAAGTCTACTTACATCTTTGTCTTTTGTCTTGGTTTTGGTCCAATTGCTTGGTCTTGCAAGAAGCAAACTACTATTGCATTATCATCAACTAAGGCTGAGTATCGAAGAGTCATCTTGGCTAGTCAAGAGGTTCTTTGGCTTTGTTAGTTGATAGCTGAGTTTGGCTTTCCTACTGATCATCCCACTACTCTTTGGTGTGATAATCAAAGTTCCATACACATTTCTCGCAACCCAGTGGAGCATCAACATACCAAGCACATTGAGATCCACATGCACTTCATTCGGCAACTCATTCAGGATGGTGTTCTCACTTTGGAGTATTTGCCTACAAAGCAGCAAGTGGCAAACATATTCACTAAACCTTAGGGATCTCCTTGCTATCTCTAGTTGCGATCAATGTTAGGGGTGAAAGAAGAAGTCCTTGGGGGGTCTTAAGGAATGCTCCTTCCTTTTACTTTTGCTTTTCAACATTGTGTTTTCTCTCTTTTGGAGAGGAGTTTTCTCCCACAAAGTTTTTCTCCTTTTCTCCATTTATGAGAGATTTGCAATTCATTGCATTGTAGTTGTACATGAGTACCTACAATGGCAATGTAGCCAAAACCCATTACGCATCTCATATTGCATATTGCATTTTCATTAGATGATTGCAACTTTTGCATATTTCTCCCTAAGTTGCACTTAAGGGGGGGGTGTTAGTGTAGGCATTCATATCGTGCACAATTTCTTAAGTTTACTTAGGAAATGGTATTATTCCATATACATACAGCTATGTGTTAGCAAATGAGGTTAGGTATATCATTTTTTGTACCATAGTGGTTATACCAACTCTTCTTTATGATTGGGAAATCTGTCCTTGTCAGTTGTATTATTTTCTCCCACTTTGTGCTATATAAGCATTGGGGTCCGAACATCTCATTCTCATCAATGCATTGTGTATATTGACTAGTGAAATAGCTTGTGAATGCTTCTCATTGTTCAATGGAGGTTTTAGCTTACAACATAGGCTCCTAGGTGCATCAACAATGACAAATTAAAGTAGTTAATGCCCCCTTTTAATCTTGTTTAATGATCATTCCAAGTGAACAGCTTGTCCTTATGACAGATCAGCGAAAATCTTTTGAAAAGGGTGGCTCAATAGTTGCACATATCATTCCTTCATTAAGAGGAACAATGTACAAGGAGTCGTGCATAGAATGCACACGAGTTTAGCACCTCCTTTTATTTTTCAAAGACTTTTTGAAGAGTCATCTGCAAGCCATTCAAGAAAACTTAAGAGTTGTCAAGCTTTTGCACAAGGTTGTTTTAAGAGAGCAAGGAAAATGCAGCACTAGCGTTGTAGAGCAGGAAAATATCCCTTAAGACGATATGTGGAATGGATTCAACCTAAGGTCTCAAACAACAAGAAGAGCGAGAGGCACGAGAAATGGTTACTAAGTGCGGAAATAGCAAGTCTTATGTGTTGATTTCGACACAACCAAAGCCACAAGATCCCAATGTGAGAGCCGTGAAGAAAGGGCAATGTCAAGATGCTTAATCCGTGCTCAACTATGCTGATAATATTTATGATCCGAAGCTGTCTAGCAATCCGAAGGATTTGAGGTAAGGTGTACATGCTAGAGTGTTAAAGAGGGCCCAAAAAAAAATGATTCCTTTGGTTTTAAAATTTGGAGCTCCACATTGGCCTAGCATACAATGCACCTGTGCCCAAAACTAGTCAACGTGTGCACACATCTATACAACCCTAGCGACAAAACTATTATAAGAAAGAACATAAATGTTAATATCAACATAGAGGCTATGAGAGAAAAAATATGAGGCTTCCTCATGACCCTTTTGTGGAATCTTGCAGCTATACAAGGCTCTAGCACACGTGGGACACAAGAAGAGATTAGTTGAAGTTTCTAAATTATGATCTGTAGCTCAACAAGGAAAATGATGGCATGCCCCTCATTTTCGTTGGCATTCACGACTTCATCTAGGATGTTCATAACGGATGTTCAATGGTGGCCTTCATTCTTGGCCTTGATCATGACGTGGAGGTGTTTGATTTCCAGTTGGGGCCAATCTTCTACCTCCGAAAATTCAAATTTTTCAAAATGGAATTTGTCAATGTCATCAAAAAAGCAATTCATCATCCTTTGCAAAATTTTGCACATGAGCAAAGATCAAGTTCCCAATCTTTCCTCGTAAACTTGATTCTCTTTCAAAATTTCGATTGCTTCCGCCAATATATAGAATTAGCAATCGAGGATAATTCCCCTAACCTACAAATGGTCCATGTGTCTATGTGGGCTCATCTACTTTTTGTCACGCACAACCACTATGAATTTCTATCTATCACGCACAACTACTATGAATTTTCAAATTCTTTCCTAACCTTAGCATTGATTGATTCAAATCTGGAAGGCATCACTTTCAAGATGAGTGAAAAGAAAAGGGGGTGGCTAACCACTAACAAGGTCCTATGCAATTGGTTCTTTGTTGCACATATTACTTTGATTCGAACACATCAATTTAGAGGCGAGCCTTTCAGACTCCCTAGGAAATTAACAAACAAAATCCTGGACCTGGAGATGGTCTGCCCAATTGATGCAATTGATTTTGAGTTTGGAGCTAGGAAAAAGAAAAGGACCCTGTATGACCTCCTGCAATCAAAAGGATAAATCACAATGAGGAAGAGGCAAACTAGAGAATTTCTCACCCTAAAATTTGTGGATCTAGGGTTGGACCTTGTATATGACAAATGGGATTGTGACCCCAATGGGTTCATAGTTGAGTTGAGCTTGTCACTTCAATTTGTATATGATTCCCGGCCTTGGTGGGAGTAGAGAAGATAGTTGATCAAAGATGCTGCAACATTATACATAGATTTGTCACAGGTTTTGAAGAGAGATCGTCGCCCTGGGAAACCTTCTATGTACCCAAAAGGCAATATGATCTCTCACAAAAGATGAGGGGCCTCCACAACTAGAACAAAGACCGGAGTATGGGAAATATTGCAACCTATTGGAAATGCAAGCAAGAAATTAATGAATTAGAAATGAATTATGGTGATATTCCCTTAGATGAGCAGTGGGAAAAGCTTTGGAATTGTAATGTCCCCATTTTTTGCAGGTCATTGATCTGATGGTGCCAGGTCATTATTGTGATCCTCGTGGTCTGGCAAGGTGTTTAGAGGGTCTTTGGTGTGAACTTACTATTTATAGTAAGTCAATGGATAGTTCCGATGAGCTCAGATGAGTTAGAGGAGTTGAATGATGCTCTCGGTTTTCATTTCTGGCTTCCGGTTTGGGCTCCAAGAATCTTGGAGAGAGCGCCTATTTTTAGTAAGTCACCCTGTCAAGTTCATTCATCATCTTTCATCATCTGGATCAATCCTGTGCAGACAAATTTCGATTCGGACACTTCTTCAATTGTTTTCGCAAGACGGGTGGTTTATTATTATTATTTAATTAAATTTGCTAAGGTTGCCATTTTTGTTGGTATTATATGTTGGATACCTTAGTGTTATAGCTCGTTGGAACCAGGATGAAAAGTTTTAATCTTGGGCACAAGAAACAGGGACCTTGCGTATCATAATTTCATGATATTGGTGAAAAGGCCTTTTTTGGAGCCAAATGAATTAATAAATTATATTATTCAATATGTGCCTAAGTATAAAAAGTGTTTTAAGTGAAAAGCGAGTGAGAGAAGACACTTTTGAATTATAAAAGCAATGCTTTGTGAAAGGAAAATCATCCATTGTTGAATTATGAATTGATTGAAGTTCGTGAGAGCGACTACCATGCTAGGGTTTCAAGGACTAATTCCTCTTCTGGCAATTTGAGCCATTACAGATTGATGGTGAATTTTGCAGCTGTATCTGAGATTGTAATCCAATGTTGAGGTATACTAGAATTCTAAGAAGTGTTAATCTGCAGGCAAATGATTGCATTCCATGGGTTATTTATTCTTCATGATGAGGTTCTGAATTTTATTGTGGAGATACTGTGATTCAATCAATTGGTTATTGATTGTGAAATTGCTGAAGGTTTTACCAATTGCCAAGTTCGTGAGTCTTGGAGGTTACAACAGCTATTATACATTTCACATTAATATATAAGGGGGCCGTTTTATTCAGCAAAAGGGCCTGCGTGAGTTCTTAGGACAGTCACGTGACTGTTCAAGCTGCCACATGACTCCTTAAGGTGGCAGCTATCTCAGTTTTGCTGCTGCGTCAAATTTGTTGGAGACTTATAACAGCCACATTTTAATTACTTGCTGCCACATGACAGCTGGAAGTGATGATATTCATCCAAGACTGTGTCTCGGTTTGTGAGATTATATATTGCAGACTTTGTCAGGTGCCATTATTATTTTTAAATGTTCATTTCCAGAATTTAGATTATTATTCATTAAAGCATTCAGTTTCATGAGTTTTTAATTGTAAATGGATTGTCTGGATTTTATGGCAATATATTTGTGAAGAATTTCTAAGTTACATAATCTCTTGTTAAAAATCCTGAGGAAGTGTAAAATATTTTTAAGAAATTAATTACCTGGAGCCAAGAGCTAGTCAGGCTCTTCACAAGAATGACACGCATGATTCTCCTACTTCTAACGATACTAGCCACAACCATAAGGATAAAAGGAGGAAATAATAGAGAGTAGAAGAAAGGCCTCCAAGTCCCTCACAATGGCAGGTTCAAGAAATAACAGATATCTCAAACCCAAAACCATTGGTTAGCCCCTCTACGCTTAGTAAGCCAACAAAGAAGACAACTTGTCATGCAACAAGTTGAACTAGAGTCAAGTGCATCGGGTTTTGAAGGACATGTGAGCACATCAATTGTCGGCCCAAGGTCGAAAAGAAGATTGAATAAAATAAAGATCTTCAAGATCAGGAGCAAGAAGACACCAAGGACATAGAGGAAGTAGTAGCAAAAACACAAGCATGCATGACCTCAGTGCCAAAGGTGAGTTTTCTCTTTTCCTGCTCACTTCTCATTCTTTTTCCTCTTCCCCCATAACCACACAAGCTCCATCTCTCTCCTCCTTGCTAATCCATTTTCCACTCCATCGCTAGCATTCTCTACCTAGCTACCCTAAAGCATTCTTCCCTTCTTTCCATCCACCCTGACCATTCAAGCCACTACTCTCGAAGGCACACAGTCTATTGCTCCATGACAATTGCAAATTCCTTATGCCATCCAACCAAGTTTCCCTTTCACAGGACAATTCATTCAATCCCCTACAACTTTTCCAAGCAAATCAAGTCATCATGAAAGGTCGTAATGAACTAGAAGGAGAAGAGAAGAGAAAAAGAAGGAAAAAAGGGTGTGGTCCCCTATATCCAATCTATGTATGACTCGACACAACACTCATTGATGTTTTCAAAAATGCAATGTATTATTTTAAAGCCTATGGGGCATATCCAACCCAAAGATTATTCAATTCATGCTATCAGCTTAAGACTGGCTCAAGCCCAACCACGGTATAAGGTAGAAATAATGGAAGGAACACAGAAGGCGGTGATCACAAATTTCCTCAAAGCAAGCTAACGGGCTGAGGAGAGGGAACAAGAGCTCAACCTCGTGAAGAACATGGTAGACCAACTAACTATGGAGAACAAAGCCAACGATGTAGAAATCATGTGGCCTATGGTCTTTAGGCATGTGAAATAAAGAATCCCTCCAACTAGAACAAAATGAAAAGCAAAGCTATAGACAGAATTGGATAAAGCCCAGGCTCAAAATGGCACCCTAGAGGAGAAGATAATGCCAAGAATATGCTACAAGAAAGAGTTGCGGAATTATCTCAATCCCAAAAGAATCTCTCTAATTCTATGAATCTGCAACAACAGCTATAGAAAGAGGCTCAGGACAAAGACCGACAAATACAACAGCTCATGGATGAGCTATCCGCAACTCGCAAGAAAAAACATCCTCCTTGTGATCCAGCAGTTATATATTTCCTATTGGGAGAAAATCAAAGATATAGCCTCACATTTAAAGCCAACACTCAGATTTATAGCAGTCTCTCAAAAATTGAGTGTAGAGTAAAGAGTAGGTCCTCTCCTTTGTCACCCCTAAGGTTAGAGATTCACAACTACTAGTAAATAAGTCATATAGTGCAACCAAGGACACTCTTCAAGTGGCAAGAATTGACAATTGAAGGCAAGTAGAGGTGAAGGTTAATGAAATTTAAAGTTGCAACAAAGCTGCTCCAAAATGTAAAGCATGCCTAAATGCCTTAGATTAGATAGTGAAGGTAATGAAGGGGCACAATGAATAATTAGTCCAGCAAGGACTCCCCTCTCCTTTCGTTGCAGATAACACAATCCTTGATGACCAGATAATACAATTTCTAGAAGACAAACAAAAGGATCAAATAGCCTTCTAGGGTATGAGCTAGGTGCCAAATGTATCCAAAGTGGAGGGAATCCTACATCCACTCTCCCAGCTAGAACACTGAATGAGAGTTGTAGTGCAAAGCTTGAATAATTTCTCGTTCATAGATACTATTGGCTTAAATAAAGTTTTCAAGGCACTCAAGAAAAAGG
Organism: Chamaecyparis obtusa; assembly: GCA_027943335.1. Classification (NCBI taxonomy): domain Eukaryota; kingdom Viridiplantae; phylum Streptophyta; class Pinopsida; order Cupressales; family Cupressaceae; genus Chamaecyparis; species Chamaecyparis obtusa. The sequence goes on from BSBK01004452.1 coordinate 1,063,712, forward strand.
TGTGGCCTTCTAAGGATGATTGGCCTTCTAAGGATGATTGGCCATCTGTACAGTCTTCCCTTTGGAAGCTTTGATCTTCTAGCTTCTTTCTTTTTTGCCTTTTTGCATTTTTGTCTGCGAACCAGAGTTTTGGGTTCTTTCCACTACGAGCGAAGGTCCCCTATGAGTCACCATAAGTTGTAAAGTTAATCACCATGTTTGTTGAGTTTTATGAAGTGGCATTGATAGAAACAATGTCAAATTTGTGCCTTGACCAGTTCACACCTTGGTCTCAGCAACTTTCCTTTTACTGGTTGGCATTTTCTTTTCTAACTGTGTCTGTCCTTTTGAACACCTAAGTGAGATTGCCTGGAGTGCACCATGTGTCACTCTCATGTATTTTCTTTCTAAGGTTTTGTTGTCCTGCATTTTGTCACCACAAAATGTAGGTAAAAGTATGAAACTTTTGAACTTAATTTCGTGTTTCTCTATGATTGATTCACTATTTAATTAGCCAATATTGCTGGTTGGCATTTTCTTTTATGACTATGTCTGTCCTTTTGAACACCTAAGTGAGATTGCCTAGAGTGAGCCATGTGTCACTCTCACATATGTTCTTTCTAAGGTTTTGTTGTCCTGCATTTTGTCACCACAAAATGTAGGTAACAGTACAAAACTTTTGAACTTAATTTCGTGTTTCTCTATGATTGATTCACTATTTAATTAGCCAATGTTGATCGATCAGTTGATTTCAATTTGATTAGTGAATCCTTATGCTGAAGTTTTTCGTCAAGTCTTTTTCGTTTTTTCAGTTTGTCTTCTTATACTTGATTTTTGAATCCTTCTGCGTCCTTTGGTGTGTTTTCGAGTGTATTTTTAGTTGTTTTTGGTCTTTTTGTTTCATCTAATCTCTTGCTTTTGGTTTTCCCTTTGATTTGATCTATCGTAGGGCTTAATCGGATTTGTCAATCAAAAGCTATGGTCATTTAAGAGCCCAAAAAGTGGACTCTCCAAGCTCAACTGCATATTTAAAAAAATAGATGTTATTTTCTATAGTTGAGTTGCACTTTTTGAAAAATATAACATAAAATCAATTTATGTTATGTTTTTAAGTTACTTTATCACTTAAATTTATAACGTAAGTGATTAAAGTGCACTTTATGATATATTTTTATGTTGAGTTGCTTTTTAATTTTTCACTTAAGTGACTTTATTACTTTATTGTTCTATTTAAATGTTGAGATTTACTTTATGTTTTAAATAACATATAAGTTAATATCACTTTATAAAATAGTATTTGCACATTATATATTTATATAATTTGTGTTAATAGTTATTTTGGACCTTTTAAGTGATATTACACTCAACATTTTAAATAGACATGTGCTTAATTATTCACTTAAGTTGTGTATAGCAACATGTCAACAATCTCCTACATTACATGTAAGTGCATCTAGAGAGTCCACTTCGCATGTAAAGTAAAAAATAAAACATGCATTTGCATCTAGAGAGTCCGCTTTACATGCAAAAAGGGTAAAACTTGTTTAAAATATGCCTTTGCATATATGTAAAGCCTCTCCAAGAATCCACTTTACATGTAAATGACTTTTACATGCCTTTGCATATATGTAATGCCTCTTCAAGAGTGCGTTTTACACTTAAGTTGTTTTTAAGTGTTGTAAAGTCAAAAATAAAACATGGCTTTGCATCTCTAGATCTCGTTTTTGCTTGGGAAGTATTTTTAAAGTGTTTTTATACCAAAAACTTGACATGCGCTTGCATTTGGAGAGTGCGTTTTGGATGGGAATGCATTAAAGAAGTCAAATACAAGTAAAATGTGACATGCAATGGCACTTAGAGAGTGTGTTTTGGCTGGCAATGTCCTTTCAAGCCAAAAACATTCAAAAAAAACATATGCACTTGCACTCCTAGAGTGCGTTTTGGCTGGGAAAGTTTTTTCAAGACAAAAACATGAAAAAATAACTAAAGTAAATGCATCCTAAGAATCCGTTTTTGCTTTGTAACATCATTCAAGTCCAATGCAAGTAAAAACGTAGCATGCATATGCACTTGGAGAGTGCGTTTTGCATTTAGGGCATCATTTCATGCAAAAACGTGATATGTAAAAGCATGTGTAGAGTGCGTTTTTGATTGGAAAGGTTATTTAAGTCATTTACATGCCAAAATAACATATGTTGTTGCATCTTGAGAGTGCGTTTTGGCTGGAGGTCTCCATTCATGCTCAAATCACTCACAAACATTGCATGTAAATACATCTAGAGGCTGCGTTTTTGCTCAAGGATTCATTTCAAGACATTTATTTGCAAAATAACTCATGCATGTGCATCTCTAGAGTCTGTTTTACTTCCAAATGCATGTGTTTTTCATCCAAGAGAAAATTTAATGCATTCTCAGCCCAAAACGATTTATGCAAGGGCATCATTTGAATGCATTTCCATTAAAAACGCCCAGCGAGATTGATTGGAAGGGTTTGTAAACTTGTTTTTGATTAAATGCAAAGTTTGTTGTTGCATGTTGAGAGCATTCTTGGTAACTTGGAAATGGTCAAAGATTTTTGAGTTGTTGGATGCAAATACATCTCTAGAATCCGTTTTTTGGAGAAGACAAGGACATTTCAACTTCTCTTTCTCCCATTTTTGGCTCATTGAGCTCCAAGTAAGTATATGTATTTGATTTTGTTTTGGTTTTTCTCTTATTTTTCCTACATTGTTGCATTTTATGGCTCATTTGTTTCCATTTGTTCAAATGCAGCTCATGTATTTTGCATTTTTGTGTTTAAATAAGTTAAAATCTTCACTTTATCAATGCATAAAATCACCTTACACTCAAAAACGAAATTGCATGTGGAGATTAGTTTCAAGTTTTTGACATGTTTGAGTCAATAGCAAGAGGTATGTTTTGTGTTTTTCTTTCTTGTTTGCTTGCTTGTTTGTTGTTTGTTTTTGAAGAAAGATGAAATCATTTCCTCAAAGAATGCAAGTGCATACATTCATGTCAATTCATCCTTCACTTTCCAACACATGTAATTGCATTCCTCAAGTTCATTACATGAGAAAACATGTCATTCTCCATCACATGTAATCACCCTTCAAGAGTTTGTTTTTGGTAAAAGGTCACTCTTTAAATACCAAAATTACCATTTACACTTTTCCATGTCTTTCTAACTTGCATTCTTGGCCACACAAACAAAGCCCCACATGCAATCCATCTTCACAAGTCCGTTTTTGCTCCTATTTGTCCATATACATATGCCTTTCAATTCATTTCCAGCCAACATGTGTGTTCAATGAGTATCTAATCAATACTCCGAATGCCTTGTTCTTCATAGATCCATCATTGCAAACCAAAGCTTAATCCTCTCATGGATCCAGTCTCTTCAGATGATGTATTTACCCTTTTGGAATTTCCATGTTGCAGCACAGGATATGTCAACACCGACAAAAGCTAAGGGAAAAATGAAATATCAATATGATAAAGAGTTGGCTCATTCTATAGCCTCACCTGTTTCATCATCTTTGAATCAAATTACAGATACAAGAATTGGGTATGTTGACATGACCAATTTCTTACAAAGGCTTGAAGATCCTGCCGACAGGGAACTACGGCGCATCAAGAGGAGTAATATTCACTTGATTTCTACTTTCCCTATGGCTGCTCTGGAACCTAAATTTGTCTTCAAGTGTGCACGCCATTTCAATCCCAAGGGCAAAACAGTCAAAGATGCAAATGGAAAAGTAATTTTTAGTTTGGATCCAGATGTCATCGAACAAATTTTCAGGATTCCTCCAACCCCTAAATGTGCAGACTTGTCTAAGGACATATCCATACAGCTGTGGAACCAGAATAAGATAGATTATCAAAGATGCATGAATGACCAATGGCTAGTTAATAAGAGGTCAAATTTCTTCAGATGGCCAACGACAATACACAGATCTGACTTCTCTCCAGAAGTTAATGATCTTGAGGGATTCTCTTGTGGATGATTACAAGGTTGTGAAATCAGCAAGTACGGGTGCAATCAGAATTAAAGCCATTTCAGAGACTATGAAGATTTCAGATCTTCCTCTTATTCATGATTGCATTGCCAAATATAAGGCTTTCCTTGATAATTTCAAGGATTAATTCTCCTTTCTTCATCTTTATGTTTTAAGTTTTCATGCTTTGTAGATTGGAGAAGATGAATTGCATGCAATGCAATTACATGTAATTCGATTGCATGTCCTTATGACATGTAATCCAATAATTCTTTTCACCTAGTTTTACCGGGTCAAAGTGGTTAAGTTGCTCCCACTTTTTCCTCCTTTTTCTCATTTCTTTTCCTATAAAAGGAATGAGCCTCTCATTGTAAAAACTCATCTTTATTTTATGCAAGAGAGCTCTACCAAACTTGTGCAAGCATAATTGTGATTGTGTAGTACTATTTTGGAGAAAAATAAATAGAAAGAAACAATTGGAGCTGAAGCTGTGACTGAGTGCAATTGTGGTGAAACAAATTGGAAGCTGTGACTGCAATTTGGTTTTACTGTCTTTTTGTTTTTGTGATTCTTGTGTTTTGTTAAGAGCAAATTGAAAATTAGAAACAATCGGAGCTGAAGCTATGACTGGGAGCGATTGTGGTAATATAAATCTAGAAGTTGTGACTGTAGGTTATATTACCATCTTATTTTCATACACTTAGTTAGAATAGTTAGAAAATCTCTACTTCTGGAAGTCTGTGTGCCCCAATGGTAGAGATATTTCTTATAGAATAGATAAATAGGTCTTAGAGCCAAGCCGGTATGCTTTTCAATCAGCCTGTGAGTTGGTGTTGGTTTATCGGTATCACTGTTTTCAGCTTTTAGATAGAAGTGTAGTTTAGAGATTAAATCTTTGTCCATTACTCGTTCTTCGGGTAAGTGGATTCCTTTTTGAAAGATAAGAAGGAATATTTGTAACATCCTATTTTGATAATCTCTTAACTTCTTGCTTACCTTGAGTTTATCCAAGGAACAGTGAGAAGGGGGAGCCTTCCCTTTAAGATAGGAGAGACATTGTCTCATACGCTGTGGTTGGTATTCCTATTTTGTAACTGGATTTTTCCTCAAAACTCTCAGTTGCAAAATATCCACCCAACGGGTTTCTTCCTTGGTTCTTTTCAAGAAGCACCAAGGTCACCACAATACATAAAGCAGGATGCAAAATGCTTCTCAATGCACTTGTGCCACACTGAGCCACGTCATGTCAATGCATGTTTGAGGAAGATTTGTAGACCGTGCAACTTCAAAGTTGCACTATTGGTGGAGGGAGCCCAAAGGTCAATTGGTGGGACCGCTTTCAGCAGGATAGAAGAGAAATATGTGGCACAACTGCGCTAATCTAGAGAGTGAAGGATTTTCATGTTTTTTGATGGTACGCCATTGGTTAGAGGTAGAAAACATCTCCTCTGGCCAAGCCCTGCCAGCAATAGATAAAAAGGAAAATGTCATCATGGCGTTTGAATTCTGACCAGCATGAGGGTGAATTATTGCCCAACTTTCAGTTAGAGGAGCCCCCATGCCATCCACAATGAAAGACAAGGGGTAGCCGTCATCATGGTTCAAAAGGTCATTGCAACGGCCGCATCATCAAAGCTGCACGCCTAAGGCTCTCAAGTACAATTTAATTGCATCAAGATCTCTATAGAAGTTAGAAGAGCTGAGTATTTATACTTTTCTCAGTCCATTGTTTAAGGGGTTCACGACAATTTACATAATTTTGAATTTTCCTATCGGTTTCAATAGTAGCAGTAGTGGTAATAGTTCTTCAATTAGATTGGGCCTTAGCATATCTTATTTGTAGAAGAAGATTGGGATGTATTAGACTATGCATCAATTGCCTCTATGATATATTCTTTTCCAGTTAATGAAAAGATTAAGTGTTCTGTGTTCATCTGCTCGGAATTATCAGTTATTACTGTTGTTAAATCAGGTAGTGTGGTTCTTGTTCTGTGTTTATATTCATAATCTTGGATCATGTTCTACTCTTTTAGGTTCTTATGAATGTCTACAAGACTAGAATTATATTATGCTCTCATACTTGTGAATCTCGTCAAATTCTTGGCATTTCGTCTTAGAATAGTTTTGCAAGTTTGTTTACTATAGTTTTTCTCTATCCCTTTCCCTCCCTAAATTTGAAGAGTCGGCTTCTAAAATTCTGGAGGTTGTTTCATGAAGCGCAACCAGGTCCCCTAATCATGAAACTTCCCATAGGATGTACTCTTGAATGTTAGTTTTAGAGATCAACAGACCTCATCATGAATATGGGTAGTTTCTCCAAATTGTAATAAATTAATCAACATTTGACAGAAATTGATTGCAAATACTATTATTCTGGAAGGGCAGAAATCTTGGCCTTTTAAGAAGAACATTCTGAAAACCTTTATGAATTACCATTGGCAGTTAAAAACTTCTGTAAACAAGCTGAGCATTTAAAGTTTGGAGAGCCATCACGCATTTCTTTTGCACAAATCTAATGCACTTGACATGACATGTAATCAGTTCAAAACTTGATTATTCCTTGCAGGCTGTGTGTTAGCCTTAGGGATCAGATAATTTTAAGATGGATATAAGAAAATAATTTGTAACACACCATTAGGAAAAAATGGCCTTCAAAGACATGGCACTCCAAAAATATATGTTATGAACCACAATGAGACAAATAAAGCCATCACTCAGAAGGTGCTCCTCTATATCTTTATATGAACTACAGTGATCAACTAGATCAGCAGAATATGCTCAAGTAAATCCATTTTTTGTAAAGTGCTATCATAGATACACTTGATTTTGATGGATATATGTAAGTAGGTAGGTGACTTGGGAGGATTACAAGACTAATTGCATTACGATCTCTTCAGTGATAAAAATGGGTTTCAGTTACCGTAGGGGATAGAGTATACTAAGGTTAACTGAGGTGAACCCCTCTAGTCAATAAAGAGAAAAGGCAAAACAAAGAATCTACTCATGCTCTCTTGCAAATTTGCAGAAAGAGGTACTACCTGACATTTTCTTAGGAAGATTGCATAGAATTTATAAAGAATCTAGTTTAAGAAGCTTACACATGATTATTGGATTCCAAGTGTTTTGGTCATAAGCAATGGAGTTTAAGCCTACGAAAGGTCCCAGCAGATGACAATGTAAGATATACACTCACTGATTCCTCAATTTATAAAATGGCAACCCTAGATAAGCATCCTCTTTATGTGCTATGTCAAAAGCGGAGCACTTTCGATATTCAAATTTCATTTCTATCAAAGCCAAATGTATAATTGTCAATCTGTTTTACTTTATTCACTTCTATCAGGAGACTTCGGAAGAAGAATCTCACAATCTAAAGATATAAAATGAATTACGCAGCAATTGGACAATCACAACATAAATACACATGATGAGAATCATGATAAATAACACAATATTTTCCTAAGAAATAAAAGAAACATAGAAAATTATTTACTTATGAGAAATACTAATCCATGTCACTTCATGGATTATTTAGCTAGTTCAATGAAAATCAGGCATTTCAGTTTTGAAGCCACAGAAAGCAATTGAAGTTCAGTTAGAGCAGAAAGCAGTCATGCAGAGTAAGAATAGGTAGAACAAATCAGTCCTTAAACTTGTGAATGTGAGGCAATTAAATAAGATTGAAAAACACCACATCAAGCATTATGTGTGATAGTTTGACAAAAATCTGGTTATTCAGAGGTTCGTTGTAGATTTTGTTGTCAATCTTTAATAGGACAATATGCAAAAGAATTCATAAGGAAATTAATGTAAGTTCCCTCTACGAAGTTCGACAAGCAAAAATCATCTTCATTACCTCAACTGTCCAGAAAAATCGAGTTCTTTCTGCCTTGATCATTTATAATGCTATTGTATTGAAGAAAATTTTCCTTTCAATGAGAAGAACAGTAAATAACAATAAGCTTGTTTTACAGGTGATAAGCTTTTATTACAGTGAAAATCAGAGAAAATCTTGAAAATCCAAACTGAGATTTGACACTTGTTGAAATCATTTTGAGTTAGAAAATGAGAATTTAATGTACTTCAGGGATTGAAATGACACATATTGGCCCATGTAAACAATATACTATAAAGAAAAATCTACATTAATGTATCTAATAGCCAACAGTCACTTATGAATCTTGAACAGGCTGGGAAACAACAAAAGTCAGCTGGCTTTCAAATTTTTAATCTATTGTCATATACCCAAGAGCAAGTGTCTACCTGTTCTGGATCTGTCAATCCACCTTTGTATAATTCATGAGAAGCAGCCCCACCGACAGCTGTAGCATCCATTTCAGTAGTGCGAATTTGAATTTCCATGAAAGGGCATTCACCAATAGTGTTACTAAGATCAACTGTCATATGTAAACTTTCATACCCATTATCCTTTGGTTTGGCAATGTAGTCTTTCATTCTTTGTGGCACTTCTTTCCACATGGACTGAATAAGTTCACGTGCCTTATAGCATGCCTTTCTTCCTCTCTCCTGCACATCCTTGCCACTTGTAGCATTCAATACAACTCGTAAACCTAACACATCAGATACCTCATCTTGTTTACGACCATCTTTCAGAAGTTTCTTCATTGTGCTAAATCGACTTTTGAATCGGCCCTGTATGGAGATACCATCCACCATATTTGCCAATTCAGGATCTTTCTGTAAAACTTCAAAAAGTTGACACCTACATTCATCTAAAACAGTTTTACCCCATATTCCATGATTTCTTAGCCATGTATCTAGAGATGAATATGAATTTGGAAACAAATATTGAAAAGCAAGGTCTTCAAGCTCTAATGATAGGCTGCCAGTGCCTATTGCATGGGCAAGAGGTGCATATACTTGCATAACTTCAAGAGCATGTGTTTGCTGAAGATATTTAGGTAGATGCTTTAAATGCCTCATCATATCCAGTCGAGCAGCAAGTTCTACAATCAAAGCCCTAATGTCGTAGTATGCTAAACAGAATTTTCTTAGTGCGGAAGCATTAGTGTCATCCAAAATGTCTACCCTTTTAGGCATTTTCTTCACTCTTAAGCAGTCATCTAACAAATGAGTAACTTCACTGCCAAGCTGGATGTTTATTTCATGCCGCCTGATAGCACCTACCTCAAGCACTTCTCTCAAAAGTCCAACAGCAATAACTTCTGCATCCACCTGTGAATAATTGGTGTTAAAAAAAAAATCTAGCTGCATAAACTATTAAGGAAAAACACAATCACTTTCAAGTTGCCAAAGGGGAAACATTAACATATAAGAACAAGTATCATTGATTTCCTAACAGACTGCCTGTTTTACTCAAGGCACAGAGCTTTTTCTATACTATTTTTTCTCACGGCTCTGCCAGTAATGAGGACACGAAGCAACCTGGGAAATCATGTATAATGGAATTAAGAAAGTATCTTCTTTGTTTCCTTTATCAAGATAAAGTGTTCATTGATTTCTTCACCAGGACCCATGTTGTAAGAAGGATCCACTCATCTATTCCAAAGGATGCAGGCAGCCTTGTTACCAAAGACAGTATATGTGAAACTTTGTTGTATTTCTTACTTTGCAGTATGGAGACAGATAGTTTATATACTCTTCCATTGCCGATTTGCCAGTCAATGATAATCAAACATGCAATATAAACAAGTTACAATATTTTTAAAGGTTATTTAATTCCCCAAACTCTCGTCCAATAAGTTTTCATCATAATACATCTCCTACATGCCTATAGCTTAATTTCTTGCATTGCACACGCTAGTTTGTTTCACCTCTTTGGCCAAACATTGTAACTATAAGTTGTATCTTAGTTAGATTGCTGTACATTTGTAGTAAATCTTCCTTTATATTTCTCACCTTCATACGTAAAGATCCGCTCTTTTACCATTGTGATCTTCAAGCCATTTCCTTAACTTTATCCCAAGATTTTTGCCATATAAATTACATTTCCTACTTCTTGAGATCACATATGGCATATCCTCTGGAGGAATTCGAATTTCTCAATGATATCTTGTTATGGCTGTGAGGGAGAAAAATTTATTTGAAGTCATAACTTAACAGACATATGATAAGCTTTAAGTCTTTAAGGTAAACCCATCCATAGGATATACTTTGATGATGATCACAACTTGGTTGCTTTTTTGAGAGATATGTGCAGGAATTAGAGAAGTTGTCCTATATGTTCATTGTTCTCCGGAGGTGTTAGTTGGATAAAACATTGACTGAAAAAGTAGCAAGTTGATCTTCAAATTCATTAAAAGTTTTATAGGATTATGTTGATGTCTTCATCAAATCAGTCTGAAGGTTTAACTCACTAAAACTACAAACAGTTTATTGGTATTCCATATTTGGGACAAAAAACAACACTGACAACTCTTAAACATTATGATAATCTTGATAGCATTTTAGTCATCAGATATGCAATACCATGGAAACCCCTTCTATATTGACACAAAGGAATTTAGAAACCAGAAATATAGCTATAAACTGTATCATGCACTTGCTCTTCAATTCAAACTCTACAAGCAAACTCCTAGGCTCTCAGATTGCAATGATGTACATTTTAAGCTGATGCAAACCTTGTATTATGGACGTGAGCCCTATTTACAATTTACATAGAACATAAACAGCCATCATGCTACAAGATTGCTTGATCAGTTGAATTAATATGTTTAAGTCCTGAATGCACAAGCTTCGTTCTTACTCTTTGTCCAATCTTACCTGTGGGTTTATTGGTTTTTCACAATTGCTCTGTAATGTTTATGAGAATTATGAACAATGTCTTCAACTGTGTGTAGGAAAGTTCATTGCTGTATTCCCAAGCAAAACACTAGTTTTAGTCAGAATGAAGAAGACACAAGGTGTGTCTAGAAAAAGTTCTTAAACTCTTTAGATAACATGAGTTCTATGTTATCCAAAACAAAATACATTTAGGACATAAAGATGCCTGATAAGGTATGAAAAACATAACCCAAGAAAATCAGAGCCATTTGAGATTGAAGAACACCAATAAATGTCCATGAATTGAGACATCTTTTGGAACTTGCATGATTGTACAGAAGATTCGTGCATGGATTTCCTACTATAGCCCAGCCCTCCAAGCGTCATTCACAATGCCAGAAACCAAGGTTTAACCAGGCATATAGACCACAACAATCTTTTGTCATTGTTATAAATTTATAAAATAAAACAAAGTTCCTATTGTAACCATGACTAGCCCTATAAAGCATTACAACTCATAAGTATTTATCCCTAAATAAATCAATAGCTTATGAGAGCAGAAAAATGGATAGCATAGAACACTTAAACCCAATATTTTATTAAAAAATTTAACCAGTTCATATCCTTTTATGAAATGGAAACATTATATATCAGAAAACAAAGAATTTGAAAATCTAAAATGAGCATAAATCTTATTATATTTCCTCCTAAAAGGAGTAATGACGACTGATAGAAAATGTAATTCAAAGCAAAGCCTATTTATAAATGACACAAGGGGTCTCAGAGAAAATCAAAAGAGATCAAACAGGGACTCGGGGAATCCAGAATATCACCAACCTCTTCAAAAAGAATAGCTTTGTTCCTGGACATAGCATTGAACGCCATACTTATTGTGACAGTGCCTGTGAAAGTTCCTTGAAAACCCTTTTCCTAATATAAACAGACTGAGATAGACAATCCTTCGTTATCAGATGACCCATACAGCTTCAAATTATTAATACTAAACCAGCACTGAAGAATTATCTAAGCAAAGAATACCAAAATCTATTGCTCGGAAGGAACATTTGATCTGTAGGATTCCTTTGAAAGGCTATCTTTCAACTTCTGTGAAGCAAATTAACTTTAAGTCATCAAGAAGCATGAAGACATTTAATTGGTTCAAAAACATCATTTTATGTACTGACGTAAATCCTTTTATGTGAGAGGATTCTGGCAGTCATTCCAGCCAGACCCTACTATGATCTGATTTATCTTTTTTTTCCCATTATTTGGCATTCCCACAAAAAGCTATAAGAAACCCCTTTGGAATAATATTTATTGTACAATATGACCGACAACAATGAACATTGAAAGAAAAAATAATATAGTTTGGGGAGGCCTGGGTGTTGGAAGATTGTTGAGCATGTCAGAGTTTGGTACTTGGGTGTGCTGACATTAATGTTTTGTCATTAATGTCAACATACTAATTGTTGTAGTTGGGCTCGTGAGATGTTGTTCAGAGGTGTTTGTAGATGGTTTATAGAGGTTCGCAGAAGTTTTCATAATAGTTTGAGTAAGGTATGATCGAGTTGCTGGTTGCTGATGTTACAGTGTTCCTGTGTACAATGGATGAGCATTTGGTTCGGTATGTCTTGGATTTGATGTTCCAGAGGTTGCGAAGCTGGTGGTTACATGGTGTCTTATCATTGTGTTCGCAGCTAGTGTTGTTCATAATTCAAAGTACAGCAAACTATCTTTTGTTATGACAAAGTTCGGTATTTTAGTGTTCTTGATGATCAAAGATAAAGATGAGTTTGGATTTCGTATTGAAGATGATGCGAAGGTTTTGGATGGTATTCATGCTGCTTGTTGGTGTTCTTGGATCATGTGATGATCGTGTTGTTGGTCCGCACTAATTGAGGTGATCGGATTTGCTGTTTTGGTAGTGTGTTGGCATTTCTTCATTTAGGTCCTAGCTGACTTGATGGAGTAACGTGTTGTGATTCTTGATGCTGTCTTGGCGACACACAATTGTGTTCGTGGTTGAAGATTTGGGTCATATCTAAGTCTTGGCCAACTTGATTTGGATTGCGTTGGAAATTGAGCATAATGTTTACATCTTTTATTGTAATAGGTCTTAGCCGACCTAGTGATTGATTATTCTTTGTAATCAATATAAATGAGGAATCATTTTGTAATTGTGAAATGAAGTGGAGAGCGAGGAGTGTGTGTATTTGTATTTTGCACTTAAGGCAGAGTTTGTAATTCATTGGAGCTGTTTTGGCATAGGAGATGCTACTTGTTAGTTCAGTTGTAATGGACTATATGTCCACCCTATTGTAATTGAAGATAGATTAGTGAACCCGACTAAGGGTTAGATCTGAGATTGTATTGTGAGTAGTGTGCACTGGGCAGTGAGCCTGCAGATTGGGTTGTAAGCTTGTGGTTGCAAGTGCATCATTTGTTCTCTATTTGCTCTTAATTGAGCAGTACTTTTAGCAAAGTACATTCATCTAGTGGGTTTGACTCCCACCAGGGTTTTCCCTTAACCGGGTTTCTTCAATAACAAATCTTGGTGTTATGTGTTATATGTTGTGGATCTTGTATTACTGTTTATCTTTCAGATCTAAGTGGCTAAAGTGGAATTAAAATTATTAGGTGTACACAACTAATTCACCCCCCCTCTCTCAGTTGTGCTTGCCTCCTTTTGGGCCTAACAATTGGTATCAGAGCCTAGTCCTTTTTGAAGAAGCTTGACCACTTGAAGAAGATCCGTCATGGCAAGTATGAGAAAAGAGAGTCCAAAGTTCAACGGAAACAACTACCTAATTTGGAAGGATCAGATGACTACCTACCTGATATGCATGGGGACAGGAGATGAATACTAGCAGATCACTAAGAAGCCTTATAAGTTTACATCTGATAAGTTTTATACATTTTGTGAAAAACATGGGATAAAGAGACGGACTTTTGCTCCACAAACCCCACATCAGAATGGTGTTGCTGAGCAAAGGAATAGAACTATCCTAGACACAACTAGGACTATGATGATTGAAGGAAAAGTTTTGCAGATATACTAGAGAGAAGCAGTATGCACCGCAATATATACTCTAAACCGAGTACAAATTAAGCAGGGAACCGGTAAGACTCCTTATGAACTATGGTATGGTCATATTCCTACAGTGAAATATTTGAGAATTTTTGGAAGTAAATGCTACATTAAGAGAGATGAAGATATTGGAAAGTTTGATCCTAAAAGTGATGAAAGAATATTTCTTGGGTATTCTACAAAGAGCAAAGCATATAAATGTTATAACTATAGGCTAAAGAGGATTGTTGAAAGTGCAAATGTCAAAGTTGATGAGAATATGCAGAGATCAAAAAGAACTTGTAGGTATGACATGACTGAAGAAGACAATCAGATTATGGAAGTGCAAAATCAAAATCAGGATGGACTGGAAGAGCAGAAAGAACCTGAGGAAAATGAAGAGGATATTAGCACTGAAGGATTTGCTACACAACCTACACCGAAAACTCCACGATATGTAAGGATTAATCATTCCAAAGATGTCATTATTGGTGATAAGAATAGAGGTGTTTAGACTACAGGAAGAATTGCTAGAGATGAAACATGTTTGCTATCTGAAATTGAGCCTAAAGATGTTAAAGAAGCATGTAATGATGAGAGTTTGATGAAAGCAATGAGAGAGGAACTTGATAAGATTGAGAAGAACGAGACTTGGATTCTTGTTCCTAGAGATGTTGACAAAAATGTGATCGGTACTAAATGGGTATTCAAAAACAAGCTGAATGAAGATGGTAAAGTGGTTCAGAACAAAGAAAGACTAGTATGCAAAGGATATTCATAGATGGAAGTTATTGATTTTACAGAGACCTTTGCTCCTATAGTTAGACTTGAAGCTATTAGATTACTTCTTGCATATGCAGCTTATAGAAAATTTAAAGTCTATCAAATAGATGTTAAGTCTACATTCTTAAATGGTGAACTAGAGGAAGATGTTTATATTGAGTAGCCTAATGGTTTTACTCTAACTGAGGAAAGAGATATGGCTTGTAAATTGCAGAAAGCTCTGTATGGATTAAAGCAAGCTCTTAGAGCCCAGTATGCTAGATTGGACAGATATTTGACAAAGATTGGTTTCAGCAAGGGTATTGCAGATAGTAACTTATATTTCAAAATAATTGATGATAATGTCTTCATTGCTGAAGGGTTTGTTGATGATATCATATTTGGTGGTAATGATGAGTTGAATAGAGGTTTTGTTGATGAAATGCAAAAAGAATTTGAGATGTCTATGATAGGTGAAATGAAAGTTTTCCTTGGATTGCAAATTACACAATTGGATAAATGAATCTTTATTACATAGTCCAAGTATGTCAGAGAATCGTTGAAGAATGGAAAATTCAAAACCAATAGGAACTCCTATGGTTACTGGTTGCAAGTTAACTAATAATCATGATTCCTCTTGTGCTAATCAGACATTATACAAATCTATGATCAGTGGATTGCAATATCTAACTCATTCTAGACCAGACATATCAAACGTTGTTGGAATTGCTACAAGATTTCAAGCTGAACTGGAGGAATGTCATATGGTTGTTGTCAAGAGAATTTTCAGATACTTGAAGGGTACAGTTGACTACAGATTATGGTATGGAAAAGATGATGACTTTACTCTATGTGCATACACTGATGCTAATTGAGCAGGTAATGTGGATGATAGAAAAAGTACTAGTGGAGGTGCATTCTTTTTGGGTAAGAGACTAGTTTCTTGGACTAGTAAGAAGCAAGATTGTATTCTTCAATCTACTGTTGAGGCTGAGTATGTAGTTGCTGCAATAAACAGTAATCAAGTTGTTTGGATGAAGCAAATGTTGCAGGATATAAGAATAAACATTGATGAGCCTATTGTTATTCACTGTGATAACACTAGTGCTATAAATATCTCAAAGAATCTTGTATTACATTCAAAGACAAAGCATATTTCTATTAAGTATCATGCCTTGAGGGATAAAGTCAGTGAAAAGGAAGTGAAGCTGGAGTTTGTGTCTACTAAGGAACAGATTGCTAATATCTTTACAAAGCCTTTGCCGAAGAATACATTTGAGCATCTCAGGGAGAAGCTTGGGGTGATAGCCCCTCTTGATCAAAATTAATGATGTTGAGGATGGCATCAGTCCGGAAAATCTATCAGAATATCTTTCACTGGATTGATGAGTTTGGGGACTACTTAGGGAACCGGTCTTATGGCTATTTTGGTTTGGTATTGAGATTTTTCCATTTTTTTCTTTTGAGGTAAGTTCAATTCTTTTGATGTCTTTGGTCCTTTGCCATTGATGTCAAAGGGGGAGAGTTTGTGTGAAAACAAAGGTAATTATGCTTGGGAAAGATTGTGTTGAAACTAGATATTTAGAATGATCATGTGGATATATTGTGACTGTACTTTCAAAGTGATCAAGTGGATATAGTAATGTCTTTGTACATTGATCAGTTTTTCACTACACATGTTGCCATCAATGTCAGAGTTTAGTACTTGGGTATGCTGACATTAATGTTTTCTCATTGATGTTAACATACTTTGTTTCAAACAGTGTGTTCCGTATGTTCAGTGAAGAGGATTTCAGTTGATCAGGTGATATGTAAGATCTTAAGTTGCGATCGTGAGATGTTGTTCAGAGGTGTCTGTAGATGGTCTACAGAGGTTCGCAGAAGTTTTGATGACAGTCTGAGTAAGGTATAATCGATTTGTTGGTTGTTGATGTTATAGTGTTCCTGTGTACAGTGGATGAGTATTTGGTTCAGTATGTCTTGGATTTGATGTTCTAGAGGTTGCGAAGCTGGTGGTTACATGGTGCCTTATCATTGTGTTCGCAACTAGTGTTGTTCATGATTCAGAGTACAGCAAGCTATCTTTTGTTATGACAAAGTTCGGTATTTTAGTGTTCTTGATGATCAGAGATAAAGATGAGTTTGGATTTCGTATTGAAGATGATGCGAAGGTTTTGGATGGTATTCATGCTTCTTGTTGGTGTTCTTGGATTGTGTGATGAACGTGTTGTTGATCCGCATTGATTGAGGTGATTGGGTTTGCTGCTTTGGTAGCATGTTGACATTTCTTCATTTAGGTCCTAGCTGACTTGATGGAGCAACATGTTGCGATTCTTGATGCTGTCTTGGCAACACGCAATTGTGTTCGTGGTTGAAGATTTGGGTCCTATCTAAGTCTTTGCTGACTTGATTTGGATTGCATTGGAGATTGAACATAATTTTTATATCTTTTATTGTAATTGGTCTTAGCTGACCTAGTGGTTGATTATTCTTTGTAATCAGTATAAATGAGAGATCATTTTGTAATTGTGAAATGAAGTGGAGAGCGAAGAGAGTATGTGTATTTGTATTCTGCACTTAAGGCAGAGTTTGTACTTCATTGGAGCTGTTTTGGCATGGAAGATGCTACTTGTTAGTTTGGTTGTATATGTCCACGCTGTTGTAATGGAAGATAAATCGATGAACCCGACTGAGGGCCAGATCTGAGATTTATTGTGAGCGGTGTGTGCTAGGCAGTGAGCCTACAGATTGGGCTGCAAGCCTATAGTTGCAAGTGCATCATTTGTTCTCTATTTGCTCTTAAGCGGATGGTACTTTTAGCAAAGTACATTCATCTAGTGGGTTTGACTCCCACCGGGATTTTCCCTTAATCGGGTTTCCTCGAGAACAAATCTTGGTGTTCTATGTTATATGTTGTGGATCTTGTATAACTATTTATCTTTCAGATCTAAGTGGCTAAAGTGGAATTAAAATTATTAGGTGTACACAACTGATTCGCCCTCCCCCCCACCCCTTCTCAGTTGTGCTTGCCTCCTTTTGGGCCTAACACTGGGGAGTTGCTCTGCTGGAATTTCCCTGGCAGTAATATCATTTAATAATTACAAGTATTGATTTGGTGAGGTTGCGGTAGAAATCTCATCCCGTGCTTATCTATACGGTATATACTGGTGTTCAAAACTGTGAAAAAACTATTATGGAGTGACATGTCCATCCAGCTTGAATGTCAAGCATTTTTGCAGGTCAAAAGTGTATTGACTTGACCAGTCCAAAAGCTAATATAGCACACACTTATATAGCGCATTGTTAGCTATGGACCATATACTTTCAAAGCGTTTTAAAAAATAGAACTATGCAGGTTTTTACTGGAGGGCTAAGCAATACAATGTTACCATCTGAATGCAACTGTACTGTGATGGTATATGCCAGTGGCCAAAGACAAGGGAGTTTCAGTGTCCTGGTATTTACAGCCAATCGCCAGAACAATTGCCCCAAATCTGCAAACAGTAGTTGCTCAATAACCCCATCTCTGCATACCTGGCAACAGGGTTTTCCCTTCCCAACCGTAGCACCTCTTCTCCCGTGCTCTGCCGATTTCTAATCTTCGTGACCAGAGTTTCTCCATGATATCTAATCCTCTTCGTTGGATTTTCAAAACATCTCATTAATCTTTTCTCTCTTGGGTTCTGATCAAGACGCAATGGCAACAACAAAATCTTATACGCCCTGACAACTTCAATAACGTTGCATTGTGCACTAATTTAATTTACTCACACCAAACAGCATAGGGTGGGTTGTTTCAACAATTATAATATTTTCATTCAATTTATTTTTTTTCATATCTTGTTCCAGTATTAGTCCTTTCTCTGTAGATTTTATTAAAAACCCATTGAAAATTTTCTCTATTATCCTGCAACTACAATAGCAAAAACTCATATACAATGAAAATTTCAATGGATTGTAATGTATACAAATGTGATTCACTTGGAGCAAACGTAATTCTACTAGGTTTCAAAATCACATTTTTTTTACAAGTTAGTGAAGTTCTTGTACCTGAAGATCAGCAAGTATGCAAGCCACGGACAGAGCTTTTGTCAGAGGAGAGCGACCATCTTCTCCATATGGTAAACTCTTCAACAGTGAGACTGAAATCTTCAGAGACTTCAACAGTAATTTAGAGGACTTGGAAGAAATTGCAGGGGTCATTCTATCAGTCAAATCATTCCAGGCTGCCACAAGTTCCACCACCATTTTCCCTCCAGGTAAGCTCAGCCCATCTCCATCTCCATGCTTCTTCACTAATCCATACTTATAATGGGTGTTGCTCTGACACCTGACGATGCCATAGAATTCACTCTTTACTGCTTTTCTTGTGTACTTATTCGACCACACCAACTTGTGGAATTGCAGATTTTGAGATTTTGAGCAAAAATATCTGGTTGTCTTCGTTTTGTGCAATGCAACCAATATAGAAGGAAATGTGGTTGCACAGTTTTTTGCAGTAAATCTAGCAACGCCCATCTTACCCTGTATTTTCAACTTGAACGTATCGATAGATACTCGGGAATGTAACGCAGCATGACCAAAACGAATTGTCGTTGACGTGGCTACCCATTATCCATAACCTTTTTACAATAAATCCCAATTTATGATGTGGATTGATTATTTGTTTTTTAATTCTGCGCATTGGTTTTTTTAATAATTTCTGTTCATTGTGCGTTCTGACAACAAGCGGGTTATTTCGGTAATTTATAGAATCCATTGAGTACATGCCTATATATCCAGTTCAAAACACGTTTGTAGGTGTCATTTTATTTTATTTTTATTCTAGGGGTATACATCATCTAGGGTAGGGTTTTGATCTCAGCTTCCAATGGTGTTGGGGTCTTTTGTGAGCAATAAGACTTGGTTCAAGATTTTAGATTATGCAGGACTTCGATCTAATTAAATAAATAAAGCAAGGACTCATTTACTTAAAATTGAAAAAGTAAAAAATAAATAAATAAATGGTATAATTAGATTTGGGATTTTTTTTAGTTGTCTTTTATGCATTTATTGTGTGTCAAGATCAAAAAGTGGTCATTTCAAGTGTTGCTTGAAATATAATTCCTATCGCACCATCTTGTTCTATTAGACAACCAAGAATAAAATAAAATGTACCCAATTACAAATTTAAAAAACACCTAATTCAATGTTTGAAGACATAAGATTTGCATACCTAAGAAAAATTAATATTTTGTATGAGGGACAACTAAATATTGGGTGCTTTCTTTTATGTTCACCCTTGGCCACGTAGGTGCTTGGTTTGGCATGGGTGAAAGGGCACTTTTGAGCCCTATTTTCATTAGAGTCATGTATGTTTTGGGGATTATTTTACCCACAACTATCTTTCTGCCCTCCTCTCTAAGTGCTCAGTTCTTTGCTCCTCTACAAATTGGCATGCTCGCCAAGTAAGGTCATCATATTTTCTCTACCTTGCAGTTATTTGTCAACAATAAAGAGTTTATTATCATTCCTCCTTGCATTTTGGTGTCTTTTTGCATCATTTCTTAGTATGGTGCTCAAGGTTTTGTTAAAATGATTTCTTTAACTTTATATGATGAAATCATTACATTATGTTGTTTTATTTTGAACCCCTAGATTATAAACATGAAATTTTGTAAGCATATGATTGTTGTCCTAATATTTTGATCAGTTTTAGGATTACACATTATGCATAAACAATGATTATCCATAGACAAGATATGAGTCAACCTATGAAATAATCACAAATTTTGGGGTGTATACGGTTATTGTCCCAATTTTTCATTAGTTCTAGGATTATGCATCATGCATTTTGATGCAGAGTGAGCAACTAGAAGAATGGCGATCCCAATTCCAATACTTATCCAACCTTTGACTTGGCTCTTAAGTCTACATCGTGGGTTCACGACAATCTTGTATCTCGGTAGCTTATTAGATGTACTCGATAATTGCCTTGGAGTTCTCGGTGGAGTGTTCCTATTTGTTCACCAACGAGCTTGGTTACCATTCAATGGTGTGTTGTCTCTGCTCGGTGGTGCCTTGCATTGAGTGGCTATATGCCCTCAATTCAACTATCACCCATACAGTCATAAGATTTGTTTTCCAAGGGAGTGATAAGACTAACTCCTTAAGATACCTTAGATTGGTCCACTAACCAAGTCTGAATGCTTCTTTTGACAATTTACTTCATACTACACCAAACTATCCTATTTGGCTGGTAGCTCTAAGAACTCAGTTTCTTCCAACAAATTTGGACTTTTCCAAACGTATTCCCTAACAAATTATATTTTCAAATACCCTTTATGGTTCTTGGTCAAACTCTAAAAGGTCAGATTCTGACTCTATTCATGCACCCCCAAACACTCAACAAAGAATAGAGACCTAATAAGCTTAATTAGGACTAGTTTCTAAAGGAAGTCCTAAGAAATGGGTTCACTGAATCACCACAACCACTTGGATATGATCTACTATCTCCAATTACATTATTTCCATCATTTATTTGATTCTTACCACTCCTTTGGTATGATTGTCTCTCACTTCTTCAGTTCTAGACTAAACACATGGGCTTGTTCAGCATAGGGCTTGGTGGAAAAATCACCAACCCGTACACCTTGATCCTGCCCTTCAAGATTCTTAAATGGCATCCCCCTAACTTGCATTCCACTAGGATTCATGGATTTTCCACAGTGGGAGTGCAAGTTAGGGCTCCATCTTTGACTGGTCCCTATAAACGAGGGTTTCCAAGATTAATTCCACAAATCTGAACACAACTCTCGCCAATCTCCACCAAATTGGTTCAAACCAATTGCATCTAGACCACAACACACAACACTACACAAATCCCTCAAATGTGCATCAATTCCAATCACCAATCAGATCGTACATTACGGAAATCAAATAGTTTTACACAAAATTAGGGTTTCTTCATGCAGAATTCCACCAAACTTCATACATCAATCAACTTTTGATCATGTATGATCAAAACAGACCTAAATAGATCATTCCCAATGGCTACAACTATTTTCCAAATGGTTGTAGCCATTGGTAACTGAATTATAACTTTTCGAGCAACTTTTAAATGTTGTTTTACATCTTTTTAATCACTTTACTAATTCATGTCTTAAGACTCTTAAAAAGAGTTTGTAACCCTTTCCAAAGACTCTCTTTATGCCTAGACCTATCTCCAAATCACCTAAAGACCTTATTACAACCCTTAAAATACCCTTTGGCCTAATGAGACTCTAGGTTTATAAAACACCTTAGAGCCTATTAGCCTTACAAATGGGTCAAAGATTACATCATGGATTATCCCATTGGATCATATCCTTTATTCCTATTTACTAACCCCTTGATTACATTGGGTTCCCAACACCATACTTCGAGGGCCAGAAAAACTCAAGTCCCTTGAGTTGGCTACTCTGAGACTTTTACTCCAGTTTGTTCAACAACTTCAATATTCATCCAATTAGCATCTTCCAGGGGTTGCTTCTTCCATTTGACCAGGTATTCATAGTATGTATGCCTCCTTTTTTTATTTCTTACCCTCTTGTCAAGGATACATTCAATCTCAGGTTTGGATTGTTTAGGGAGATCTTGCACCAATTCTTCCTTGCTCTCCTCAAATTGACCTGTATCACAAACATCACTAATAGTACCCTTATATGCATAAATGTCAGAAACATTAAAAATAGGGAAAATACCTATATCAGGAGGAAGATCAGTTTTGTAGGCATTGGTGCCACATTTCTTGAGAATCTTGAATGATCATGTCTTCCTCATCATCAACTTGGCATACTTTTCTTTGGGAAGCATCTCCTTTTTAAGATGAATCCTCACCATATCTCCCACTTGAACTGCACATCTCTTCTCTTTTTGTCTATTGCTTGCTTATAATTCTCAATGGTATGTGTCAACTTATCCCTCACTTGTTGATGAATATCTATCATCACCTCTACAAAATCCTTTGCTTGGACACTTCTCCTTTCTAGGTCCTTCACATCTCTCAACTCTAAAACACCTCTTGGGTGTGTCCCATAAACAATTTGGAATGGGCTCAAACCAGTTCTCCTATTTACCGAGTCATTGTAAGAGAATTTTTATTGAGGTAGGATGGAGTCCCAGTTTTCACCATGTTCTTTAGTGAGACACCTTAATAGGTTCCCAAGTGACCTATTTACCACCTTTGTTTGTCCATCAGACTAAGGAATGTGTGTTGAGGAGAAGGACATACTTGTACCTAGTCTCTTCCATAGAGTCCTCCAAACGTGTCCAATAAATTTAGGATCCCTGTCTAAAATGATGGATAATGGTAAACCATGAAGTCTTACTACCTCATTGAAGAAAATACATGCAATATGGGATGCATCATGTGTAGTTTTACAAGGTAGAAAATGAGCCATTTTAGAGAATCTATCCACCACAACATATATACTGTCATGACCTAGTTTTGTCCTTGGAAGTCCTAACACAAAGTCCATGCTCATTGAATCCCATGGCTTACTTGGAATTGGTAAAGGAGTGTACAACCCTAGATTTGAACTATTCCATTTAGCCTTTTGATAAACCATGCAGCCTTCAACAAATTTTTTGATGTATGTTTGCATCCTTGGCTAGAAATAGAACCTCTAAACAAGTTCAAGTGTTTCGTCAATCCCATAATGTTCAGATAAACTCCCATAGTGCTTTTCCTTTACTATGTTTTCCCTCATTAAACATCTAGGGATGAAAAGTTGACTCTCTTTGAATAGTAAACCTTCTTGCAAAATAAAATTAGAGAACTCCATGTGGTATCTATCTCCCATTTCCATGCATACTTGTTGGGCTTCCTTGAAATCTTCATCATCTTGGGACATATGCTTCAATGAATTTATCCCTATACTCTCCAATTAATTTCCTTCACTGTCAATTTCCTTCTACTAAGGGCATCATCCACCTTATTGGCTATCCATTTCATGTGCTTAATAATGGTAAAGGTGAAAGCTTGTAGATACCCCATCTACTTCATATGCCGGTGGTTTAAGTTCTCTTGCCTGTTCAAAAAGCTCAAAGCATGATTATCAGTGTAAATTACAAATTCCTTGGGAATAAATCATGTCTTTGTTCTCTCAAGGACTGAATCATTGCATACATTTCTAGATCATATGTTGAGTACTTTTATTTTGCTTCATTCATTGTTTCATTGAAAAAGGCCACAAGTCTTCCCTCTTGACTCAAAACTCCCCCTATAACCATGTTGCTTGCATCACATTCAATTGTGAAGACCTTGTAGAAGTCTAGTAACACTAAGATGGATCGATTTGCTACCGTCTTCTTCAAATGCTAAAAAGACTCATCTGCCTCACTAATCCAAGCAAATTGAAATTTTCTGCCTCCTTTTACGGTGTCAATCATAGGTGCACATACACCACTAAATTTTTTAATAAATTTCCTGTAAAAGCTTGCAAGACCATGAAAGCTCTTTACCTCACTTGTAGTTCTAGGTGTTGACCAATCAAGGATTGCTTCCACCTTGGATGGGTCCATCTTGAGACTGCCCTTGGATATTACAAAGCCAAGAAATATAAACTCTTCCTGCAAGAAGAAACATTTTTCCAAATTTATTTTTAATTGTTCCTCCTACAATCTTTTTAATACCAAATCCAAATGCCTTAAATGTTCATCCTTATCCTTCCTAAAAATTAGTATATCATCTAAATATACTACTACAAAATGATTTATGAAAGGCTTTAGGACCTCATTCATGAGCCTCATGAATGTACTAGGGGCATTGGAAAGGCCAAAAGGCATAATTGACCATTCATAAAGGCCTTCATTTGTTTTAAAAGTTGTCTTTCACTCATCTCCCCCTCTTATTCTTATTTGGTGGTATCCACTTTTCAAATCCACCTTGGAATAGTACTTTGCCCCTCCTAGACAATCCAACAAATCCTCTATCCTTTGCATGGAGAACCTTTTTCTGATGGTAATCTTGTTTATGGCTCTAGATTTTGTACATAATCTCCACGTCCCTCCCTTCTTTGGGGCCAAAACTGTAGGGACCACACAAGGACTTATACTCTTTCTTATGAAGCCTGTGTCTAACAACTTTTGTATTTGTCCTGCAATCTCCTCATTTTGATTTGGTGTCATCCTATAGGCTTCTTTTTTGGGCAATGTATACCCAGGTATAAGGTCTATGCAATGGCTAACATCTTTGTGGGGTGGCAATCTTTTCGGTATATTGC
Source organism: Chamaecyparis obtusa (assembly GCA_027943335.1). Classification (NCBI taxonomy): domain Eukaryota; kingdom Viridiplantae; phylum Streptophyta; class Pinopsida; order Cupressales; family Cupressaceae; genus Chamaecyparis; species Chamaecyparis obtusa. The sequence goes on from BSBK01004452.1 coordinate 1,088,503, forward strand.
CTGCAACTATCCCTTTGTATCTATCCAACAATTCCTTCACCTCCTTGGGACCTACATCTCTCTCTTGTATCTTGTTCCTAGTCTTCTTTTTTACCACTTCCTTGGGCTTCACTACTAGGGAAAAACATGGGGTATCCTTCTCTTTGAGGGTCTTCATGAACTCATTTTCATCCACTAGCATAACACTAGTTACTATGTGTTTATCCTTACCATCATTAGGAAGTTGGGTCATAGAGTAACTCACACCATCCTTAGTCATAGTATATACATTATTTTTACCATCATGTTGTGCACTAACATCATATTTCCAGGGTCTCCCTAGAAGTAAGTGACAAGCATCCATCTCTGTCACATCACATAGTATTTTGTCCCTATATTTACCTAGTTGGAATTCTACCTAAACTTGTTCATTTATCAAGGCTTGTTGTTCCTTATTCAACCAGGAGACTTTGTAGGGATAAGGGTGCATAATATTCTTCAAACCAATCTTATTAACCATTTTTATCGATGCAAGATTATCTAATGATCCTGAATCTACTATAACCTCACAAACGTTTCCACCTACTTTGCATGTGGTTTTGAAGAGAGATTTTCTTTGTGGAGGTTCCTTTGTGATCGACACCTTCCAGAGGATCCTATTGAACATTAGGCACTCCCCTTTCTATGGTCATGGAGGTCATGAGTTTGATTGAATGCTCTAATCATCTTCTTCATGGTCCAAACAGATCCTTCTTTCTCCTCCTTATATGGTTGGCCCTTGTTTCTCAGGGCATCTAAAAGACTAGTGCCCAACTTGATTACAAGTGAAACATCTTCCAGTGAAAACATTTGATCCCCTACCTCAAAATCTTCCTCTTCTATTAGACCTTCTTCCTCTAAAATTACCATTATGACTTGACTCTCCCTCTTGGTTCTGGTTATTTGACTCCCCTTGTCGTCTAGGAGATGTTCCTCTTTCACCAAATCTACCTCTTCCTCTGAAGTTTCCTCCTCTTCCTCTATTCTGGTTATGTCCCTTCCTCTTTTGTTTTTCTTCTATCCTCAATTCCATTTGGAAACACTTATGAATTGTCTCGGGGTTGAAGAGACTAAGTTCATCCTGAATATTGTATCTAAGGCCATTCAGATACCTTGCCAACTTTTTCTTCTCACTTTCAGGTACTCTTGCCTTGAGGGACATCTTGTAAAATTCCTCAGTGTAGGTACTTAAATCTAATTCCTTTTGTCTTATATTTTGTAACTTCCTATGCATCATTACCTCATAATCCTTTGGTACAAATTGCCTCTTTATCTCTGCAATCATTCTCTTCCATGAAGATATAAGATTTATCCCTTCCTCCATTCTCTCATTCTGCAAGAAGTTTCACCAACTAAGGACATAACCTTTCATCTTGGACTTGGCAGTTCTCACCCTCTGGTTCTTCGACACTTCATCACATTCAAAGTGATTTTCCAATGCTTCCAACCAATCCATAATCTCCTCTGGATTCAACTTCCCAGGGAACATTGGTAGTTTTCCTTTACTCTCCTTATTTCATACCCTTTCAAGAGCTTCAATGAAGGGTCTCTGATTTGTAGGTACCCTCTCTCTAGCCTACAAAGGGGTCTCTTCATCATCCCCATCTCCTTCTTCTTCAAAGTCTTCTTTATCCCTTCTATCTACCCTTCTCTTAAGTCTTTATATCTCATCTTGCATCCTTCTATTCTCTGCCATGTGCTCTCTCATTATCTTTGCAAGCTCCACATTGGTGATCCTTGTAGGGTTCTCTTCACCATCTCCTCCATCTGCCATTTTCCCACTCCTTTTCCCCAAGGATTCTCCTAGAGCTCTGATACCACATGATGCAAAGTAGGCAACTAAAAGAATGGCAATCCCAATTCCACTACTTATCCAACCTTTGACCTGGCTCTTAAGTCAACATCTTGGGTTTATGGAAATCTTGTATCTCTGTAGCTTATTATATTTACTCGGTAACTACATTAGAGTTCTTAGTGGAGTGTTCCTATTTGTTCACTGATGAGCTTGGTTACCGCTTGGTGGTGTGTTGTCTCTACTCAGTGGTGCCTTTCACCGAGTGGTTATATGCCCTCAATTCAACTATCACCCATATAGTCATAAGATTTGTGTTCCAAGGGAGTGATAAGACCGACTCCTCCTTAAGATACCTTAGATTGGTCCAGTGACCAAGTCTGAATGCTTCTTTTCACAATTTACTTCATACTACACTAAACTGTCCTATTTGGCTAGTAGCCTTAAGGACTCAGTTTCTTCCAACAAATTTGAAATTTTTCAAAGATATTCCCCCAAAAATTATATTTTTAAAAACCCTTTATGATTCTTGGTCAAACTCCAAAAGGTCAGATTCTAACTCCGTTCCTTCACCCCCAAATACTCAACAAAGGACAAAGACCTGATGGGCCTAATTAGGACTAGTTTCCAAAGGAGGTCCTAAGAAATGGGTTCACAGAATCACCACAACCACTTTAATATGATCTACTATCTCCAATTATGCTAATTCCATAATTTATTTGATTCTTACCACTCCTTTGGTATGACTGTCTCTCACTTCTTCATAGTTCTAGACTAAACACATGGGCTTGTTTAGCCTAAGGCTTGGTGGAAAAATTACCAACCTGAACACCCTGATCTTTCCCTTTAGTATTCTTAAATTGCATCCCCCTAAATTGCATTCCACCAAGATTCATGGATTTTCCATGGTGGGAGTGCAAGTTAGGGCTCCATCTTTGATTGGTCCCTATAAACAAGGGTTTTCAGGACCAATTCCCCAAATCTGAACACAACTATCTCCAATCTCAACCAAATTGATTCAAACTAATTGCATCTAGACCAAAACACACAAAACTACACAAATCCCTCAAATGTGCATTAGTTCCAATCACCAATCAGATCGTACAGTACGAAAATCAGATGATTTTACATAAAATTAGGGTTTCTTCATTTAGAATTCCACCAAACTTCGTACATCAATCAACTTATAATCATGTGTGATCAAAAGGGACCCAAATATATCCTTCTCAATGGCTACAATTTTTTTCCAAATGGTTGTGGCCATTGGTAACCAAATTACAACTTTTCGAGCAACTTTTATAAGTTGCATAGAAACTTTTAAATGTTGCTTTACATCTCATTAATGACTTTTCTAATTCATGTCTTAAGACTCTTAAAAAGAGTTTGAAGGTTTTTAACCCTTTACAAAGAATCTCTTTATGCCTAGACCTATCTCCAAATCACCTAAAGGCCTTATTACAACCCTCAAAATACCTCTTGGCCTAATGAGACTCTAGGTTTATAAAACACCTTAGAGCTTGTTAGCCTTACAAATGGGTCAAAGATTACATCATGGATGATCCCACTAGATCAAATTATTTATTCATATTTACTAGCCCCTTGATTACATTGGGTGCCCTGCACCACATTCTCTTGAGACTTAACTAATTTTCTACATCAAATGAAGAAGATTGAATTGATTTTTGATTGCCAAGATTGTTTTTGTTTTTTGTCAATTCAATTTGGTGCCAGCAAACAATGTTTTAGGGTATTTAAATTTTTGGTTTAAATATTAAATTTCTTGGAAACAAATGAGGAATATTAGACAATTTCATTGGACTTTTGTTGTTTCTTATTTTTGTTAGATTTATTTTGGGTTATCTTTAATACATTTATTAAGCTTGTTAGAATCTAATAAAAGTGAGAAACCAACCATGATCTAATGTCAAACATAGATCTTTATGTAGAGGTGGGAATGGTGGACTTGATTTGCAAGTTTGAGGGACTACAATGAGGTTCTTCACACAAGACGAACTAGGCCTTCTCAAGGATCATCCTCTTTGATCCAATGCCAACTTCACCTAATCAGAGTGCACAACTAATTTATGATGCCACCACCCTCTCTACACCTTTGGAAACAACTTCATGTCCCTCTTACAATCCTTAGAATCATCCAAGAAAGTTCTTCAACTCTCAAAACCCAAACCGGTCACTAAACTAGACTTATTATCCTAGTAGTCCTGCCAAACCAATTTTCTGAGGTTTTCACTAAACTTTCCAAAAATACTAGGAAAAAAAAGGCATATCCTGATACCCTTTTGGGAGTTACATAACATATCCCAAATCCAACTACAACTTATTTGGACCATCTACCTGAACAATGACTGGTGCTCTACCTATTAAGCCTCCATTAGGCCTCCAATTACAAAGAAAGTGTCAATTCCATACACACCCAAACTTCCTCAACCCTAAAAAGAGTTTACATATGATCCTAAACCAAGGATTTTCAACTTTGCAAGATGATCCAACAAGTTTTAATACCAAAACAAAAAAACCCTCTATTTAAGGCCTTCACACGTAGGGTTTTCTCAAAGTGACCCCTCTAATCACTTCCCAACCAAACTAATAGTTCAAAAACCATGGCTTCAACATATTATGACACTCTATTCCATAAAACATGGTCCTTGTGTGGACAAAATGTTCAGACCTTGACTAGTCCAAGGGCAAGTGACCCTTCAACTAGCACTTCACCACCATATTGTGGTCTCTCCTCCTCAATGCTCCATATCCCTGAATTAAATACTACTATACAAGGATAAAATATATTATTTGACCCCTCCTACAATTCAGCTTAGCCTCAAGGATGGGAGAGTCAATCCATTTAAGACTTCAATCCCAAATTGTCGATTGCAAACCCTTACATAGGAACAATCAAGATATAACTTTGTATTATGCCTTCAAAACTTAATAAAACATGAAGATATTTACAGGGAATTGTAAATAAACTTATCTACAAAAAATATTAAGTCATTTCTAGTCAAAGGCATCTGAATGGAAGCATTTGAATTCACTGATTTATTGACCATGTCTATGGAACAGTGAACCACATGGTTACAAGAACATTAATCTTCATTGATTAAAAGCCTTCTTCATTGGATTTCTCACACAAACCTCTACATATCCTATCCATTCATGTGGATCTTCCATTAATAGATCCCCCCTACACTCTAAGGGCCGACAACCATCGAGTAACTAACCTCAAACTGCCCAATAATTGTCTAAAACCGACTGTCATGATACACAAATGATAAAATGTTTTTGTCAAGTTGACAACCAAGTTGTCAAATTGACAAAATGATGTCTTATGCCTCCCATAGGAAATTTAAAAGGTTTATTATCAACCTTATAACCCTACTCTAACCCCATAGCCCTTACATGAGCCTTCTAGGCCAAATTTTGCATATAAATGCAATTTTACATCTTTTGCACCTTGAGTCCTTTCACATGTTTTTAATGGCTCAAAATGGTCATATTACATTCATTTGGACCTTTATAGGTTATTATCCAAATGAAACTAACCTAGGATCAATCTAATCACCCCTAGTGATCCCTAGGTACACTTAGCCCGTACAAATGCCATTTATGGCTTACATGTTTGATCCTTTACAAAGGATTCTCAATCATTACAAATAACATTTAAATATCATCAAATGACAAAATATGGTCTCATTACAATCAAATGACCCAATTTGGTTGAGTTTGTCCTTCCATTCCTTCCAAGGTCTTCCAGTGACCTTGGTGTACCTCCATGGCTTTGCACTTGACCTTGGTGCTCCTGCACCATACTCCTCAACTTGAAAATTTTCCAAGTCCTATTGGAAACCCTGCTAACACAAACATGCTAGTAAAAACAATTTGATCTTCACCCTTAGTTTGAAAAGATCAACACTAAGGATCCATGCCATCCTTGCATAGTACTGCTCCATAATGCAACCTTGCCTCCTTTTCAGTTTGCCTCCCATGGGCCAAATATAGAACACATTCTGATCATCCTTCTTCATTTCATTCTTAATCTCATTCCATGAGACCACTATTTCTCCTTGCAACTCTCCTTTGTCTTCAATTATTGAGTCTCTTCTCATAGAGACCAATCCATCTAGGATCTCAATCCTCTCCTCTAGGTTTTTCAATTTCTCACCAGCATCCATGGTTACCTTCTCAGCCTCACCAATGACCCCACAGTTAGGTCCTTCCTCACCTACTACCTCCACTTATTGATCTTCACCAAGACCTTCACCTAGGCCTATCAAAAACTCACAAGTCATTTTGGTTGCCCCTTTAACCATGCTATCCTTCTACTCACCATTGTCTTCCATCATCAAAGGACACAACACTGCCCCAACCTAAAAAATTTCATCACATTCAAGCCCCTCAAGACTTGATTCCATGTTGCATTCATCAGCAACCTCCTCTAATGTCTCTGAATCAGATTTAGGAACCTTCTTGTCACAAGTTTCATCGACATCTCCAAGTGCTATCTATTGCACTTCTTCATCTTCATCATCCATTTCTTGTTCAAGGAGTGAGGCTATCCACTCCCACTTCTTCTAACTCTTTTCCAAAGCTTCTTTAAGACTTTTCCAACTCTCTTCTTCTTGCTTCCTCTTGGCTTCTTCTCTTTTCTTCTTTGTTTTGTCTCTTCTTCTCCTTCATCCATGTACCCTTTGAAAGATTTGTATAAATCTCTCTTAGAATTATTTAGGTACATCTTCACACTCTTCAAGAATCCTTTTGACACCTCCAATACACCTTTCAACTCTGGAACACACAAGGAGGGAAATGGGCACTCCAAGGCTTTAACAAAGGAACCAGTGTACAAGTGACCTCAAAAGACTTATTCTTCCTCTCAGCTTAGGATGCTCCTAAGATCTGATACCACTTTGATGTAGAGGTGGGAATGGTGGACTTGATTTACAAGTTTGAGGGACTACAATGAGGTTCTTCACACAAGACCAACTAGGCTTTCTCAAGGATCATCCTCTTTGATCCAATGCCAACTTCACCTAATCAGAGTGCACAACTAATTTATGATGCCACCACCCTCTCTACACCTTTTGAAACAACTTCATGTCCCTCTTACAATCCTAGAATCATCCAAGAAAGTTCTTCAACTCTCAAAACCCAAACCGGTCACTAAATTAGACTCATTCTCCTAGTAGCCCTGCTAGACCAATTTTCTGAGGTTTTCACCAAACTTTCCCAAAACACTAGGGAAAAAAAGGCATATCTAGATACCCTTTTTGGAGTTACATAACATATCCCAAATCCAACTACAACTTATTTGGACCATCTACCCGAACAATGACTAGTGCTCTGCCTATTAGCCCTCCATTAGGCCTCTCATTACAAAGCAAGTGTCAATTCCATACACACCCAAAATTCCTCAACCCTAAAAAAAGTTTACATATGATCCTAAACCAAGGATTTTCAACTTTGCAAGATGATCCAACAAGTTTTAATACCAAAACAACAAAACCCTCTATCTAAGGCCTTCACACTTAGGGTTTTCTCAAAGTGATCCCTCCAGTCACTTCCCAACCAAACTACTTGTTCAAAAACCATGGAATCAACATATTATGACACTCTATGCCATAAAACATGGTCCTCATGTGGACAAAATATTCAAATGTTGAATGGTCCAAGGGCAAGTGACCCTTCAACCAACACTTCACCACCATACTGTGGTCTCTCCTCCTGAATGCTCCATATCCCTGAATTAAATACTACTATACAAGGGTAAAATATATTATTTTACCCCTCCCACCATTCACCTTAGCCTCAATTGTGGAAGATTCAATCCATTTAAGGAGACTTCAACCCCAAATTGCTGATTGCAAACCCTTACATAGGAACAGTCAAGATATAACTTTGTATTCTTCCTTCAAAACTTAATAAAACAAAAAGATATTTGTAGGGAATTGTAAATAAACTTATCTAAAAATATTAATTCATTTCCAATTAAAGGCACATGAACGGAAGCATTTGAATTCACTCATTTATTGATTGTGTCTACGAAACAATGAACCATAGAGTTATAAGAACATTAATCTTCATTGATTAAAATCCTTCTTCATTAGATTTATCACACCAACCTCTACATATCCTATCCATTCATGTGTATCTTACATTAATAGATCCCCCCTACACTCTAAGGACCAAAAACCATCAAGTAACTAACCTCAAACTGCCCAATAACAGTCTAAAACTGATTGTCATAATACAAAAATGATAAACTGTTGTTGTCAAGTTGACAACCAAGTTGTCAACTTGAAAAAATTATGTCTTATGCCTCCCCTAGGACATTTAAAAGGTTTATTATCAACCTTATAACCCTACTCTATCCCCATAGCCCTTTCATGAGCCTTCTAGGCCAAATTTTGCATATAAATGCAATTTTACATCTTTTGCACCTTGAGTGTTTTTACATGTTTTTAGGCTCAAAATGGCCATATTACATTCATTTGGACCTTTATAGGTCATTATCCCAATGAAACTAACCTAGGATCAATCTAATCACCCCTAGTGACCCCTGGGTACACTTAGCCCTTACAAATGCCATTTATGGCTTACATGTTTGATCCTTTACAAAGGATTCTCAATCATTACAAATAACATTTAAATGTCATCAACTGACCTCATTAAAATCAAATGACCCAAGTTGGTCATGTTTGTCCTTCCATTCCTTCCAAGGTCTTCCAGTGACCCTGGTGTACCTCCATGGCTTTTCCCTTGACCTTGGTGCTCCTGCACCAGATCTCATGCAACTTCACTCGATAAGTGACAAATGATAAAAATAATAGAATGAATAGAAATCTGAAATGAGAGAGAAAAGGAGACAAAGAAAGATGATTTTGAGAAAAATCTCAATACTCTCACCAAGCTATCACTTAACTAGTGAAGGTGAGTGTAGAGTGTTGATTAAATAGAAAAAAAATGTATACATCCAAGAGGTGCATTAACTCCTACTCCTCATAAAAGGTGAGAAGTTTTACCTCATTGTTAAATGGCAAAACATGTGGTGCAACCTCCTTATATGAAGACAAACAAAGGGTTAGAAAGGTGTTACATAAAGTCAAAAGAAGGTGAGAAACCCAACTACCTCATAACCTACTTTGGAAATGACAAAATAGTGGTTATATGAGGTGGCACAACAAGAAAAAAGAGAGTCTGTAACTCAAATACCCATGTGTAAGAGCTAGTGATGAGTGTAGCTAATGTATTTTTTTTGTGTCCTCATATTAACCACTCCTACTAACCTAAGAAATCTTAAATAAGATATGTGTGGGAAAAAATAAATACCCCCTAACATAAGGAAAATAAAAATACTTCCACCATCACCCCCTAAGCATAGCTTGGGTGGGTGAAAATATGAGACTTTACAAATCAAGCCATGCAAGGTACATATTGTCACAAGGATTTTCACTTGAGAGCTAAGTTTGATCCTCATCAATCATGTGCAACATGGGAACATCTTTGATCCTATGGGCTTCCCATTGTGGAGATGAACCTCCATATTATGGGTCGGCTCCCCTTTTGATATCCTAAAACCTAGCCTTGATGGGGAAAAAGGGATAAAAGGATGTGCTTATAACTTCAAACCTATCACTAACAGGTGATACACCAAAAAGGCTGAAACTTGTACTTCCCAAATCTGAATTTGTGGCTTCATAACATGTTCCTACACATATAAAATGGAAGAAAAGGTTGTGGGAAGTGGTTTTCCTTGGTCAAACCTCTATTTAGGAATCAACCTTGAAATATGAAATAAATTGCATGAATGAAGGTATTTAAAAAGGAAAATTAATTATTTACCTTGCATGAACCCTCATGAACAGATGTAGAAATCATTCAAATTAATGAAGATGCTTGAATGTTCTTGGAATCCAAAGAGTTGACCTTGGAATGTGATGTAGAATCAATGATTCCTTCACAAATGCATGGATCTATGATTACCACTCCCATATCTTGAATGTAGATATGCTTAATATCACTTGCAAAGAGGAGAGAAAAGGATGGATGGATGGATGAATTGATCTTCTTTCTTGATTTGAGAATTCCTCTACTTGGCCATCATGGGAGAAGAACTTGAATCAAATGGGGAATATTTACTTGTATTTTAATAATCTTAAAGAATTGAATACTTGGAGATCTTGATCTTGGATGCTTGCTTGAAATATTGATAGCTTGGTTGTCAAAATGCTTGCACTTGATTGTGTCTTTTAACTTGCACTTTATAATGGATCTCAAAATGAGGAGTGATAAGGGGTTCTTATACTAAATCCATTATTTTGGGATTCAAATTTTAGCTAGGCCAACCACATATCAAAATGTGGAAATAGGACCTTGACATTAGGCCCCAAAGAAAGTTTGGGCCCCAAAACCTAGGGATAGACTGCCATTGGCAATCTCTCCTAGGGGTACGTCAAGTTTGGCAACCTGTCCTAAGAAAAATAGGCTCAAATTTTAGAGGGAGCCCAGGGAGAGAGAAAAGAAGTGGGAAAATAAAATGTATCTTTCTAGGATCAAGCATAATGGGCATTTCGACCTCAAAATCACTACAATGGGGTCTAATATGTCCTAAAGAAGCTAATTTTGGGTGCTAATTTTTTAGGACTATACATTTAGCCCCCACTTTAATAGGAGTATGAGACATTCTCATGCTCACAGTAAATGAGATCAATGCATAAGAATGATCTTATCAAGGTTAAGGAGACAAAGAAAAATAAGCCCCCAAGTGACTCGAGTCTTCATCAAATCTGAAACCAAGATAAGAGAGGCATCACGAGAGAGAGAGAGAGAGAGAGAGAGAGAGAGAGAGAGAGAGAGAGAGAGAGAGAGAGAGAGAGGATCACTTTCCTAGTAAGGGACTTCCTTACTATAGATCACACATAAAAGGAAAGCACTGCAAAAGATGACATTGAAGGTCTAGCAAGATATGTTATGCTAGTCAATCCATAAAAATGATTAGTACTTAAGGAAAGAATTATTTCCATAAAGGGATCTGACAATTGTGATCATTCCTAAGTAAAGCATTATCTCCATATGGATCAAGAAAAAAAAATTAGGCCTAAGGAAATCTTTTTCTCCTTAGGGATCAAAGAAAGAGGATTGGTCCTTAAGGAAAGCCTTATTTCTATAAGGGATCTGATGAAATAATAAAAACAAGGAAAGTATTATCTTCTTGGCCATCCACAAGGGAGGTTGCATTGAATCATTGTGTACACTTGTGCAAAATTTGAAACACAAAGCGAAGTGTATGTCCCCACGTTAAAGTGATTGTAGAGGTCTTAATGGGAGTAATGGCTTTAAAAGACCATACATGCACCTACAAGAAATTTCTCCATTATGAGATGCCCCCAAGAAAATACAAATGAAGGAAAACAAACACATGAAAAAAGAGAGCACAAATGGGTTCTACTATCTCTACGCTTAGTATGATCATATGATAATATATGAAATATTATATTAGAATGAACTGTCAACATCCTCCAAAGGTAGTAGAACTACAAGAACAATGGAAGAATGTCATGTAAGAGTTAAATAAGAGTCTTTCTAGGCTAGCATCACAGAGACCAAAAAGAATAGGAAACTATTTTTTTACATCATCCCCAATAAAAAAACACAAAGGCACATTTACGAATAGTGGCACATGCTCAACATAACCTATAACAACATATAGAAGAAGTGAGATATAAATAGAGGAATATTTACAACATTTTGATTCCTTTATCACCTTGCGCCAATGGAGCAACAAGGGTCGTTTAAAGAATCTAAACAAAATATATAACATGCAACACATCATGGGGGAAGCACATTACAAAAAGTAACCACACAAAATCCACTGCATAAAGGAGCTAGTTAAGCATGTCATCTACTCCCCCTCCCCATCTAGGTATGTATTGTTTAGGATAGGTGGGAAAATTGTAAGAGGAGAAGCATCAAGCATGGTAGATGGAACAATAGCCAATTTTGAACAAGCCATGCTATAAATATGGGTCACTTTTCTTGTCACTAGGATTAAGAGATAATTATTGTGAAAACATAGCTGGTAAATCATGATTAACATCAATAAAATCAAACATATCATCAGAATCACTAGCATGAATATCATCATTAGTTACATTATGATCATCAAAAGCATCATCATCAATAGTATCTTCTTCATCCAAATTAATTGTAATAGAATTCAATATGTGAATATAATTATCATATTTGTTCAATTTCATCTTTTTTTAAGTTAACTTCCTCATTTGGCTCAAGCATAAGTTGATCAAAGGAAATAAAGGCATAAATAATTTTTTTAGGTGAAGAAATATTTTTGGAAGCACATTGTTGAACTCTAGCATAGTGTTTATGATGGTAGTCACAAACATGACAATTATGTTTTGTTTTTCTATAAATTGGGTTTGGTTCATGGTCAATCAACATTGGGTCATTTTCTTCTATAGGGGGAAGAACGAAAGGAACCACACTAGGCCAAGAGATAACATCAACATCACATTTATAAGATATAGGAGGTGTAGGAGGTATAGGAAGAAGACTGCGTCCAAGACAAGGATATAAAATATCCTTAGGTTTTCTAAGCTCCCAATTTTTTTGGATTTTGTAGGCTTGATATGATCAAAAGATATTATCTCTAAAGGGTTGAGTTGGTTGAGATATGGAAGGCCAAAATAAATCAAGGTCAATAGACTCTCGAGGTACTGAAAGCTACTAGAGGCTATAATTAACTGTCATTATTTGTCCATTATGAGGAAATTTTAAAAACTTATGAATAGGAGAGACCACAACTATCAAAAAGATAAGCCAATGAAGACAAAGTTTGACTTGAAATTGATCATAAGTCAGAATCATTGTAAAGGTAACATCTAGATTTTTACCACCAACTTCAACAGGAAATGAAATGAAACCATGGTTTAAGGATAAAGTAAACCATTGCAAGTTTGAAGCATAACATTATATTTATCATTAAATTCACGTTGCAATTGTCTATTGAAAATATTTTCTTTAGTTATCACATTCACCATGCAAGTAGGTTCAATAAGGACACCACAATAATGAAGGCCATTAACCTTTACCACAATATAAAGAGGACCATTAGGTGCTTTAATTATCTCAGTGGGGTCAAATGTAATGCAAATTTCAAGTTTGGGTTTAGGTTTAGGTTCAGTTTGATCAATAAGGTTGACAATGTTACTGACTTCATTACATTTATCATCATATTCAACAACATGAGTGGAAGAAGAAATCAAAGGTTGTGTAGAATCAATGGTATTGGTTGAATGAGATGGAAAAGGGTTGGTATGGATTTATAAGTTTTGGTTGGAAGGTGCTATCCAAATGTATTTCCTTAGTCATTATCACCCTCAACAAATATAGCATTGGAATCAATGAGGTCTTGAATAATGGATTTTAAACAAAAATATTTAGTATCATGTCTAGGTTTATGATGGCATTGATAGAAATATTTGTGATCAAAGTGTTTGGGTAAAGGTTTGGATGTGTTAATTGGCTTAACAGGAGGGATAGTTAAAAATTTATCATTAATCAAATTCAACATCACATTATGCAAAGATTTAGAAAGATGAGTAAAATTAAGAGCAACTCTAAAAATAGATGACAAAAGATAAAACCTCATTGTAATGTATTTTAATTTGTAATTGTAAGTGCTTGGGTATATGTCAATTTAAATTTATAAATTGAAAATTGTTAATTGGGAATTTTAATTGTGAAAAATGGACATGCCAAGTGTGTTATGTGATGTGTATTTTTATGATGTCACTTGACACTTATGTTGTCAAAATGTGGCAATGACATGTCCATTTGGTAGATGATTAGTTGCAACCAAACCCAGGATAGTACCTAGTTGCTTTCTTTCATGATGACCTCTTGGTTATAGAGCTTGGAGTAAGGTCACATCCTTTGAAACCTGTAGCTAAACTCAAGATGGGTTTTTGATGGGTTAAATGGACGCCTAGAGTTGAGGTTAGGCCTTTTTTCGCAAGCCCACTTGGTATACCTATGAGTGAGGGTCATTTTTAACCATAGGATAACTCATAGTTGAATTGGGAGCCCATCCACAAGTTGGTTTTCCAAGATGGACCAAAATCAACTTTTGGAAGCAAGGTCTTGTATAGGCAACTCTCCACTTGAGTCCAAGATACTTGTTCCTTTTAAAAAGATACCTTTTTAAAGTCCTTTTTTAGTAACCTTGTAAGGGATTGGGAAGACCAACCAATATAATTTCATGCCTTTTCCAATAGGGTTGTGGGAAGTGTGTAGATCCCTTTTTAGTGGGATCTCCCAAGACTTAGAGCTTGTTCACCCACTCTCCAACTTTGGAGACAACTAAGGAGTTAGAGAAGCTTTGGAGAAAAAGAGTAGGATTTGGACTTGGAGGTCTTCATCAAACCTCATTGTTGCCATAACTTGAGTAGAGGTTGGTTGCACCCTTTCCTTTGTTATTATGTTATGTGTATGAATTCTTGTAGTAGTATGCATTGTGATAGTCTTGCTTGTATTGTATTCATGGTGTCTGTGTAAGTTTTCTTATTTGTTTTTTTTGGGAGTGCAAGGCCAAACTCGCCCTTGGGAGGGAAGAGTATCTATCCTTGGGGGTTGTAATCACCTAAAAGTGGACTAGATCATTCAAGTGATTAATCAAGGAAAATCAAGGAAAAATCAAAGCAGTTGAATCCAAACGAGTATTTAGCCAATCAAAATTAAAATCAAGCTCTAATTCAATTTAAATCAAAATCAAGAGCATTTTAATCAAGTTAAATCAAATCAATGTGCAATTAATTCAATTAATTGTATAGTTTGGAATTAAATAAACTCAACCCATTCAAGGGGTACACTTGGCTAAATAAATGAATTAAAATCAATTGATTAAATCCTAATTTCTCTCAACACCACATGGGAGAAAAAAGCCTCAACCAATAGGATTTAAGAAAATAACTCACATGGATAAAGCCAAATTCAATCTCAATCACTCAAATTGAAAGAGCATCTTGTCCACTCATCTTGTCTTCTTGTCCCAAGCTTTGAGGACACAATATTTAAATTGTCTTCAAAGGGTGGAACCAAAGACTTAACCCCAAATCAACTATGATCAAATCCAACTACACCCCCTACCCTTGCCAAATCCTATAAAAGCAAGGCTAAATTCACTCATAATTCATCCACAAATCTGAGAATTGCATCTAACCTCTTGAGAATTATAGCTAGAAAGGAAATTTAGAAGTTAATTGAGCATTTCTATTTGGAATTTAATTAATTATCTTAGGTTATCACTCATTTCTCATTCTAGGACTTTCATTAATGGAGGCTTGCTGAGAGCTTCACCATTAACACTCTTAGTTAGAGAGCCATAGAATACTTAATTGCTCATTTATTTGCTAAATAGATTTGCTATTTGTGGTAACTTAGTTTCTATTTGATTTATTTGAAAATACTAATTCTATGAAGGTATAATTTCTAGTACACAAAATGACACCCACCATGGGGCATTAGGCTTCACTTACTAAAATCCGTAAATTTCATTTTTGTTCAAATTTTTGCATGTTAAGCTCTTTGTTTTGCAGGTGAAACAACACTTCTGAGAATTTAAACAGCGCATTTGAGTAGTTAAACAACACTTTTGAGCACTGTAACAATGCTTCCATGACAAAGTTGTGTGCCTTTGCATAGAGAAACATCACTTTCGATTCTTTCTGGCTTCTGTCTAATTTCTAACAATGCTTATTCCCTGACTAGCCAATGCTTTTGACTCGATCTCCAGCGCTTTTGATCATTATCTGACACCTTTACGTAGGATTTCAGCACTTTTACTCTTTGTTTCTATGCTTTTACTATTTTCTTTAGCACTTTTAATTTGATCTCAAGCGCTTTTGAGCATTTAAAGAGCACTTTCAATAGATTTGTAATCACCTAAAAATGGACAAAGACAATTTAATGATAAATCAAGTCAAATCAATGATAGGATCAAAGTAATTGAATCATAATGCATAATTAGCCAATCAAAATTAAAATCAAGTCTTAATTCGAGATAAATAAAAATTGAGAGCATTTTTATCAAATGAAATCAAAGTGCAATTAAATTAGTTAATTGTATAGTTTTGGATTAAATCAAATTCAACCCATTCAAAGGGTACATGGCTAAACAAATGAATTAAAATCAATTAATAAATCCTAATTTCTCTCAACAACCACAAAGGGAGGAAATTCAATCAACCAATAGGATTTGAGGAAAGGCATTCGCATGGATCAAGCCAAATTCAATCTCAATCACTCAAAGTGAAAGAGCATCTTGTCCATTGATCTTGTCTACTTGTCCCAAGCTTTGAGGACACAAAGTTTGCATTATCTTCAAAGGGTGGAAACAAAGACTCAACCAAGGCTTAATCATGATCAAATGCACTACACCCCCTACCATTGCATAAATCTATAAAAGGAAGACCAAAATCCTCATAATTCATAACCACACAAATTTGAGAATTGCATAGAATCTCTTGCATTTTATAGATAGAAAGACATTTTAAGAGCTTAATTAGCATTCAATTTGAATATAATTGTTAGCTTTAGCTTAATCTTTATCATTTCTCATTCTAGGACTGTCATTACAGGAGTGCTTTTGCATAAACTGTTAATTTGCATAATTTGCTTAAATTAGTGCTTAATAATGCTTTTAAGCATTACAAGAGCGCTTTTGCATAAGCTGTTAATTTGCATAATCTAACTATGGTAAAATGATTTTCATGACTCTGTAGGATGTTTGATCACAAAAAAGTGAAGAAACTAGAGAGCAGATTCAACCAAGAAGGGAAGGCTTTGACTAAGAAAATCAAGAAGGAGAACTTTGTTCACGTCAAATAGGTTCTTGAGGATTCGCAAGAGGAGGACAATTAGCTTTATGAGAACTACCTTAAAATTGTAGAAGCATATAAAACTAAGTTTGTATCACTTAATTGGATTTTCTTACCTTAAGTTAAGTTTTTCTCAAAATTTGCAAATAAGGCCTTAGATTCAATTCAAACTTTGCTTCTTCAAATTCGTTTTGGTTTCCTTCATTGTTGTTGTTTTTGTTGACTAACTTTGTTGGAGGAAAAACACATTGGAAAGGAACTATACCCAAGGTAAGCTAAAAATGACAAAAATCACTCAAAAATGCCCCTAGCTTATGCTAGCTACAAGGAAAGGTAAGCCTCAAACTAGTGAATATTTTCCCTTAAATTGTGGCATTGGTGCATTTGAAAATCTAGTAATTTCAAAACAACCTATCTTTGTTTGGAAAGTTTAGCATTTAGGCCTATGCTCTTCATTTCTTCTAGTGAATCAAAATGCCAAAGGTGTTGAACTTTTTAATTAAGAAGAAAGGTTGAGGAAATCAAGCACATAAAATCAAAACCCCTTGTTTGTAGAAGAGAGTAGAAATACTCAATTCTCTATAGTTAGTGGGTGAATGAATTGAACATTGTTTATTGTGTTTGAGAAATTAAGGAAAAGTTAGGGATATGCTCTTCACCTTTTGGTGAACCAAATTCCCAAAAACTTGTTCTTAACTCCATTTCCTTTCTTTACATGAACATGCTAGAACATTAGCGGGCTCACCTCCCGAGAAATTGCCTTAACGAGGCCAGTGAGAGGGACAACCCAAAGTGGGATACACTTTCTTTTTCTGCGAGAATCCAACCCAGTATAAAACAAAACACATACATCCTTAATGGGGTGTGTGACAAAAGGATTTTAAATTTTGAACTTCCTTGAGTAGTCCTCACGGATTGCGCAAAACTCTGACATACCGGTGGTGGGAAGCCTCTTAACATACTTGGGGGATGAAAGTTTAAGATCCATTTTGAACGGAATCTATATTAAATCCTTGATAAAATAGAAAGACCACCTTTTAGAGCCATGTTTACGAACCAAATCTTGTGCTAGGTAGGTGCTTGAAGTTTCTTTTTGTGCAAAACCCATGACAACGTTCTTTCAAATCAAACATTTTGTATTAAGTGGGTAAAAAGAGACAAGTGAATGCATGATTTTTGTGTTTGAAATACATAAACAAGTGAGAGATATATCCATTGAAAGTTCATCTTACATTTTTAATCTCTTCAATTTAAAATCAACAATTCTCAAATCAAGGATTACTCCAAATCAAACCCTTGTTGGATGCCGATTTCCATGCGGTCCCACACATATAGGGTATCTTTACAAGGAGATAGCACTTTTTTTGCAAACAAAGGGCAAGAATTTGAGTACCAAAGTCTTTTCAAAGGTCCTAATCAAGAAGAAATTTTCCCAAACTTATTTTAAAAAAGACTTGGAGAAATGGATAGAAACTCTGCATACCATAATTACCAACAAGGAGGAAACACTCATAATATCAACAATGCCAATCATAATCCCAAAGAAACACTTGAAGAAAAAGTTGAGAGAGCAGGTCAAAATCATGAATTACTATAGGTCATGGAGAAACTAATAGATAAGGATAGAGAGAAGTTTTTCCTAAACCTAGCTCAAGCAGGAGTAAAGCTTCCCCATGATTTTGATATAGAACAACTTAAGAAAGACCAAGAGCAAGATAACCCTATGAATGCTATGACTAGGCAAATAAAGGCCTTCCAAGAACAAATTGATACCATGAAAAAGGTAGCTGAACCTAAGGCCTTTTCTATTGAAGCTTTGTGTCCTTTCCCATTTGAAAAAAGCTTAGTTATGGCACCTTTTCCCTTTAATACCATTTATCCTAAATATGACAAATATATGGGTAAAACAGACCCATAGGATCATCTAAGGGAGTTTTGTGCCTTAAGCATTGAGTTCATGCACAATGATACATATCTAATGAGACTCTTTCCTAGAAGCTTAGGAGGACCCACCATGGAGTGGTTTTCAAAACTACCCCAAGGAATAAAGACCTTTGAGGAACTAGCATCTAAGTTTGTGACCCATTATTCTTATAACATTGAGCACGAAATTACCATGCTCAAGTTGTGAGATACCAAATAGAAAGATGGAGAATCCTTCTTAGGATTCCTACAAAGGTGGAGGACCATTTTCACAAGGTATCCACGAAGTATCCCAGAGAAAGAGAAGATGGAAATCTTCACAAACAATTTGACCATGGAAATGAATTATAGATTACAACTCCAATGTCCCCCAACATTTGAAAAACTCATCAAAAATGAGATCAAGATTGAGGATGTATTGGTCAAGAGAGGCGAGATAAAATTATTTAAAGATAAAAAATCTAATAACACCACCACCAACAACAACAACAACAATTATATTCCTAAATATGTCAATAACAAGGGTCCAACAATTACAATGATAAGTCTAAGTCATGGATAAAGAATAACAACAAAAACCTTGTGAATGATGGAGTTGTGGAGGCCCACAACTTGAAGGCAACCCCTTTTACCTTACCATATGGAGCTAATTCTTCAAATAATGTCAATAAATCAAACAAAGCTCCATTTAATTCCAATAATTCTAATAAAAATTCCAACAATTCCAACAATAATGCTAATGGGAATAAGCCCAAATCCTTTTACTCCACTTTTAACAAAAGAAAATTCACCTATCTAGGTGAACCTTTGGAGAATGCATTAAGGACCTTGGTTTCCAACAAAATCATCACATTACCCAATGTGAGAGAATATGAGCCTCAAGTTAAACCCAATTGGTGGAATGACTCTCATCATTGTGAATACCATCAAAATAGAGATCATCCAACCAATGAAAGCATGAGATTAAAACACTTGGTGCAAGATTTAATAGATAATGGAACCATCAAAATTTAAGGACCTCAAAATAATGAGGATCACACGGCCTTCAAGAATCCCTTTTTGAGCCATGAAAAGGGTGATTCATCTAATGCTAATCAAAGTAAAAAAAGAGGCAATGAGAAAGTGAACTTTGCTCATACTTATGATAACATGATAAATACTCTAAGAGAAGAGGATAATACCATAAATGTTGTCATAGTAAAGAACAATTTAAGAGAAACATCATCAAATGTTGTCACTAGGGGGAAAGCATAAAAAATTATTCTATCTACCAATGCTCCTAAAATTGTGTTATCAAACCAAGCTTCAACCTCATCATCAAAACAATACAACTTAGTTGATCAACTACAAAGAACTCCTGCTCAAATCTCTATTTTGGAGTTACTCAAATTGTCACAAATTCATAAAGACATTTTGGAGAAAGCCTTATTGGAAACCGATGTTCCTCTAAATTTGTTGGTAGATAAATTTCAAAATATGGTGGGACACCTCATTGCACCCCATTTCTTATCATTTTCCAAGCAAGATGATATGTCCCTTAATCATCCTCAAAATCTGCCTTTGAACATAGAAGTCTTGATTCACAAGCCTAGGGTGAAAAGAGTCCTTATAGATGGAGGAGCCGGCCTAAACATTTGTACCCTTAGCCTAGTGAAAGCCCTAGGATTTTCTGAGGAGGCTATTGACCCTAAGAAAAAGACAACCATTAAATCCTACAATAATGAAGAAAGAGCTTCAAAAGGAGTCATAGTGTTACCCATAAGAGTTGGTCCCATGCAAAAAGAGACCATATGCCAAGTGTTGGATCTAAAGTTGACTTATAATATTTTTTTAGGAAGGTCATGGATTCACGAGATGCAAGCCGTTCTGTCTACTTATCATCAATGCTTGAAATTTCCTTATCTAGGGTAGGAGATAATGGTAAGTGGGGACTTAAACCCTTTCCAATATTGTAACAACATCAAGCCTATCAATGACTCTTTAGTCCCACACAATGCAGAAGGGTCTATACCTAATCAAATGCAGCAAGGGAAAAGTTCTAAATACATCCCATTATTGAAGGGAAAGGGAAAGATGGAAGAGGAAATTGTTATTAAAGACACATCAAAACTCACTAACCTAACTACATCAACTAAAGGAAAAGAAAAGGTTAGTGAGGATAATATTATTAAAGAATCAAAAGAAGATCATACCAAAGCTATCCAAGTGTGCACCAAAGAGGCTCATTATCAAAAAATGGACCAAATGATGAAGAATTTTGATAATCAATGAAAGATCAAACAAAAAGGCGTAGGTGAATACTCCTTATCTATGATGGACTTACCCTTATCACCCAAGTCCTATGGAAGACCCTCAAATATACCCCATAGATATAAAGATCATTTTGTGAGGGAAAGTACATCATCCGCCATGGATGAAGAAGACAATGAAATCCTAAACTGGTTATATAAAGATGAAGAATCAAGTGCACATGTCAAAGATATTCAAAATATAACTATTACCACACATGAATATGGGAAAGGGTTTCAAATCATGCAAAAGATGGGGTAAAAAGGTCAAGGACCTTTGGGCACAAAGAATGAAGGGCTCATTGAACCCATAGAAACAAGATGGCAAGATACCAAGGAGAAAATAGGATTAGGGTATCTTGAAGAAGGATACACCCAAAAACATTATCCAAAACTTCATAGCCAAATATTGCAATTAGAATCTCATAGTGATGAAGATTATAATGAGTGGGAATGGGAGACATTATTTGATGAGTCAGGCCATGATAAGGGTATTGATGTTATTCATACCTATACTTCTACAAAGGATAAAGGACCAATAGCATAATCAAGTTCAAATCAAGAATCTAGTTCAAACCAAGTGGTTCTAAATGATGTGCCAAGTATAGAAATAGAGATAAATCAATGGGTAGGTGAACCCTACATACCTTCATAGAGACCTACTATGGAGGAATTGAACATTAGGTTTAATCCACACAAATTTTATCCAACAAAAATCTTAGAGGATTCTAGTGAGGAGGACTTTGATCCTACTTCTTTAGAACATTTAGAAGAGGCCCATGTCATAGACTTGCACGATACAATGTATGAACCATCTAACAAAATATTAGCCTTAAACCCCATTGAAACAAACCCAAGTATTGACCCATTAACCCTCATACACCCAGAATTAATTGAGTGGAATTCCATTGAACCAACTACCCTTCCAATCTTCTTGAATGACAATGTGGTGTCCCAATACCTTAATGTGGTTGAACCATCTTATATCATGGAATATTAGGAAGAATTGATTAAGGGGAGCATCCAAACTTTCAAT
Source organism: Chamaecyparis obtusa (assembly GCA_027943335.1). Classification (NCBI taxonomy): domain Eukaryota; kingdom Viridiplantae; phylum Streptophyta; class Pinopsida; order Cupressales; family Cupressaceae; genus Chamaecyparis; species Chamaecyparis obtusa. Next base: position 1,110,463 of record BSBK01004452.1, read on the forward strand.
TCAAGAAAAAATGAAAAAAAACAAAAAAAACAAAAAAGGAAAAGAATCAAGTGTTGAAAACCACGTTGTGGAAACATTAGATCAAGAAGAAAAAAATAAAGAAATAAAGGATGTTTCCAAAGGTGAAAACCCAACTGAGGCACCTAAGGAAGGGAGTTTGGATGCTCTACCAGAACATTATGAAGAAATATCTCCAATCTTAATTGAGCCCATAGAAAAGATCAATATTGGGTCAGAAACTAAGCCGAAGATCATCCACCTAGTGGCATCCCTATCTAGCGAAGAGAGAATAGAATTCATCAAGTTCTTTAAGGAAAAAAAAATTAACTTTGCATGGTCTTATGATGATATGTTAGGATTAGATCCAAATTTGATAATGCATCATCTAAATATCAAGGAAGGAGCCAAACCTGTTAAGCAAAAGTTAAGGAAGATGCATCCACATATAGCACTACTTGTCAAAGTGGAATTAAAAAAATGATTGAAGGTGGGATTTATAAAGGCCATTGATTATGGACAATGGATCTCAAATAAGTGCTAGTGTCAAAAGAAGACAAATCCATCAGAATCTACATGGATTTTAGAGACTTAAACTTGGCATTTCCTACAGATGACTTCCCACTTCCGAGTATAGATGCCATTGTGGACCTAACAACATGAAACTCTATGTTTTCACTCATGGATGGATTTAGCAGATATAACCAGATAAAGATAGCATTGAAAGACCAAGATCAGACATCTTTTACATGTGCATGGGTTACTTTTGCTAGAATGTCATGCCTTTTGGTTTGAAGAATGCTGGAGCGACCTATCAACGAGCGATGACCACAATATTTCATGATATGATGCATAAGTTCATGGAGGAATATGTGGATGACATATTAGCTAAATCTCACTCAAGAAAAGAGAACCTACCAATTTTGGTAAATTTTTTTGAAAGATTAGAGCAATTCAAAGTAAGGCTTAATCCAAAAAAATGTGCATTTGGAGTCCAATCCAGCAAATTACTAGGCTACATTGTATCTGCAAAGGGAATAAAGGTGGATCGCGCTAAAGTAAAGGCTATTATGGAGATGGAAGCACCTAAAAACATTAGTCAAATGAGGTCTTTACAAGGAAGGATACAATCCATCAGGAGATTTATCTCCCAATTAGCTGAAAAATGTCATAATTTCACCCAACTTTTGCACAAAGATACAATCTTCAAATGGGCTGAAAAGTGTGAAGAAGCCTTTAATCTATTAAAGAAATACCTCATAAACCCACCAATATTGATGCCACCTATCAGAGGAAAGCCCTTAATCCTATATATTTCAGCAACGGAGAATTCATTAGGGGCACTTTTAGCACAAGAAGATGAAATAGGAAAAGAAAAGGCAATTTACTACATAAGTAGAACCTTGGTCATGTACACACTAAGATGTGCACTTCTCTAAGTCATTGCTTCCAAGAGAATCCATGAATGGGAAACCTTAGGAAGGTGACCTAGAGCTCCCTAGGCATGGAGTGCAAGGGTTTTAAGAGTGCTCTCAGCTAGAGCTATTAAGCCAATAACCTTGCTAGTAAACCATGCAATGAGATATTCAATGAGACAAGGACAAGAATGCCAATATCCTCAAGAATCCAAATGGAGATGAAATGAAAGCTATGCTAAGAATGGAAATGCAAACTAAGCTATGGAAATGAAAGATAAAAGTGTTACAAATCCTTACTAATTAAGCTATGTGAACTAAACTAGAGCTTGAAAGGAAACTAAGCTAAGAAAGCATAAACATGAAGCTAAGCTAAGAATGCAAGAATGAAGGCTAAATGAAATAAGATCTCCAAAAGCTCCAAAGTCTTAAAAATCTCCAAAGTCTCCAAGAAATCCTGCAGCATAAGATTAGCATAAAAAGTTGGATCCCTAGAATGAGAAGAGAGCTCTTCTTTTATAGGAATTGAAAAGGAATGGATCATGGAGATTAAGAGGCAAAAGATTTAATCAAGGGTGGGGCTTGAAAGAGGAGCAATCCATGTGCACAAGTTTCCTCCAATGAGAAATAAGTGTTGACTTTTGTGCCCCATGTGAGACAAAAAGGCCTTTTCTTATTTTTATAAAATAAGAATAATGTTTTATTTGTGCAACTTAGGATAAAAGGAAAAGTGGGGACTTTTTATTTATTAAAAGGGGAGGGAATTCCTTTTAAATAAATAAATACTTTAGGATAAAATGGTTAGCCCATAGAAAATAATCGCATAAATGATAGAACTAGAATTTGATCAAGAATAAGCAATTGATGATTTTAGCAAATAATGCTAGCAAGGGGCTAATAGTCTAGATGACCATTTTTGGGTGATTACATTTGCCCCTCTTTGACTAATGTGTGATTGATATGGGAACACATTATGTCAAATAATAGATTAGCCAAGAAGGCAATAGAGATCTGACTCCAAAGTATGAAGTGCAGAGAGATAGAAAATCCTACATGGTCAGCCTAGTAGCGACAGTACTGAACACTTAGGAAAGAGATGGACAGTGTCAGAACTCGAGATGAGAACTAACATGTCAAGTGCAAAGATAGATTGACCAGAGAAAATGGAATGGTCAAGCATATGCTCTAGAGAATAGCTAATAGGATATGATGTGTCTGCCCCCTTGGGATCGAAAGTGAAATCAGGTAGAGGGAATGCAGAAGCAAGAGCAACATGATCAAATCACTAGAAATCATAATCAAAGATGAAAGATGATAGACTAATCATCAAGCAGTGAAGATATGCCCCAGTCAAGACCTTAGAGAGATGAAATGAATGAAAGAATAGAAGGGTGAGAGAGATAGAGATGAAGAGGTGAAGATGCTCCTATGAAGATCGAAGGATCAGGCCTCAAATGGTCAGCCAATTGCACGGAAGAAGGAGAAATGCAATTTTGATGATCAAGGTGAACTCATATTTCGGTTTCAATCCCGAAATGAATAGAAAATGATGTGATATGAAAGACAAGAAGCAAAAGATGTGATCGGGAAGAAGTGAAAGGTGAGAACAATTTGATTAATAAGTCTGTGAAAGATGAAGGAGAGCTCTCTCCATATGCAAGATGCAAAACTAAACTAACATGAACTTAAGAATGCAAGCTACAATGAAAAGTGGTTTACTTGCAAGATTACAAAGCCATTAGTCTCTAATAATCATCATCGAGCATTTTTGGTAGAGTTGGAAGATCATACAATACACACTAGTATAACTATGTGAATCTGAATATGATCTATATCAGATAGGAATGTGGGAATCCCACCTAGGCACCAAAGACATATAGGTCAAGATGACTAGTGCAGTGAGGTTCCCTAAGTTTGATATAGCAAGATTATGCTTGCATCAAGACACAAGAAACTCAAGATGACTATAAGCATGCACTTATGGAAAAAATAGTCAAGGATAATACCTTGTAGATCCTAGTGTCAAGTGGAACAAGCATAAATGCTTATGACAACTAAGATCAACAAAATATATCCATAGGTAGAAAGAAAATAAAACATGTCCTCATGCCCTCGGTCTTCTAGCTTAGCATCATCAAAAACTATCAAGGAGAGAACACTCAGCAAAGAAATCATCATAGACAACACACAAAGAAATAAAGTCAAGCAAATTTTAGCAAGTCAAGTGTTTAAGTGCGTGTGTGTAGGTCTGAGAATCAAACTTTGAGTATTGCATCTGCCAGTGAGAAATATTGCATCATTCGAGATTGCGGGTAGGATATCTGATAAGTGTTGAGAAAAACTTGACACTAGGGAAGTGTTGAAAAACACAGTTGGGGTGGTGTTGAAAAACACCGTTGGAACCAAGTTGTCCAAGAAACCCAGATGCACAAAGAGATCCAAGATAAGCTAGAACAATGTATGCCCCCTAGACTAAGACAAGAGTCAATTCCAAGCTAGGAGAGGCAAAGTGAGAAGTGGAGTGAAGGAGCGCCATGCAAGACTAATAAACATAGGTGAAAGGGTCTCAAGAAGTGCTTGTTTCCAAGTTTTCACCACTTGATAGATTTTTTCAAGACTTTTTCAATTTTTTTGTATTTTTGCTACCAAGGTGCCTATTTCCAAGTTTTCACCAAGGTACTTTTTCTATTATTTTTTTGAATTTTTGAATTTTTGAATTTTTTGATTTTTTTGGTGAGACATCAAAGCACCTATTGCTAGGTTTTCACTAGGATGCTCATTTTTTTAGTACTTTTTATGCTTTTTAGGATTTTTTCAGCATCATATATGAATTTTTTTAAAAAAAATTTCAGGATCAATAAAAATATGTACAAAGAGCTCAAGAACCTTAGGCATAGAACTTTTTCAGATGTAGAACATTAATAGGCTCAGTAAGCTCTTCTCCCTCAGGTGTAGATAGCTGATAGGCTCCAGACCCAAATGCTGCTGTAATGATATAAGGTCCTAACCAATTTGGCTCAAACTTGCCTTTCTGCTCCCTATTCTACTGATTTTTTGGATTTTCTTTGAGAACTAGCTCACCCACTTGGAACTCTCTAGGATGAACTTTCTTATTGTAAGCAGTAGACATTCTCTTTTGATAAGTGCGCATGTGATCAAAAGTGGCCTTGCGGCGTGCTTCCAAAGTGGTAAGCTCATGCACTCTCATGGCCCTTTTATCTTCATCAATAATCAAACCATGGAGAGAGACTCTCAGTGAAGGTATTTCAACCTCTAATGGTAAGACAGCCTCAGAACCATAGACCAAGGAAAAAGGTGTGGCACCTGTAGGAAAGCGAATAGAAGTTCTGTAAGCCCATAGTGTGGGATTGATCTGTAGATGCCAATCCTTGCCTGATTTGTGCACTGTTCTGTGAAGAATTTTCAGCAATGTTTTGTTTGAGGCCTCAGCTTGGTCGTTCCCTTGAGGGTAGTAAATAGAAGACCAATGTTGTTTAATTTTGAATTTTTTGCACAAGTGCTTCAGGTATTTGTTTTTAAACTAGCCGCCATTATCCATGACTATGGAAGAAGGAATACCATAGCGGCAAATGATGTGATTCAAAATAAATAGGGCAACATGTTTGCTTGTAGCTGCTGACAATGGGATAGCCTCAACCCATTTGGTAAAATACTCAGTGGCTGTAATAATGAACTTATGCCCACTTGAAGAACTAGGATGGATCTTGCCTACCAAGTCAAAGGCCCATTTCTAAAATGGCTAGTAGGTGATAGAGGGAATGAGCTCACGTCTAGGAGCATGAATGAGATTCTAATGTAGTTGACATTTTTTGTAGGACTTGGCATATCAAATAGCATCATCTTGCATAGTAGGCCAATAGTAGCCAGCCCTAAGCAATTTCCAAGCTAGCGCAAGACCGTTAGAGTGTGACCCACATATGCCGTCATGAACTTTGGCTAGTGCCTTTTCTGACTCCTCTATTTCTAGACACCTAAGGAGAGTTCCACCTAGACCCTTCCTATACAAGTCACTAGAGACGAGGGTAAAGTGCGAGGCATTACGAATGAGTTGGCGCTTCTCATTGCATGTTAGATTTTTAGGGATAACTTGATCTTGGAGATAGGAAAAGATGGTGGCATAGCGGGAGGAGTCATGACCAACCATAGTGTAAATGACATGGTCATCAGGGGAGTTGTAGGTAGGGTAGCGCAATTCTTCCACCAGGAACTCAAAGCGTGGTTCATGCTCTTCCAGTTGCAAGATGGATGCCAAAGTAGCCATGACATCAACAACCTTGTTCTCAGCTCTAGGGATTTGTTGGAATGTGATAGATGTAAAATAATTCCTGAGTGAGTCTATCATCCTCTTGTAGGGAATCCACTTGTCATCTTTGGTTTGGTAATCATTATTTACTTGGTTTATGATAAGTTGAGAATCTCCAAAAATATGCAACTTAGAAATCCTCCATTCAAGGGAAAGCTTAACACCATTCAACAAGGCTTCATATTCAGCTATGTTATTGGTGCATGGAAAGAGAAGCTTATAGGATTTAGGAATGGTGTATCCATGAGGGGTAACAAATAGGATTCCAGCACCAGCACCATTCTATGTGTGAGAACCATCAAAAAACATTTTCCATGTATGTCCTATGATATTCATGATTGAGGCATCTGGGAAATCTATCTAAAGAGGAGCTTTATCAATCATGGGAAACTCAGCCAATTGATCTACAATTGCTTTCCCTTTAATAGCTTTTCTCTCAATATACTAAATGTCAAACTCTGAAAGAATCAACATCCACTTGGCAAGGCATCCAGTAAGCACAACTTTACTTAGGAGATATTTTAAAGGATCAATTTTAGCAACCAACTGTGTAGTATGTGCTAGCATGTAATGTCTGAGTTTTTGAGATGCAAACACCACAGCTAAGCAAGCCTTTTCAATACTGGTGTAATTGAGTTCATAAGCAACTAGAGTGCGACTGATATAATAGATAGATCGTTCCTTTCCCTTATCATCATGTTGTGCAAGGAGAGCCCCTAAGGAATTTTCTATAGCAAAAATGTATAATATCAAGGGTTTTCCTTGGATAGGTGGCATAAGGATAGGAGGTTGTGCTAGGTAATCCTTGAGTTGGTCCAGGTTCTTTTGACACTCCTCATTCCATATACAAGTAGCTCCCTTATGCAAATTCTGATTGAATGGTTGAGCTTTGTCAGCTAGCTAAGAAATGAACCACCTTATAGATTGGAGATGGCCTTGCAGACTCCTTAATTGTTTGATATTATGAGGAGGTGGCATCTCCATGATAGCTTGCACCTTTTCTAGGTCCACTTCTATTCCTTTTTTCTGATATTATGTATCCTAGCAGTTTCCCAGAAGTGACATCAAAAGCACATTTTTTTGGATTTAATCTGAGTTGAAATCATTCCATGTGGTCTAATATCAAATTCAAATCAGACAAATGAGTGTTTCATTGTTGTGATTTGGCAAGCTTGTCATCAACATAGTCCTCCATGTTTTTGTGCATCATATCATGAAAGATGGTAGTCATGGCTCTTTGATAGGTTGCACCAACATTTTAAAGCCCAAATGACATGACATTCTAGCAAAAGGTACCCCATGCACATGTGAAGGCTATCTTCTCTTGATCCTCAGGGGCGATCTTAATCTGGTTATATCCAGAGAAGCCATCTATAAGGGAGTACATTTCATAGCCCTTCATCATGTCCACTATCATGTCGATGTTTAGAAGTGGAAAATCATCCTTAGGGCATGCTTTATTTAGGTCTCGAAAATCAGTGCATACATGAATGGACTTGTCATGTTTGGAGAGAGGCACAATGTTAGAAATACACTTAGCTTAATCAATAGGTCTAATTAAAATAGCTTTTAGGAGCTTCTCAAGTTCAGCTTTTACCAGTAGTGCCACATGGGAATGCATCTTTCTCTATTTTTGTTTGATAGGTTTGACCCCTGGAGAAATAGAGAGATGATGCATAATGAGCTCAGTATCTAAACCTGGCATGTCTGAGTATGTCCAAGAAAAATTGATCTTTTTTTCTTAAAAGAATGTAGCAAATTGTTCCTTTTCTTCTACTGAGAGAGATTGAGCCACATGTATGATTTTAGGAGATTCCTCTATTCCCAAGTTGATGAGTTGTGTAGGTTCTATTATAATTGAAGACCTTTCTTGAAAATAGCTCAGTAGACTACCAAGTACCTCATCCTCAGGTGCCTCAGCGAGGTTTTAACCCTTAGATACATCTTTATTTTTACTATTTTGAGGTTCAGATACCGCCACAATGTGGTTTTCGCCATCTGACCATTACTTTTTTCTTTTAATTTTATGACTGAGGTACTTGATATCTGATTCAGTCATGTTTGTTGCTGGTTTGCTAGTGGAAGAAGTAATAGGTTCAATGGCATTGAGGTAGTAGGTGATCTCATAGTCATTTTGAAAGGAAGGCAATATAGGTCTTTGATCTTGGGCAGACCAATCTATGAGATCTAAGTGTATGAGAGAGAGCAAAGTGACTAGTTCAAGGTTATTGATGTGGGGAATATCATCTCTGGTGACAAGAGAAGTCGAGCCTATAGGGTAGGCTCCAAAAGTGTCAAGATCTAAATTTGTCATGGAAGGACTAGCATGGTCCATTGAAACAATATGTGGATTGAACTCGTCAGACCCTACGCACGACTCATCAACTACATTGGGTTGGTCACTATAGGTATGAATCACATCAACGTCCATATCTACTATAGAAGATCCATCTGAGAGAGTGTCCCATTCATACTCATTTGAATCAGTCGTGGAACTTCTGCAGGGATGCTTGCACCAAGAAGGTTTAGAAAACCTAGAAGTAGAGGCATTCATGTCATTATGTGTGAGATCTCCTCTTTCTATCAATCATGCAATATTTCTACGCTATCTATCAAAGCTCAATGACTCATTAGGCACAAAATTTCTGGATGTGGAGGCTTTAGCTGTATCATTAGTAGGTATACATTCTCCTCCCCAAAGAAGTGAAGTAGAAGGAAGACAGTCTTCCATTTGGGCCATAGTGCATAGTGGTGATTCCTTGACGTTTGTATTTGAGTCACTAAGCACGGAAGTATTTCTAGAATATTCAGGGATGTCATTGTCAACACCATAACCTAGACCTATGGTATCTTTAGAAGACCAGCCATCAGTATGACTCAAAGGTTCAATTAAAGCATGCCCATTGTTATTTAAAGGTTTGTGACCTTGATAGCCCATTTTCTATAGAAATTCATAGCCTTTACCATAGTGTTTAGGAGAAATGGGAGTAGAAACTGTCATACTGTCTTCTTCTTCTCTATAAATCCACTCCCTAACAACTTGTTCTTCTTTTTCAGCCTCTAAGGGTATGGATGATTGAAAAAATGTACCAAAAACTATCATGGCAGAAGAAAAAGGCTTTGCCTTGTCTAAAGGTCTACCATAGGACTTAGGAGAAGTAGGCATAACATCAATGGAGTCCAATGTATATTCTCCCATACCAATACTCATCATCTTTAATTTTTGCTCAGCAGCAATGAGGGATGCATTATGATCATGAGAAGGTTTTTTGTGAGGAACAAACATCTTAGCAACAGTTAGAATATTAATAGTGATAGCATTGTCCCCAGGAATCACAATCTCAGCTCTATTGTGTGGAAAATTGACACACTGATGATAAATGGAGGGGACAACTTGCATTTCATGGATCCAAGGTCGACCCAAAAGAATGTTATATGTGAGTGGGATGTGTAACACTTGGAAAACAATATCTTTCATGATAGGGCCCACTCAGACAGGAAACACAACAAGACCTTTGGAAGATCTTTCCACTTCATCATATGCTTTTATGGTAATCTTTCTCCTAGGATCCAAAGCCAATTTAGACAATCCCAACTATTGCACCACATGGAAAGAAACAATATTTAACCCAACACCATTGTCTATTAGGACTCAGTGGACTCGGTATGGTAGACTAGAACTTCAATGTGTAAAGCTAGATTATGAGGGTGACTAAGAGATGTGTCATCTTCTTCCAAAAAGAATACGTAGTGGGGAGATGCAATGTGGTTGACCATAGCCTAGAATTGATCTCGATCAATATCATTGAGAACATTTGCTGTATGAAGAGCTTTCTCAAGGATCTCTTTGTGCAAAGGGGATAGATCAAGCAACTCAAAAATGGATATCTGAGCGGGTGTCCATTGTAATTGGTGCACTAGGTCATAGCTAGACAAAACTGAAGGAACCACTTGTTTGGAAGAAGAAGCTTGCTTAGGGTCATGCATGGTTTTAAGGACAATTTTGGCTTGCCCCCTAGTAACAACATTTAGTGTCTCACTTCGGGAAGATGAACCATTCAATATTTGCAAGACCAAATTTGGCATACCATGGTTGGTGTTATTATCATCTTGAGATCTCACCATAAGAAAAATCTCAATAGGCTCTATCATGTTGGTCATAGGTGAATCAGGAGTATATGTACAGTTGATCTTTGCATCATGATTCTTCTTATTTGCTTGAGATGATTCTGCTTTCTCATAGTCAGGTAGAGGAGTCTTGAAAGCTTTGTGATCATAATTTTTAACTAAGCCATTTGTGAGAACTGTTCCTCCATCAATAAGATCTTGAATAGCATCTTTAAGCTTAAAACAATTGTCTATCTTATGTCCCTTATTCCTGTGATAATGGTAGAAATGATCTTCTCTCCACCAATCAGGCTTAACTGGTGGATCATAGGGATGAGAATTGTCAGGAAGCATAAGATACTTGTTGGCAACCAAAGTCTTAAGAATCACATCATATGGTTTAGCCAACTTGGTGTAGACCCGACAGTGGTATTGCTTCTTTGGCTTATCTGCATACTGAGGATTAGGAGCACTATGAGTGTTGGTAGCCTCTTGTTGTTTTTCTACATATATAGCATTAGAGAGGTTGAAATCAGGTTCTTTGGCTTTTGGGACATCCACAACACCATCATTAATAACATGTTTTTATTCCAAGGTTTGCTTTTGTCCTTGCCATTGCCCCTAGTATCTTTATTAATAACAATATCCTCCTTTCTTATGGCCACATCCTCAATCTGATATGCACTTTCAACCATGTCATTGAAAGAGGAGAATAGTTGTTTCCTTAGATCATAATACAACTTAGGCACAAGAGTGTTGATGAAGATGTCAATCTTTTCCCTCTCGGGTAGCTGATGAGGATATCAAGAATACAATGACCTCCAATGTTGTAAGTGGCAAATGGATCACCTTGATTTTGCTTTAGAGCACTGAGATCTATCATGGTGATAGGCTATTGGATGTTGTATGAATAATGCTGGGTGAAGTGCTAAGCCAACTCATCAAAAGTTTTAAGAGGTGGTGTCAACTTTGCAAACCATTATAGAGCTTGTCCTCTTAAACTTATAGGGAACAATCGTAGAAGAAATGTGTCTTCATGAAGGAAGTCCATGATAAGAGTGTAAAAGTGACGCACATGGTCATGGGGGTCACCATTTCCATCATACTTGTCATATTTGGGAACCTCAATATCCCTAGGAAATGGGACCATGTATAGACTCCTATCAAAAGGAAGAGCACAAATAGATTCTATGAAAGAAACCTTTGGAGGTTCCTTTTCTATTGCAAGCTGAGCAAGACGTTGATTTTTTTGTTGCAATTCATCCCTAAGGATTTCCAATTCAGTTGGCACTCTTTCTTGAACAATCTGGTGTACATCATAGCTAGGAGGGAGCTTGTATCCCCTAGAAGTCATGTATTGAAAGTATCGATCTCCATTTCGCTCTAAAAGTTTAAGCATCATACGTTGGGAGGCTTCATCTTGTTCAAATCTCATAAGTTATTCACTAGAAACCTCATCGTTGGCTTCTTCCTCATGCTGAGAGGGAGGAGGTCTAGGAGGTGAAGAAGGAGCAACAAAAGTATGTCTTGGAGGAGATATTGGTGGCGTGTTGTTGCCATAGTTGCCAATAGTACCAAAAGGAGGGGGTCTATATTCGTAGCCACTAATCTCAGGTTGTTTTTGAGACATCCCCTTCATAGCCATGCACCTAGCAGCATCCATTTTGTCTAAACGCGCTTGGTTGTCCTTATGCTCAAAATGTTCTTGCAAATGGCAAAAATTTTCTTGTTCAATTAGAGTGAGTGAGACACTATCTGTGCTTTTGGAGGTCTTGAATGCAGAAAAGAGGAAACCTCCTTTGTACCACGGGGTGACCTTAGAATCTTTAGATTGGTTAGGACTAGAATTGTCATTAATAAGTGGCACTTGTGAGCATCTTGTAGGAGAGGGTAACTATGTATAATTGAATGGAGGATGACTCTCCTGCTCAAATTGAGACTGAGTTGTAACCAGCATGAAAAGAATTGTTGGTTGACTAATAGAATGAGACAAAGTTTTTCAGATATTGAGATAAGCAAAGCTAATGAAGATCACTTGTCAAAGTAGAACAATAGAGATGACTGGTCAAAAGTGCTCAAGAACTTACAACAATCAATTGACTCAAGCTAAGAGTGGAGCAAGAAGCTCGATTAGCAAGTAGCTATAGAGGTAACCGTGGTGTGACAAGTGATCAAGAGTAGCATTTGTTAGACTCAAAACCAATAGTTTTAGCTCATTTTTTTTAGTCTAGAACAAACCTAAGCATGTAGATAAAAAACCAGCTTCAGGTAAGAATAGGAAAAGATACTCCACGATAGGTTAAAATTCAAGTTTAATAGCTCCGAATTACAACAATAGTAGGACAACAGAATAACTCAGGATTCTTGGTTGAGGGTATGCGATGATATTTCAGTATCATATGACTCTTGACTAGTGAATGTGAAAAACTTAGTTTTGAAAGCAATTTGGTCAATGTTGTAGGTTGCAAGTATAATTTTTTGGTTTCAAGCACAGTAATATCTGGAAATAGACAAGTTTGCAAATAGTAGGTGATCAAACATGTCATCAAACACTTGTGCAAGAGCAAAAGAAACCTTGCCAAGACAAGAAATTGTGATATCAAAATGAAAAATTCTATGAGGACTACCGTGATGTTTTTATGTTCAAGAACGTTTGCACGGGTAGATCACAGTGAGAACACTTCAAGCACTTACTAGCCTAGAAGGACAAAGGCTCAATACTTAGCAACTTGGCCCACACTTGATGTCCCATCACCTTACAAAAAGTGGTTACCCATAATAGATGTTGGCTTTGTCATGGAGGTGTCAATGACACAACCAAAGGAACATAGATGGTGAGTAATCTTGGGCTGATCTGGGTTAGTCCACTAGGATCAATCCTTGCACCAAGATGCTAAGCAGAAAAATAGGGTGGCTTCTATCTATGGTTCTTAGTAAGGGATTCCGTTCATAATACTCCCCTTGCTCCCCGAAGGGACTCCTTACCTTGTGGCCACAAGAGTACCTTAAGCATTCTTGCTCAACATTTTTCTCATGGTCACAATCCCACAAGTACTCACATTAAGCGAAGATGAGTACTACGTCTACCAAGGTTTTGTGTCCTTGATAGCCTTGAGTTTATAGTGGGTCAAAATAGCTCGGTATTAGCTTGTCCCCACTTGGGTCATTCCTCTTGATTGCTCAAGAGCAGGCCCACTAAAGGATCCTAAACTACACAAAGAGTGGATTGACTTTTGAGTGTCAGGATTTCTGGTTCACCTCAAGAGTGAAGAGCATAATCTCCTAGCTCAAGAATCTCTCCCAAACATACCAAACAAAGAGTTTAATTACCCTCTTGTTTTCAAAATTTAAAAGTGGGTCAGGGTTTCTAGTTCACCACAAGGGTGAAGAGCATAATTTCCTACCACCAAAAGACTCCTACAACAAGATCTTAAGTGCCTAAGAAATGAAACAACTAGTATGAGCCACACTTAAAAGGAAAGTAATAAACTAGCAATTGGTTGTTTTTAGGCATTGGGCAGCCTTGCAAAACACAATTAGTAGCCCTTTTGCCTTTGGAGCTTTGACATGTGATCTTTTTTTAGCAAATTTTTTAAGGAATGAAGGTACCTACAAGCACAACTTGTTAGCTCCACAATGGTTAGCACATAAAATTTTTTTAGATAATCTGCAAGTAAAATAGCTAATCAAATGAATTTTTTTGGAAATGAAACCAACATGGTTGGATCAGGCTCAGAAAGAGCTTTCCAACGATATATCACACTTCAATTTTTGATACCATATGCGAAAATTTCTCAAAAATGAGTGTCAGTTTTTTGGAGTGGCACGGATTTTGAAAATGCCAAAAATTTCAAAAACTAGCAAATCTGGAATTCTGGGTCTCTGTCTATCAAAGAATGTCATGTGAGATAGTACTGGTCACGTGGGAAAGTACCGAACTATTTGCGAGAAAGCACAAGCTCGTGCGAGAACGTACGCCGGCTCACGTGAGAAAGTACACAGGCCCGCATAATAAAACACCTTTGTCACGCGTAGAAGTGCTAGAAACAACAAATCTTTGAGCAATATAGTGAGAAAATTTGTGTGAGATTCCATAACAGTGACACACAAAAGTATGGACAGTGTACAAAAATCACAAAAAAATTAAAAAAATACCTGAAACCTGTAGCAAAAATGTAAGAAAAGAAGGACAAAATAGAGCTGTCTTGCCCATGGTGGGCGCTAAAAATGTACACACTAAGATGTACACTTCACTAAGTCATTTCTTCCAAGAGAATCCATGAATGGGAAACCTTGGGAAGGTGACCTAGAGCTCCCTAGGCATGGAGTGCAAGGGTTTTAAGAGTGCTCTCAGCTAGAGCTATTAAGCCAATAACCTTGCTAGTAAACCATGCAATGGAAGATTCAATGAGACAAGGGAAAGAATGCCAATATCCTCAAGAATCCAAATGGAGATGAAATGCAAGCTATGCTAATAATGGAAATGCAAACTAAGCTATGGAAATGAAAGATAGAAGTGTTACAAATCCTTACTAATTAAGCTATGTGAATTAAACTAGAGCATGAAAGGAAACTAAGTAAGAAAGCATAAACATGAAGCTAAGCTAAGAATGCAAGAATGAAGGCTAAATGCAATAAGATCTCCAAAAGCTCCAAAGTCTTCAAAATCTCCAAAGTCTCCAAGAAATCCTACAGCATAAGATTAACATAAAAAGTTGGATCCCTAGAATGAGAAGAGAGCTTTTCTTTTATAGGAATTGAAAAGGAATGGACCATGGAGATTAAGAGGCAAAAGATTTAATCAAGGGTGGGGCTTGAAAGAGGAGCAATCCATGTGCACAAGTTTCCTCCAATGAGAAATAAGTGTTGACTTTTGTGCCCCATGTGAGACAAAAAGACCTTTTCTTATTTTTATAAAATAAGAATAATGCTTTATTTGTGCAACTTAGGATAAAAGGAAAAGTGGGGACTTTTTATTTATTAAAAGGGGAGGGAATTCCTTTTAAATAAATAAAGACTTTAGGATAAAATGGTTAGCCCATAGAAAATAATCGAATAAATGATAGAACTAGAATTTGATCAAGAATAAGCAATTGATGATTTTAGCAAATAATGCTAGCAAGGGGCTAATAGTCTAGATGACCATTTTTGGGTGATTACAGGTCAAATATGAGATGAACTGTACATTCATGGAAAGGGCATGCTTGGCCGTGGTTTTTGATTCCCAAAAATTATGCCATTATATGCTTGCCCACAAGATAAGGCTCATTGCCAAAATTGATCCTTTGAAGTATCTACTTAGTAAAATGACATTAAATGGAAGGCTAGCAAAGTGGGTTATGGTGTTAAGTGAGTTCGACATAGAATATGTTGATAGAAAATCAATCAAAAGGCAAGTCATTGCTGACCAGTTAGCAGAAGCACCACTTCAAGATGATCATCCCATCCAAGTGGAATTCCCGAATTTAGAGATTGTGAATGTTGAGGCAAAAACAAGGCAACTATATTTTGATGGTTCATACACTCAACATGGGTCAAGAGTAGGCATACTTCTAATCACTCCTCAAGGATCTACTATTCCTAAATCCTATAAATTGCTATTTCCATGCACTAATAATATAGCAAAATATGAAGCCTTGGTCATTGGAATCAAGTTGGCATTAGGATGGAAAGTGATAGAACTAAAGGTTTATGGAGATTCACAATTAGTCATTAATCAAGTCAATGAAGAATATCAAATGAAAGATGACAAATTAGTACCCTACAAAAACATGGGATAAAATCTTAAGAAGTACTTCGTACTTATTACATTTGAGCAAGTTCCAAGAGAGAAGAACACAGCAGAAAATGCAATGGCAACTTTGGCTTCACTTCTACAAATGCCTGATTAGAGTGCCAGATATGAATTCCTAGTAGAAGAAGTGGATCAACCCACATTTGACCCTACCCATCCTTATACCATTTTCTTGATAACTACAAATGAATCACCTTGGTATGGACCTATTTATACTTTCTTAAAAGATCAAATCCTTCCCATAGACCAAACTAGGAATCAAAAGAAAAGCTTCATTTGCCAAGCCGCTTGATATACTATAATTTTTGAAACATTGTATCACACGAGTTTAGATGGAATGCTCTTTAGATGTTTAGAAGAAGAGGAATCAAACATAGCCTTATGAGAAATCCATGAGGGAATTTGTGGATCACACTCGAATGAATTAACCCTAGCTAAGAAACTTCTTAGGATAGGATATTTTTGGCCTATGATGGAGAAGAACACTTGTAACTTTGACAAAACTTGTAGAAAGTGTCAATTCCATGGAAAATTAATACATGTTCCTGCACAAGAGCTTCATCCGATGACAACACCTTGGCCATTTTATCAATGGGGTCTATACTTAATAGGCATGATTTATCCACCAGCCTTGAATGGTCATAAATTCATCATCATGGTAATGAAATACTTTACTAAGTGGGTGGAAGCTGTACC
The DNA here is from genome assembly GCA_027943335.1 of Chamaecyparis obtusa. Taxonomy (NCBI): domain Eukaryota; kingdom Viridiplantae; phylum Streptophyta; class Pinopsida; order Cupressales; family Cupressaceae; genus Chamaecyparis; species Chamaecyparis obtusa. Next base: position 1,126,796 of record BSBK01004452.1, read on the forward strand.
CTTATCAACTACAATGAGAAAGTAGATATCTTTGTTTATCCTCAATCACAATATCTGTAGATATGGCATACATGATGCTATCATAATGGATAATTCCAAGCATTTCAAAAATAAAGACCTAAAGGAATTATGCACCAAGTTTCACATGATTCATCATTCTTCTTCAATCTGTTACCCCCAAGGTAATGGACAAGCCGAGGAAACAAATAAAAACATTTTGAAGATATTGAAGAGAACGGTGGACATTTCAGGTAGAGATTGGCACATCAAACTAAACCCAAACTTATGGGCTTATAGAACAAGCATAAGAACACCAATAGGAGCTATACCTTTTTCCTTAGTCTTTGGAATAGAAGCAATTTTTCCTTTGGAGGTAGAACTTCCATCCTTAAGGGTATCTCTTCATGGCTTGATAAGTGAGGAAGACTATAAGGTTGCTAGGCTGCAAGAACTAGAACTCCTAGATGAGAAACAAAAACAAGCATTTGATCATTTGAAGGTATACCAAAATAGAATGTCAAGGACTTATAATAAGCACATTAAGTCAAGAACATTTCAAATAGGTGACCTAGTTTTGGGAGAGAATCCGAAAAATCAAGCAGAAAGGGAAAAGAAAGGAAAATGGGAGGCAAACTGGTTAGGACCATTTATCATCATTGAAAATTTTGGGACCGACACATACAAATTAGCAGATTGTGATGGAGAAGAGTTGCAAGAACCTATTAATAGCATACATCTAAAGAGGTTCTATACATGAGGTAGATGAAAGAGCATAAAGAGTATCAGATGGGAAGCATCATATTTATCGTACATAGTCAAAAGAGATCTGGAAAATACCAAAAACAATTGAAAAGTAGAAAAGATAAAAAATAGTGGAAAATCGATCATGAAGAAAGAAAAAACATTCATATATGATCCTCAAAAAGATTTTGTCTTGGTAAAAACCTAGCAAATAGGCACCTCAATGATATGGAAAAAAAAATTGAAAAAAAGAAAAATACAAAACAATCAAAAAAGAGAAAAAAGTGCCTTGGTGAAACCTAGCAAATAGGCACCTTGGTAGCAAAAAAAGAGAAAAGCTTTAAAAAAATAGAAAAAAGAGAAAGATCTATTAAATCGGTGAAAACCTGGTAAATAGGTGCCATTGAAAGTCCAAGTCAGTTGCATGCCTAGAAGGTCACCTTGTAAATATTGCATTCGCCAGCATTTGTATATATTACATAATAAAACCCCACAGTTGCATTTGCAAGTACCTCAAGATTTTGGTCACCTAATCTACAAATTGTCCAAAGTCCTATTATACACTAAGTTTGCACCCTTGTTTCAAGCTCTCTTGGTCTTGATAACCTAGTATAACATTGGAATCATCTCCAGGTGTGGGACCTATGCTAATTGAGATGAGACCTCCAGGTTCTAGGTTGGTTCCTCTTGGACAATCACCTTAATTTTCTTCTTTGACAAGAAAGTAAATTATTTTGAGGGGAAAGAGATAGAAGGAATGCATGAAAGGGAAATTATTGAAAGCAAACTACCTACTAGGTGATACACCAAATTGAAATGAACACAATACATTGACCAAACTAGCATGAAAGCTCTCAAATCTAATAGAACATAATCTTTCTAAATAGGCTTGCATAAGTGTTTCACAGAGGGGTCTGGACAAAAGACACAAACTGTGACCTGCAAGCAAATGTTCTTTTCGGCAAAAGGGCACAGGAATGAGACAGAATGATAGGGGGCTAAAGTATACCCACAAACTCACTCAAATCAAATCAGACACAGTAGTGCACATATAAGCTGAAAGAAAGAAGGCCTCTGGAACTCCAAGATTTCTCTAACAAAGCCAATATATTATACTCAATAAGAGAAATACAAACAAGGGAAAGACCAGAGGGCAGAAAAAATGCCACAGATAGCCTCTATTGAGTTTGAGATTTCAATGAAAGATCACAAACTATAAAAGTCAGAGTGCAGAAAGAATGCCATAGATAACTCCTAGAAAGAGAAAAACTCTTTTTATAAAATGTAAAACTCTGAGCTCTAAAAGCTCCAAAAACATTATATACATCTCCTCAATTGCACACAAGCAGGAGCAAAAAACCTAATTAGGGTTACACAAATTTTCATAAAATAATAGAGAACCCTAATCCTGTCATTCCTGATCATAAATGCAATGTTAAAATATCTTGGCTGATCAGATATATGTCCTTGTACATAATTCTATCAACACAACTGCCTGCAGAAGAGTCGCCTTGATCTAACCACCTCCCTGCAAATTGAAAACCTTACGCCACCATCGTGACCTTGATTTTGTTGAATTGGGTTTTCCATGAATGCTCAATTCTGATCTTCATAGATATTCTAATTTTAAAAGTATAAGCGGTCACAGGTGGTGCCAACCTTTTAATGATTCTTTGGTGCAAGAACACTGACATGGTACCTCCGGAAAGAAGAAAACAACACACGACGACCACTATGATCTTCCTCATCATCCTCGTGACCTGCAATTATCCTAAAAAAATCAATTCTGAGCTACCACCACTCTTCGCATATGGCCCATTGGATCAAACATTGGCAAAAACCTCACAGAAGATTCGAATTCGGGTTCCAACGGCTGCCAGGTCCAAGTTTAAAACACGACTGTCGATCACATTCTTCCTGGTAGATCGGATGACCTAGGTCATTCCTTATAACAGTCACAAGTCCCTTGAGAAATTGCTGGCCACATCATCAATTCGTTGACCAATGAAAATCAAGCACCTCAGCACAACGACTAGTGGGTCCATGGATAACTATCAATTTTAAATCAGACGGTGGTCGCATGATCGCAAAGGGGAAGAATACTCCTTACGATCATGCGACAACTATAGATCATATTCACACTATCATCCCACTGAAAGCCTTGGGCCCACCTGCCAAATCACCCTTCATCGAATGGTTGTCGCAAGATCACAAAGGGGAAGAATATTCCTTACGATCATGTGACCACCGTAGATCATATTTGCACTTCAACCACCTCAGAATGGAGACCGCCAGACATAACATTAACTACCTTCCAGAGTTGTGCGAACACATGACTGTGAAAATGTTGGGTCGTTAAATGGAAAGCACTTAATTGCCAGAGATAAGAGATCAAGTGACCGCACAGTCACCTAATCGTAGAAATAGAGGCTTGACCGCCAGAAAAATTGGAGTTCAAGCGACTGCATCCTTGAAGACCTGGGACCCACTTTGGTCTCAACAACGCACATAGGAAAAGATTTCACTGAAGAAGAAATGCGGGGTGTGAAAGGTTGAAAACAACCTAGGTTTTTAAGATTGACTGAAGAAAATAGAAAACACCGAGGGTTTTTAAGCTTGGATAATTTTTAGAACCCTGCGACATAAGTATTCCCTACAAACCTTGAAACTTGAATATCTTCCTGGGTTTTATGAATTAGCACATGTGATCTGAACTAGAGCATTGTGACACATTAAGGAAAATAGGGCCAAGTTTGCAAACCATAAAACTTTGTGGATCTACCTTGCAAGTGAAAATAGGATTGTGGCCAAAATTGTATGATAGGAAATTTTGGGTAACATTTTGGCGATTTATGCGGGATGTCAGCCTGCTAGACATTAGACCAGTGGCCTTGATGCAATCCATTGGGCATAGGAGTCATCCCAGATATATACAACTTGCTTGACAGAGAGAGACTTGGAACCAGAGGGATAAAATTATGCACGGGCACTTCTTGGAAAATAGGGAAAACTAACCTAGAAAGCAGGGACAAAAAGAAAGGAAACATATTTACAAAGATTTACAAGGAAGGATTGACCTCAAAGAAAGGCTTCAAGTGGAATCCATTAACTGATATAGGCAAGGTGTCTCCTTCAAGAGTTGATAGTTGAAAAGCATTAGGCCCCTTGCATTCTGTAATAACAAATGGTCCACCCCAGAAGGAATCAAACTTTGTATGTTTTCCAAGATTTGATCTGAACTCATCCCATTTGAGAACTACATCTCCAACTTTGAAGTCTCTAGCCTTGGCTCTTCTATCAAAACTTTTCTGTGTTTGTACCTGATGGAACTCCATATCCTTCATGGACTTATCTCTAAGTTCTTCTAACTCTATGAGCTGAGCATACCTGATTTGTAAGGGATCCCCTTCTCCAAATAGGACATACTGAGTGCCCAAGTCCAAAGCTAGCAATTCAGTTGAAATGGACAACTTAGCCTCTTTGCCATATACTAACACATAAGGAGAATTCCCAATGATCTTTTTTGGGGTAATCCTATCTAACCATAAGGCAGACTTCAACTTAGTATGCCAATCTCTCTGGTTATCTTGCAGAGTCTTCTTGATTATCCTAATCAAGTTCTTATTAGTTGATTCTACCAAACCATTGCCCTGAGGGTAGTAATTTGAACTTGTATTCAGATAAATGCCATTTCTGATTTCCCATTCTGAGACTTTAAGGCCTATGAATGCGAATGCATTATTTGATATTATGGAGTCTAGAGTGCTGAATCTATGAATTATATCATCATAAAAACTCAAGACATCACTCTCATTTGATTCTTTCAAGGCAACTACCTCTGTCCATCTAGTGAAATAATTTGTTGCAGTGATTATCCACTTGTGTCCTACACTAGATGGAGGATTAATCATGCCAATAAAGTCTATGCCCCATCTCATGAATGGTTGCTTTGTTCTGATCGGCTGAAGGGGCAGATCTGCTAGCCCTTCTTTTCCTACAAACATGGCACATTTGATGCATTTTCTCACATAATCATGACTATCCTTAAAGATAGATGGCCAATAATATCTAGCCCTCATGATTTTAAAAGCAGTAGTCCTAGGAGAAAAGTGACCTCCAGAAGGTCCATCATGAAATTCAAATAGGACATCATCTATCTTTTCTGAATCAATACATCTCAAGAGGACACCATTGTGATCCTTTCTAAAAAGAACCTCATCTATCAGCACAAAGGGAATAGATTGTAATCTATAATATCTTCTTTTTGTTGAATCTAGGTCTATAAGACATTGTTTTGTCTTCAAGTAATGGATCATGTTAGGAAACCAACCTAATGCCTTTGCATGTTCCTCTGCAGAATGCACAACTAGAGATGCATCTATTTTCTCTATTTTCTTTGAACTTTCATCCCCTGCCAAATGCTCACAAAGACCTCTTCCTCTAACCAGCTTGGTGGTTTGGATATCAATGTCATACTCCATCACTCTGGTAATCCAACCAACTCTTTTTTCATTTAGGTCCTTGGAAAGAAAAAATTCTTTGACACTTGGATGAGTAACCTTCAAGTGTACCTTGTTATGGGTCAATAAATATCTAAAATTTTAAAGGCTCTTCACCACACCAAGTACATGTTTCTCTACAAAAGTACCTTTGTTCATACTCTTCTAAACCTTTGCTGAAGAAAGCAATAGGCTGCTCCAACCCATCTGAATTTTCTTGAGTCAACATAGCAGATATGGCATCATGACCTCCATAAGCATAAAGGATAAAATCCTTTTTGAAATTTGGGTTTAATAGAGTAGGGGCTTCTATCAAAGCCTCTTTGATAGCTTGGAAATTAGCTTTTCCTTCTTTAGTCTAGTTGAAGGCTGAACTCTTCTTTAACATGGCTGTCAAAGGCTTCAGTAAATCTGCAATATTAGGCAAGAAACGCCTAACAAAATTAATCTTTCCTATGAAAGATTGGAGACTTTTCTTATGATGTGGCAATGATAGCTCTAGGATGGCTACAATCCTCTTAGGGTTTACTATAATTCCTTTCTTGGACACTATATATCCTAGCAATTTTCCTTCATGAACTGCAAACACACATTTCTTGGGATTAAGAGATATCCGAAACTCTCTACATCTTTCAAAGATTTTCCTCAGGTGTTTGATATGATTTGATGCATGTTTAGAATATATAGTTATGTCATCTAAGTAGACCAGTACAAACTTGTACATGAGGCTTTTAAAGGCCATATCCATTGCCTTTTGAAAATTAGCACCTGCATTTGACAAACCAAATGGCATCTTTTGATAAGCCATGGTTCCCCACTTGGTTGTAAATGCAGTCTTGTATTGATCCTCTTCATTAACTAAGATTTGATTGTATCTTGAATAGCCATCCAATAATGAAAATCTCTCGGATCTAGAGACACATTGTAAGATTTGTTCCATAGAGGATAATGGATGGTGGTCTTTTAAAGAGGCTCTGTTAAGATCCCTGAAGTCAACACATAACCTCAACTCCCCATTCTTCTTTCTTACAGGAACAAGGTTGGAAACCCAACTAGTATGTTTGATGGGGTAGATGATACCACTTTCTATTAATTTGAGCACCTCTTTATGCATAAGTGGCTCAAGCTTGGGATTAACAGGCCTTTGTTTTTGTCTTATTGGTTTGGCATTAGGTTCTAGTTCAATAGCGTGTTAAGCAAGGGCAGGATTAAAACCTTTGAGGTCTTCATATTGCCATGAAAAAACATCACTAAATTCCTTGAATAATTGGGTGTAAGCCTACCTTTCCAAATCAGTGTTTACATTTCCAAATTGTAAGCTTTTACTTGGTTCCAATTCTAATTAAACACAATGCTCTTGTTGAACTACCAGGCTAGCTTTATTCTTCTTAACTTGATCATCTTTGTTGAAGAAAACTTCTAAGGTGACAAGACCTCTAGGCATCTTATTAGACTTAAGTTGTATTACTTGGTCACCATAATTTTGCATTAGCCTATCTTGGTTATGCTATGAGAAGACATCCTCCTCAAACAAGAATTGTAGAATTTGCTCATCATTGTCAAACACTTGCCAACTAGTATCATTATTAGGGATAGAAGGTCTGAAAATCACTTTGATATGTTGTTGGGTATCCTCCTTTGAAATACTATTAGGAATATCATACTGAGATCTAATAGCAGCTAATCTATCTGCATTCTGATTTAGCTTTCTAGGGATAGCAACAATGTTGAAAGCACAAAAGTCTTCAATTGCATCCCAAACCCTATGTTTGTATGCTTTCAAGGTGTCATTTTTGGTTGCAATTATCCCCCTCACTTGGCTGACTACTAACTCACTATCACCATAAAATTTTAAGGCTTTGAGCCCTCTTTTTGTAGCCCACTCCAATCCATTCACTAGACTTTCATACTCTGGAGTGTTGCTAGTGTAGGAGAAACTAAATCTGAAAGCTATATAGCATCTTTCTCCTTTTGGGGACACTAGCATAGCACCACCACCAAAACCATGTCTGCTTCTGGCTCCATCAAAAAACAATTCCCAAACCTGATTACTCTGATTCTCTAAATCAGTGTCCTCTTTGAGGAGATTTGGCTCTATGGATCCACTTTCTTGTATCAAATAACTCCCCAAACCAGCATCCCAAATAACATTTTCTTGGGCCTCAAAAGCATGTTCTGATTCTAGTTCATCAAGTAAAATATTAGGGATACTTTCTATCTTAGTGCTTGCTTCTCTGATAGTTGAGAAGTCATTGTCATCAAATATAGGGTAGTTTGCATTGATGGTATTAGACACATATGGTTCTATATGGTGTGCTGCTAATGATTCGAACTTGATGGTGACCTTGGTACCATATCTTGTGTGAAAAAGCATGTGGGACCAGTCATAAGAAAGGTAGCCTCCTATTTTGGCTGTAAAATCCCTTGACAAACATATGGTAAATAAAGTAGGGAGATCTATGATATAAATATCAAGTAGGATGGAGAAATTAGGACTAGCATGAAGGATTAGACTGGTATCCTTAGCCACACCTATAGTGTTAACTGAGGATCCATCAAGTTGTGTAACCTTATTTTGGAGGGGTTCATATTTAAGTCCTAACTGGTCAGCCACCTTCTTGGGCATTACAGTACTAGTAGCTCCACTATCTACCATACAATTATGTACTAAGGATTTTCCAATAATTAAAGATACATAAAAGGGAGGTGGTTTTGAGTTCCTACCTTGCATGGTATTGGCTTTGGAGTTGCAACTTGGAGCCTCCTTTTCTTGATCAGTTTTAACTAACACTGGCTTTGCAGCTTCTTTTGTAGGCTGAGGGGTTGTCATTTCAGTCATAGCTTTCTTCAAAATCTCAGGTTGTCTTGGAATAGCCAAAGAATCCCACATAGACATAGTAATGTTCACCTTCTTCATGTTGTCTACAATGTTGAAAGGTGTCACAATGTTTACTCTTTGTTGTGCTTTTACTATAATGGGCTCCACCTCTTTGAGAGGCTGGCCTTCTTTTCTTGTAATGGCAGGATCCTTCTTGAATATGATGGGGGTAGCTTGCTACAGTGGCTCTACAGATGTAGTAGCTTTAGTCCCAGAGTCTGCATGTTCCATGTCTTGAGCTCTTCTCTTTGACCTTGTGTTGGTAGCAATGGAAGGTTCACCAATGACTGCATTGAAGTCTTGCTGCTCCCAATTGAAAAGAGTAGTCTCATTCTCTTGTGGTTCTTGTTGAGGAACTGATCCACTAGAAGAAGCCTCTGATTGAGCTTGTGAGGCATTTTGAACCATTAGTGCTTGGTTCATCCATCCATTTGAACATGTGCCTGATTATGAGGCTGATTACAAGGGAAACACCATTCATTGTCCATAACCATATTATTTTGACTAGGGACCATGTCCCTAACTGGATTTGCAGAATTAAGAGGTGCAGGGTTGTATGGTTGGAATGGTCTTTGATTAAAATTTTGTCTTTGTCCTTGATAACCTCCTTGGTATGGTGGCCTATTTTGTTGATAAGGTTGTCCCTAATTTTGATATTGTTGATTAGGACTTTGGCCTTGTGGCTGAAAGGGCGGTCTGATTCCTTGCCCTTGCCTCTTTAGGTTTGTGACCTCTTTAGTCAAAGTTTGCAGCAAATTTGTCATTTCTTGCTGACTAGTTTGTTGACTATTCTTGATCTCTTGTAGCTCTTGAGAGAAACATTATTTTTTAGCACCTGACTGCTGGTACTAGCTTGAGGTGCTAATATGGTGGGAATAGGGGTAAATGGGGGTACTTGTAAAGGTGCAACAGGCTGAAGGCTAGGAAAGATGGGCATGGGTGGCCTTCTAGCTATCATACTTGCCTAGATTAAACAATTTTCAGCCCTGATAGCTATGTCAAAAGCTTGGGGCAAAGAGATACCACCCATAGATTGGATCATGATAAAAATTTGACCATTCAGAATTTGCAAGAAATATAGGAAAGCATGGTCATCTGATGGCCTCACTGAGATTGGAATCCTATTCCATGTCTTGAGAAATCTATTGTTATAATCTGTCATTTGTTCTTGAGGGTCTCTTTTAATGGTTGTCAACTGCTCAACCAAAGACAAGTTGTTTGATTTATCCTCAAAATGTTTACTCAATGCATCTCCTAATTCATCCCATGAAGTAATGGAACCAACAGTTAATGTTCTAAACCATTCAAGAGCCTTACCTTTGAGAGAGGTTGCTAATAACTTGGTGGCCACATCTTCTTGAGTTATATTATGTATGCTACAGATAGTGGTCACATCTCTTATATTCTCAAAAGTTGTAGTTTGTCCTTCACCTATGAAATCAGGTAGACTTTTTAGTGCCACCAAGGGCACATCATGATGTTGAGCAAAGACTAATGGAATCCCCTAGTTGAAAGGTGCAAAAGAAAACTATCTAGCCATTGTAGGAGCTAAAATTTGAGTAGCAACTGTGTGAGTTGTAGTTGACGTTGGGTTTGAATCTTCTTCTAGATCTCTGATTAGAGATCTTCCTCTTCTTCTGAGATGAAAGGGAAAAGGTCTCCTTTCTGAAGTCTCAGGTGGTGTAGACTCTACTCTTCTTGTAGGAGATGTTCTTTGGGTTGATCTACCTTTTTAGCCTCTTTTCAAGGGAAACTCTAAAAATTTAGTAGGCTTTGAGCTCCTAGTCTCAATCTTTCTCATAAACTTTGAACAAGTTTAGCCTGGATCTATGAAATCAGTGGAGTCACTAGATATACTTGATAGAAAAACTTCTAAAAGTCTATATTATGCAATCAGTTCATCAGAAATAGCATAATCTTTCAAAGATAAACTTCTTTTGTTGGAGTCCCACCAGGCATGCCAGAATTGTTATACACTAAGTTTGCACCCTTGTTTCAAGCTCTCTTGGTCTTGATAACCTAGTATAACATGGGAATCATCTCCAGGTGTGGGACCTATGCTAACTAAGATGAGACCTCTAGGTTCTAGGTTGGTTCCTCTTGGATAATCACCTTAATTTGCTTCTTTGATAGGAAAGTAAATTCTTTTGAGGGGAAAGGGATAGAAGGAATGCATGAAAGGGAAATTAGTGAAAGCAAACTACCTACTAGGTGATACACCGAATTGAAATGAACACAATACATTGACCAAACTAGCATGAAAGCTCTCAAATCTAATAGAACACAATCTTTTTAAACAGGCTTGCATAAGTGTTTCACAGAGGGGTCTGGACAAAAGACACAAAAATTGACCTGCAAGTAGATGTTCTTTTCAGCAAAAGGGCATAGGAATGAGATAGAATGATAGGGGGCTGAAGTATACCCACAAACTCACTCAAATCAAATCAGACATAGTAGTGCACATATAAGCTGAAAGAAAGAAGGGCTCTGGAACTCCAAGACTTCTCTAACAAAGCCAATATATTATACTCAATAAGAGAAATATAGACAAGGGAAAGACCAGAGGGTAGAATAAATGCCACGAATATCCTCTATTGAGTCTGAGATTTCAATGAAAGATCACAAACTATAAAAGTTAGAGTGTAGAAAGAATGCCACAGATAACTCCTAGAAAGAGAAAAACTCTTTTTACAAAATGTAAAACTCTGAGCTCTAAAAGCTCCAAAAACATTATATACATCTCCTCAATTGCACACAGGCAGGAGCAAAAAACCTAATTAGGGTTACACATATTTTCATAAAATAATAGAGAACCCTAATCCTATCATTTTCGATCATAAATGCAATGTTAAAATATCTTGGCTGATCAGATATATGTCCTTGTACATAATTCCACCAACACAATTGCCTGCAGAAGAGCCGCCTTGATCTAACCACCTTGCTGCAAATTGAAAACCTTACATCACCATTGTGACCTTGATTCTACTGAATTGGGTTTGCCACGAATGCTCAATTCTAATCTTCATAGATATTTTGATTTTAAAATTATAAGTGGTCATAGGTGGCGCCAACCTTTTAATGATTCTTCAATGCAAGAACACTGACATGGTACCTCCGAAAAGAAGAAAACAACACACAAAAGCCACTATGATCTTCCTCATCATCCTCACGAACTACAATCATCCTGAAAAAATTAATTCTAAGCTACCCCCACTCTTTGCATACGGCCCATTGGATCAAACACTGGCGAAAACCTCATAGAAGATTCGAATTCGGGTTCCAACGGCTGCCAGGTCCAAGTTTAAAACACGACCGTTGATCACATTCTTCCTAGTAGATCGGACGATGTAGGTCATTCCTTATAACATTCACAAGTCCCTTGAGAAATTGCTGGCCACATAATCAATTCGGTGACCAATGAAAATCAAGCACCTCAGCACAACGACCAGTGGGTCCATGGATAACTATCGGTTTTAAATCGGACGGTGATTGCATGATCGCAAAGGGGAAGAATACTCCTTATGATCATGCAATAACTGTAGATCATATTTGCACTATCATCCCACTAAAAGCCTTGGGCCCACCTACGAGATCACCCTTCATCGAATGGCTGTCACAAGATTGCAAAGGGGAAGAATATTCCTTACGATCATGCAACGACCGTAGATCATACTCGCACTTCAACTGCCTCAGAACGGAGACCGCTATACATAACATTAACCGCCTGCCAGAGTTGCATGAACACACGACTATGAAAATGTTGGGTCATTGAATGGAAAGCACTTAATTGCTAGAGATAAGAGATCAAGTGACCGTACAGTTGCCTAATCGCAGAAATAGAGGCTTGACCACTAGAAAAATTGGAGATCAAGTGACTGCATCCTTGAAGACCTAGGACCCACTTTGGTCACAACAGTGCACATAGGAAAAGATGATACCGAAGAAGAAATGCAGGGTGTGAAAGGTTGAAAACAACCCAGGTTTTTAAGCTTGACTGAAGAAAATAGAAAACACCGAGGGTTTTTAAGCTTAGACAATTTTTAGAACCCTGTGACATAAGTATTCCCTGCAGACCTTGAAACTTGAATATCTTCCTGGGTTTTATGAATTAGCGCATGCGATTTGAACTGGAGCATGGTGGCACATTAAGGAACATGGGGCCAAGTTTTCAAACCATAAAACTTTGTGGATCTACCTTGCAAGTGAAAATAGGATTGTGGCCAAAATTGTATGATAGGAAATTTTGGGTAACAAGTCCCACAAATGAAATTATCTCAAACTGGGGGAAATCTACTCAAAAGGAGAAAGGATTCATCAAAAGTAGGATTTATTCAATCATGGAATCAATTCATCAAATTCTCAAGAGGAACACTTAATCAAATCTACATTCTAATCCAATTTGAGCCAAAATGCAAGATTTGATCCAAGATCTTACATGACCTTATCTTTATCAGGATTAAAAGTATGAAATGGATGGAACTACACTTGACATATGGATTTGAAAAAAATTGCAAGAAATTTTTTGAAGTGTTGATTAAATTGATGAAATCATGTCTTTCTAGTGAATCGATGAAAGTTTTAGACTAGACAAGCTATGATGAAAGGATGATATTTTTGTTGATTTCTGAGTGACTATCTTCAAATCAAATTTTTAAATCATGTATTATTTTTCTAAGGACATGATCATCAAAGAATCATTGAGGACTTGTACATAGGATAAAACTGAGATTTATTCTTGTTTACACAAAATGATACCTTGGCTATTTTGATCTTCAATATCATAATACCAAAATCCACTTGCAACATAGAATCTCACAAAATTGGTATTTGCACTCTCATTATTGGCTTCAATCAGTGATAGTCATACCAAAGAGAGATGGGAAAGCAAAGAAAGAGGTGCAAAAAGTATTCATATCATCATAGTTGAACTAGTGATGATTATACTAAAATGGGATTCCAAAAGCACTCAATGATGATTATAAGCTCCAAATTTTGAATAATGACAGTTAGCTGCATACATCTTAGATTAAGTGCATTGTATATTGTTTTGACTTTCTTAGCTTAAATTGCAAGAGGAAATTAAAAAGGGGTTGTACTCAAATAAAAAATCAAAGGATTATCAAAAATAACTATATAAGATTGAGTGTGTTGGAAATAAAAAATAAATTAAAAACAAAGGGCATTTTATTAGTTCGCTTGCATTGATTAAGTTGCATTAAGTCATTTTCATTAAACCTTGCATACATTTAAAGGTGTCCAACATTTGAATCATTAAGTTACATTATCATTATATTGCATCCATCTACATTACATTAAGTTGCATTATCATTAGATAGCATCCATTTAAGCTCATTATCATCATCAGATTGCATTCATCTCATTTAAGGGGCATTCTTAAATATCAATTCATTAGGAGCATTGCATTAGTTAGAAATCATTTGTAACATCCATTAAGATCATTCAACATCAAATACACATCATTCATGATAGTATTATCCATTCATATTGCATATATCATTATTCATTAAAAGATCATGATCATGGCATTATTACATATATTCATCACATTTACATATCAAGCAAAAAACATCCATAGATTCATCACATTTACATATCAAAAGGAATGCATCTATTAGATTCATTAATCATTATCCATCCAACATCATATATGTATCTATTGCATACACACAATATCATTAATCATTAAATTTACATTGCATTCATTTATTTTATGTCATACATAAGACAAAACATTAAAGCATCATTGGGACATATGCAAACATTTGAAAAATTGCATTCTAAAAAGCATAAAACAAAGCATATAGGAGGTAGAATCATATAGATCTGCATATCATGCAAAACACCTAAAAAAGATATCCAACACATGATGACATCATATATAGTGAAATCTATCAAACAGAGTATCAGAGTCCATGGTACCATCATCATGAAATAAAAAAGATATCAAAGTATAAAGGAATGATCATCAAAGCAATATCTAATTATCAATGTTCATCAACTATCAGAGCATCAGCATAAGCAACATCAATCGATAAAAAATGATACAACAAGAGTCCAAGGTCTTGATAAAAACAAAGAGAAAGATCATGTATATCAACACATGTAAATCATAGATATCTCAAAAGACCGAATCACTAGCACCATCGGTACCATCAAGACCATTACGACCATCAGGACCAGGAGCACTATCTGGAGGCTGAATGGAACTGGCCTATAAACCATGCTGACTCATAGTAGCCATAAAAGTTTGCATCATCAAGCTCAACTAAGAAACCTGCTATTGTACTGTCAAAATTTGAGTCTTTAGAGAAACAACATCTGATGTTGATGCTGGGGCAGAAGTCTATGCCATAGAAGACTGAGGAGGAGGAATAGAAGTAGATGACATAAAAGAAGATGGATCACCCAAAGATGGAACAAAATGAGAAGATGATGGATGTGAAGAAGATGAAGGCATTGAAATAGAAGCATGTGCCTGAGATGAAGGAGCCTGAGGAACAATTAGAGGAATGACCTGCTGAGCAGGAGGACCCTGTGCCTAATCAAGTAATACCTATGCAATATCTACATCAACCTCCCTCTGATGCCTAACTCTAGGCCTATCTACTGGATCCCTGGCAACCTAATGTAATACTCTATCAACCCATCGACCCCTCACCTGATCCACACCCCTAGGAGGAATCAGAGAAACAACAATCAAGGGAATATGAACTCTATCGGCTTTAGCTCCTCGATGACCCCATCGTCCATGTCATCCCCTAATCCTACCACCACCACCTCCATCATCATCTCCATCGTCACCATCATCACCACCATCTCCACCAGCATTGTCATCATCTCGACCATCACCGTCATCCCCATCTGATAACTCATCCATAGTGGGAATCCTCTCGGTAGGATCTATGAATCTGGGAAAAAGGTATTGATGTAACCAAGCACCATAATCATCTTTAATACCTGCATCTGCAATCTACCCTCTCATAGACCAAGGAAGATATAAGAGGTCTCAACTCTCCCTCATAGCGGTGCCAAAATCAACACAGGGGCCCCATAATGATCTCTCCGCCTATACACGGGCATACATCGCCACTCCCTATGGCATACATTATCTGTGCCCATATTGATGCAATACTCTACGAAAGCAAAATCTCTATATAAAAAATGTAGAACATCTGATCATCTAGCGAGGACAAAACATGTAAGATAGCTTAGAGTCATCCTCTAGCCAAGCCTTGCAACCAAGATAAGGCCTCTAAATAATAGTATCCATGTCATTAAGGACACATCACTAGTAATATAGCTTACCCATATGGGTCTAGATGATAATACCATTGTATATCCAAGAAAAAGGCCAACCTGGACTACGATCTTGTGGTGTAATAGGACGTGTCACTAGGATATGCTCCTAGGTCCAAAGCTGTAACAGGATAGCTCCTACAGTCAATGTGGTGGAATGCCTATAAACAACAGTGTGTAACTCATGGTACAACTGAGCTAACACACAAGAACCCTAATCAAACCGACAAGGATCTGCCATCAAATCCTTAATAATGGGACCCCAACTGACAAAAAATCCATGCCCGCATCTATCAGGAAGAAGAAAACCTCCAATCAATGTACCAAGAACAACTGGTAATACAGGGAAGGAAACAAACTGAGCCCACTAGATGTGAGCATCACCAATGGTAGGATAACCAAAGACCTATCAACATGCTGATCCATCATAAACAGAATCATAATAGACAAGCTCTCCCTAAGTAGGCAACCATAGAATGTAATATACGTCCTCTGGTGTAATAGTCATCTCTCCCATGGGAAGATGATAGGTATTATGGTTTGAGTGCCAATGCTTAGCCATAGCAATAATAAGACCCCAATTCACTTGGAATCGAGGAAGATATAAGAGGAAAGACAAGCCACAGAGATTAATGTGCTGACGATCTACCACACTTAGATCAGTGATCATACCCCAAGATAACAGATAAGCACCATGGATACACAATGACCCAAGCTCAAGCTACAAAAAGCAAGTACAAATTACATCAGAATGCACATTGGTAATTATTTGGAACATTCTAAGTCAATCAAAAATTTTCAAACTATCAAACGACAATCAATTTTGTATTTCTACTCAGATAGAATGGAAATTTATCATCACCCATCATCTGAATCTAGATTGACGAATGATATTTCAACTATAACTGACTCATACTGACATATTACAACTTGCTAAGAACATCAAGTTTGGGAACTTCATCTATCAATTGATCGACGACGTTGAAAAAAATAAAAAAGTGGACTTAATCAAATTGATTTTTTTTTTTGAGTGAAAGCACTATTTCAGGATGCAAAAGTGAAAAAATGCAAAAGCGTTGTTAAAAAGTGTAAAAGCGCTCCTTAATGGTTTAAAAGCAAAAAAATAGGTGAAAGCGCTCTAAAAAATAGCGGAAGTGCTATTTAACATGTTAAAAGCGCAAATAAGAGCAAAATCGCACCTAAGCAAAGGAAAAGTGAAATAGGGCAAAAATTGGGTGAGTAAAAGCGCACAACCAGATCACGGAAGCGCCCTTTAAAATTGCAAAAGTGCAACTTTGAGGGAAAAAGTGCACATTGAATTAAAAAATAGAAAAAAAGGGTACTTTTCCAAGAAAAATTTGAAATTAAATCCATAAATAAAAAAAGTGAAGTATAGGCACTCATGGGAGGTCCAGAGCCAGGAAGACGTTGATATCAATGACATTTCTTGAACTGATGCTTGCGGATGGGGATAGACATCATGAAAATTCAAACAACTCAGAGAGGAAACGTTAAAAAGTGAAAGTGAAAATGAATAGTGAAAAAGGAATTTTGACCCCTTTATATAGCTATTTGACTTAAAAGAGAGGTAACTTTAACCAAAGAGAGGACTATTTTACTAAAAATGACCCAGAAGCATGAATTTATCATCAAATTAGCCAAAACAAGGGCATTTGTAATCAAATGGATGAAAATAAATATCATAAATGAAATTAAAATTCTATATAAAAATTGAACTAAATCAACATGATTTGACCTAAAACATCAAAATATCAATCATCGATCAAATTTTATTTCATTTCCAAGGGGGGCATACCATCAGATAATCAACATCAGCAGTATCATCGAAAATCAAGAGACTGATCATCAAATCAAAGCGAAAGATTTTATCAAGAAATTTTTCATAAATCAATCGAATGGGGCATCACATCAATATCAATCATCAAATCAGGTATCGTATCAAAATATTTCATTGAATCAAACATCATATCAAGGATCCATCATCAGAACTACATCAAGGGTATTAAATCAATTGAAATCTACATCAATCTCATATCAAATATTAGAATCGACCATTGAAAGACATCAAATTAACACCAAAGATTGACCATCAATGAATCAGGACCTATCATCAAGCAAAATTAGAGTATTCTTTGAATTGACATGCTTCGCACGTCAACTCAAAGAGGGGCATTTGTAATCACCTAAAAATGGACAAAGATAATTTAATGATAAATCAAGTCAAATCAAAGAAAATCATGACAGGATCAAAGTAATTGAATCACAATGCATAATTAGCCAATCAAAATCAAAATCAAGTCTTAATTCGAGATAAATCAAAATTGAGAACATTTTTATCAAATGAAATCAAATCAAAGTGCAATTAAATCAATTAATTGTATAGTTTTGGATTAAATCAAATTCAACCCATTCAAGGGGTACATGACTAGACAAATGAATTAAAATCAATTAATAAATCCTAATTTCTCTCAACAACCACAAAGGGAGGAAATTCAATCAACCAATAGGATTTGAGGAAAGGCATTCACATGGATCAAGCCAAATTCAATCTCAATCACTCAAAGTGAAAGAGCATCTTGTCCATTGATCTTGTCTACTTGTCCCAAGCTTTGAGGACACAAACTTTGCATTGTCTTCAAAGGGTGGAACCAAAGACTCAACCAAGGCTTAATCATGATCAACTACACTACACTCCCTACCATTGCATAAATCTCTAAAAGGAAGACCAAAATCCTCATAATTCATAACCACACAAATCTGAGAATTGCATAGAACCTCTTGCATTTTATAGCTAGAGAGGCATTTTAAGAGCTTAATTAGCATTCAATTTGAATATAATTGTTAGCTTTAGCTTAATCTTTATCATTTCTCATTCTAGGACTCATTAATGGTAGCTTGCTGAGAGCTTCTATTAGCACTCTTAGATAGAGAGCCATAAGATGCTCAATTACTCTTTCATTTTCTAAATAGTTGCTATATTGTGGTTTATTTAGTTTCTATTTCATTTATTGATCAATACTAATTCTATGAAGGTACATTTCCTTGTACACAAGATTCAATAACACTTTTTCTTAAATTGAAAATTTTCATAATCTGACTATCAGAAAATGATTTTTATGTCTCTGTAGGATGACTGATCACAGAAAAGTAAAAAAACCAGAGAGCAGATTCAATCAAGAAGGAAAAGCTTTGAAAAGGAAGATAAAAAAGGAGAACATTGCTCACATTAAGCTTTTTCTTGAGGATTCACAACAGGAAAGTCAGGTATATGATCATTACATCAAAGTTATAGAAGCATATAAGGAAAAAAAATTTTCATTAAATTGGATATCTTCACCTTAATCAAGGTTTTCTTAAATTTGACAAATAAGGCCTAAAGTTCAATTTTGTCTTTGTTTCTTCAATTTTATTTTGTTTTCTTCATTGTTCCTGGTTTTGTTGAGTAACTTGTTGGAGGAAAAGCACATTGGAAAGGAACGATTGCCAAGGTAAGCATTAAAAACATGAAAATCACTCAAAAATGCCCCTAGCCTTTGCAAGCTACAAGGAAAAGGTAAGCTTTAAAACTTTGTCATTTTTATACTTAAATTGTGGCTTTGGTGTTTTCAAAATCTAGTAATTAAAAATAGCCTAGCTTTGTTTGAGGAAGTTTAACATTAGGCCTATGCTCTTCACTTTTATTAGTGAATCAAAATGCCAAAAGTGTTAAACTCTTTTATTAAGAAGAAAGGTTAAGGAAATCAAGCACATAATCAAATAAACCCCTTGCTTGTGGAAGAGAGTAGCAATACTTGAATCCCTTTAGTTAGTGGGTTGGAAATTGAACCTTGTTAATTGTGTTTGGGGATTAAGAAGTGGACAGGGATATGCTCTTCACCTTTTTGGTGAATTAAACTCCCATAACCCATTTCTTCATTCCATTTTCTTGCTTTTACATGAACATGCTAGATCATTAGTTGGGCTCACCTCCCGAGATTTACCTTAAAAGGGCCGGTGAGAGGGACAACCCAAAGTGGGATAGACTCACCTTTTATGTGATCATCCAACCCACTATAAAACAAAATACATGCATCCTTAATGGGGTGTGTGACAAAAGGGTGTTAAATTTTCAAACTTGTTCGAGTAGTCCTCATGGATTGCACAAAACTACGACATACCAGTGGTGGGAAGCCTCTTAGTATACTTGGAGGATGAAAGTTTAATATCCATTTTGAATAGAATATTGACTAAAACCTTGTTAACTTAGCAAAGACTACCTTAAAGAGCCATGTTTATGAACCAATCTTGAGCTAGGTAGATTGCTTGAAGTGTCTTTTTGTGCAAAACCTATGATAATGTACTTTCAAAATCAAACACTTATTGTGTAGTGGGAAAAAAAACAAGTGTATGCATGATTGTTGTGTTTGGAAATACATAAAACAAGTGAAAGAGATATCCATTGAAAGCTCATCTTACATTTTTAATCTCTTCAATTAAAATCAACAATTATCAAATCAAAGGATCAATTTGAATCAAACCTTGTTGAATGTCAGTTTCCACACATTCTCACACACTTAAACAATATTTACAAGGAAATAACACTTACATTGCTAACAAAGTTTGAGAATTTGAATACCAAAGTCTTTTCAACTGTCGCAATCAAGGGGATATTCTCCCAAATTTATTTGAAGAAAGACTTGGATCAACGGATAGAAACTCTATGTTTCATGATTACCACCATGGAGGAAACAACAATAACACCAATAATGCTAATCAAGGTCCTAAAGAAACACTTGATGAAAGGGATAATAGAGCGGCTCAAGCTAACTATTTTATTGAAGTCATGGAGAAATTGATAGATAGGGGCAGGGAGAAATTTTTCCTAAACCTAGCCCAAGCGAGGCTAAAGCTCCCATATGACTATGCTATAGAACAACTTAAGAAGAATCAAGAAGAAGATAACCCCATGAATGCTATGACCAAACAATTGAAAACATTCCAAGAACAAACTGATTCTATGAAAAAGGCCACCAAACCTAAGCCCTTTTCTATTAAGGCTTTGTGCCCATTCCCCTTCGACAAAAGCTTGGTCATGGCACCTTTTCCTTTCAATACCATTTTTCCTAAATATGATAAGTATATGGGTAAAATAGACCCACATGATCATTTAAGAGAGTTTTGTGCCTTAAGCGTTGAGTTCATGCACAACACTACGTACCTAATGAGACTTTTTCCTAGGTGTTTTGGAGGTCCCGCCATGGAATGGTTCTCTAAACTCCCACAAGGAGTAAAGACTTCAAGAATTAGCCTCTAAGTTTGTGATCCATTACTCCTATACTATCTAGCATGAAATCAAAATGCTCAAATTGTGTGATATGAAACAAAAAGATGGTGAATCCTTCTTAGGATTCCTACAAAGGTGGAGGACCATTTTTGCAAGGTATCCACGAAGTATCCTCGAGAAAGAGAAAATGAAAATATTTTTACAAACAATTTGACCATGGAGATGAATTATCAAATTCAACTTCAATGTCCCCCAACATTTGAAAAACTTATTGAAAATGGGATCAAGATTAAAGATGTATTGGTAAAGAGAGGAGATATTAAATTTTTTAAAGACAATAAATCCAATACCAACAACAAAAATAACCATTATGTATCTAATTATGTTAATAATAGAGGGGCCAACAATCACAACAATAAACCTAAGCTATGGTTAAAGAATAATAACAAAAATCTTGTGAATGATGGAGTTGTGGAGGCCCACAACTTGAAGGCAATCCCTTTTAATTTATCAAGTGGAGCTAATTCTTCATACAATGTAAATCAAATGAATAAAGATCCCTTTAATTCCAATAATTCCAACAACAATTCCAACAATCCCAACAATAATTCTAATAATAATCCCTTTAATAATGCTAATGGGAATAAGCCCAAACCCTTTTTCTCCACATATCAAAAGAGAAAATTCACCTTTTTAGGTGAACCCTTGGAGAACGCATTAAGAACCTTGGTTGCTAATAAGATTATCACTTTACCTGATTTGAGACCTTATGAACCTCAAATTAAACCTAATTGGTGGAATGATTCTCACCATTGTGAGTATCATCAAAATAAGGGCCACAAAACCAATGAATGCATGAAGTTAAAAAACTTAGTGCAAGACCTAATAGATGATGGAACTATCAAAATTGAAGGGCCTCAAAACAATGAGGATCATATGGCCTTCAAAAACCCCTTTCTAAACCATGAAAAGGGTGAGTCATCTAATGCAAACCAAAATAAAAAAAGAGGTAATGAGAAAGTGAACTTTTCTCATACCTATGATAACATAATCAATACTCTAAGTGAAGAGGAAAATACCATAAATCTTATCATGGTAAAGGAGAAACCAAGAGAAGCATCATCTAATGTTGTCACTAGGGGGCAAGCTTCTAAAATCACTCTACCCAGAAATGCTCCAAGAATTGTTTTACCCAACCAAAGCACATCATCATCTTCAAAGAAATATAACTTGGTTGATCAATTACAAAGAACTCCCGCTCAAATTTCAATCCTAGAATTGCTCAAATTATCACCTACTCACAAGGAAATTCTAGAAAAATATTTAGTAGAAACCAATGTGCCTCTAAACCTAGATGCGGACAAGTTTCAAAATATTGTGGGACATCTCATTGCTCCTCATTACTTAGCTTTTTCCAAACAAGATAACATGTCACTAAACCACCTGCAAAATTTACCTTTGCATATAGAGGTCCTTATTCACAAGCATAGAGTGAAGAGGGTTCTTATCGATGGAGGAACTTGCCTAAATATTTGTACCCTAAACTTGGTGAAAGCCATAGGATTTTTTGAGGAGGCTATTGACCCAAAGAAGAAAATAACCATCAAATCCTATAATGACAAAGAAAGAGCATCTAAAGGAGTCATAGTACTTTCCATCAGAGTTGGTCCCATGCAAAAAGAGACCATATGTCAAGTTTTAGACCTAAAGTTGACCTACAATATCTTATTAGGGAGGTCGTCGATTCATGAAATACAGGCCGTGCCTTCTAATTACCACCAATGTTTAAAATTTCCTTATCTAGGTCAAGAGATTATGGTAAGTGGGGACTCAAACCCATTCCAATATTGTAACAACATGAAGCCTATGAATGACTCTTTAGTCCTGCATAATGCAGAAGGGTCTATACCTAAACAAATAGAGCAAGGGAAAAGTTCCAAGGACATTCCATTATTAAAAGGAAAGGAAAAGATGGAAAGAGAAATTGTTGTTGAAGACATCCAAGGACCCACTAACCTAGCTACATCGACAAAGGGAAAGGAAAAGGTTAGTGAGGAGAATACACATGAGAAGTAGAAAGAAGAAAAAGATAAAGCCATCCAAATATACACCAAAGATGATCATTACCAAAATATGGACCAAATGATGAGAAATTTTGATAAACAATGTAAAATCAAGCAAAAAGGAGTAGGGGAATATTCTTTATCCATGATGGATCTACCATTACCCCCCAAGTCATATGGAAATCCAACCAATCTACCCCATAGATATAATGATCATTTTGTGAGAGAAAATACTTCTTCATCCATGGATGAAGATGATAATGAAATTCTTAATTGGCTTTATAAAGATGAGGAGTCAAGTGCCCAAGAAAAACATATCCAAAATATCAGCATTCCCACACATCAATATGGGAAAGGATTTCAAATAATGCAAAAGATGGGATACAAAGGACAAGGAACTTTGGGCACAAGGAATGAAGGACTTATAGAACCAATTGAAATGACATGGAGAGATAGCAAGGAAAAGACAAGATTAGGGTACTTAGAACAAGGGTACACATAGAAGAACTATCCTAAAGTCTATGATCAAATATTGAAATTAGAATCACATAGTGATGAAGATTCTAATCAATGGGAATGAGACTCATTGTTAAGTGATTCATGCCATGATAAGGAGGTAGATGTCATTCATACCTACACTTTTAACAAAGAAAAGGAGCAAATAGCATAACCAAATCAGAATTGAGCCTCTAGTTCAAATCAAGTGGTCTTAGAACATATTCAAATTCAAGAAATTGAAATAAATCAATGGGTAGGAGAACCCTACGTACCTTCATGGAGACCTACTATGGAGGAATCCAATGTTAGGTTTAACCCACGAGACTTTTATCCAACGGAAACCTTAGAAGAGTCTAGTGAGGAAGACTTTGACCCTAGTTCTTTAGAACATCTAGAAGAGGCACATGTCATAGAATTGAATGATACAATATACGAACCATCAAATGAGGTCTTATCTCTAAATCCAATTGAACTTAGCCAAAGCATTGATCCCTTAACTGTTATATACCCATAATTAATCGAATGAGATTCCATTGAACCAACCATCCTTCCAACCTTTTTGAATGACAATGTGGTGTACCAATACCTCAATGCAGTTGAACCATCTTCTACCATGGAATATTAGGAAAAAGAAGAAAAGGAAGGTATCCAAACTCCTAATTCAATAAAAAATGAAAAATGAGAAAAAGTAAAAAAGGAAAAGAATCTAGTGTTGAAAACCACGTTGTGGCAGCATTAGATCGAAAAGAGAAAGAAATAAAGAATGTTTCCAAAGGTGAAAACCTAATTGAGGCACCTAAGGAAGGGAGTTTGGATACTTTACCTGAACATTATGAAGAGAGATCTCCTATCTTGATTGAGCCTACAGAAAAGATTAACATTGGGTCCAAATCCAAGCCAAAGATCATACACCTAGCGACATCCTTATCTAGTGAAGAGAGAAAAGAATTCATCAATTTTTTCAAAGGAAAAACAAGTCAACTTCGCATGGTCATATGATGATATGCTAGGATTAGATCTAAAATTGATTATGCATCATTTGAATAGAAAGGAAGGAGCCAAACCAGTCAAACATAAGTTAAGAAAGATGCATCCACATATAGCCTTGCTAGTAAAAGTGGAGTTGGAGAAATTGCTAAAAGTGGGATTTATTAGGGCCATTGATTATGCCCCATGGATTTCAAATATAGTGTCAGTTTCAAAAGTAGATAAGTCCATCAGGATTTGCACCGATTTTAGGGACCTAAATTTGGCGTGTCCTAAAGATAATTTTCCTCTTCCAAGCATAGATGCCTTTGTAGATTTAATAGCGGGACATTCCATGTTTTCACTTATGGATGGATTTAGTGGCTATAACCAGATCAAGTTAGAACCTAAGGATCAAGATAAGACAACATTTACATGTGCATGGGGAACATTCTATTAGAATGTTATGCCCTTTGGTCTAAAGAATGTAAGGGCAACATATCAAAGGGCCATGACAACAATATTCCATGATATGATGCATAAGTTCATGGAAGATTATGTAGATGACATATTAGCAAAATATCATTCAAGAGAGGAGCATCTACCAATTCTGGAGAAATTTTTTATCAGATTAGAGCAATTCAAAGTAAGGCTCAATCCAAAAAAGTGTGCATTTGGTGTCCAATCAGGAAAATTGCTAGGCTACATTGTATCAATGAAAGGAATAGAGGTAGATCCTGCTAAAGTCAAAGCCATCATGGAGATGGAAGCACCTTGAAACATAAGCCAAATTAGGTAACTACAAGGAAGAATTCAATCCATCAGGAGATTTATATCCCAACTAGCGGAAAAATGTCATAAATTCACCCAACTTCTCCATAAAGATACAGTTTTCAAATGGGATGAGAAGTGTGAAAAACCTTTCAACATGTTGAAGAAATACCTCATGAATCCTCCAAATTTGATGCCACCTATCAGAGGAAAACCTTTGATCCTATATATTTTAGTGACTGAGCATTCATCGGGGGCACTTTTGGCACAAGAAGATGAATCAGGCAAAGAAAAGGCAATATATTACATAAGTAGAACTTTGGTTAAATATGAGTTGAATTATACCTTCATCGAAAGGGTATATTTGGCCATGGTTTTTGCTTCCCAAAAACTATGCCACTATATGTTATCTCATAAGATAAGACTCATTGCAAAGATCGATCCTTTGAAGTATCTACTTAGCAAAACATCATTAAATGGAAGGCTAGCCAAATGGGTCATGGTGTTGAGTGAATTTGACATTGAGTATGTAGACAAAAAATATATCAAAGGGCAAGTCATTGCTGACCAATTAGCAGAATCACCACTACAAGATGATCGTCTAATTCAAGTAGAATTTTTGGATTCTGAGATTGTGAATGTTGAGGCAAAGACATGGAAACTATATTTTGATGGTTCATACACACAACATGGATCAGGAGCAGACATACTCTTAATCACTCAAGGATCTACAATTCCAAAGTCATATAAATTGCTATTTCCATGTACCAATAACATAGCAGAATATGAAGCCTTAGTCATTGGAATCAAGTTGGCATTAGAGTGGAAGGTAATAGAACTAAAGGTTTATGGAGATTCACAATTAGTCATTAATCAAATTAATGATGAATATCAGACAAAAGATGACAAGATGGTGCCTTATAAAAACATGGTGGAAAATCTTAAGAAGTACTTCATTTTTATTACATTTGAGCAAGTTCCAAGAGAAAAGAACAAAGAAGCAGATGCAATGGAAACTTTGGCATCACTTCTACAAACACCAGATCAAAGCGCCAGATATGAATTCTTGGTAGAAGAAGTGGAACAACCCGCATTTGACCCTACTCATCCTCATACCATTTGTTTGCTAACTACACATGAATCACCATGGTATGGACCTATTTACACCTACTTAAAATATCAAATCCTACCCATGGACCAAACCAAGAACCAAAAGAAAAGCTTCATTTGCCAAGCCTCTTGATATACTTTAATATTTGAAACATTGTATCGTAAGAGTCTAGATGGAATTCTCCTTAGATGTTTGGAGAAAGAGGAATCAAATGTATCCTTGTGAGAAATCTATGAGGGAATTTGTGGGTCACATTTGAATGGATTAACCCTAGCTAAGAAAATTCTTAGGATAGGATATTTTTGGCCTACAATGGAGAAAGATGCTTGTCACTTTGCCAAAACTTGTAGAAAGTGTCAATTCCATGGAAACTTGATACATGTGCTCGCACAAGATCTTCATCCGATGACAACACCTTGGCCATTTTATCAATGGGGTCTAGATTTAATAGGAATGATTTATCCACCATCCTCAAATGGTCATAAATTCATTATCATGACAATGTAGTACTTTACCAAATGGGTGGAAGTTGTACCCTTATCAACTGCAACATGAAAGAAAATATCTTTGTTTATCCTAAACCACATAATTTGTAGATATGGCATACCTCATGCCATCATAACAGATAATGCAAAGCACTTTAAAAAAAAGACCTAAGGAGTTGTGCACAAAGTTCCATATGATCCATCACTCCTCATCAATATATTACCCCCAAGGTAATGGACAACTCGAAGCAACAAATAAAAACATCCTAAAGATATTGAAGAGAACGGTGAACAATTCAGGTAGAGATTGGCATATCAAAATAAACCCGACCTTATGGGCTTATAGGACCAGCATTAGAACGCCAATAGGAGCTACACCATTTTCCTTAGTCTTTGGAACAGAAGCAATTTTACCTTTGGAGGTAGAACTTCCATCCTTAAGGGTATCTTTACATGGTTTAATAAGTGAAGAAGATTATAGATTTGTTGGATTGCATGAACTAGAACTACTAGATGAGAAACAACAACAAGTATTTGATCACTTAAAAGTATATCAAAATAGAATGTCAAACACTTATAACAAGCACATCAAGTCAAGAACATTTCAAATAGGTGACCTAGTTTTGCGAGAGAATCCCAAGAACCAAGCGGAAAGGGGAAATAAGGGAAAATGGGAAGAAAATTGGTTAGGACCTTTTGTGATCACCTCATCTTTTGGGAATGGCACTTATAAGTTAGCTAATTGTGATGGAGAAGAGCTACAAGAACCTATCAATAACATTCATCTAAAGAGGTTCTACACATGAAGCAAATGAAAGAGTATAAAGAGTATCAGAAAATTAGATGGAAAGCATCCTATTTATTGTATATAGTCAAAAGAGATCTTGAAAATACCAAAAACATTGAAAAATAGAAAAGAGAAAACAAATCAGAAATGCAAAAAAGATAAAAAATAGTAGAAAATTGAGCATGAAGAAAGCAAAAAAAAACATTCATATATGATCCTCAAAAGGATGTTGTTTTGGTGAAAACCTAGCAAATAGGTGCCTTGGTAGCAAAAAAAGGAAAAAGCTTTAAAAATAGAAAAAAGCAAGATCCATTCAATCGGTGAAAACCTAGTAAATAGGCACCATTGAAAGTCCAAGTCAGTTGCATACCTAGAAGGTCACCTTGTAAATATTGCATTCGCCAGCATTTGTATATATTGCATAATAAAAGCCCATAGTTGCATTCGCAAGTACCTCAAGATTTTGGGTCACCTAATCTGCAAATTGTCCTAAGTCCAAGTTTGAAATCATATTAAACTAGGGGCAATCTACTCTAAAGGATGAAGGATTCATCAAAAGCAAATCTCAATCAATCATCGAATCAATTCATTAAAAACGCAAGTGAAACGCTTAATCAAATTCTAAATCCCAATCCAATTCGAACCAAATGCAAAATTTGATCCAAGATTTTCAATTACCCTATCTTTATCAGGATTAAAAGTATGAAATGGATGGAACTACACTTGAAATATGGATTTGAAAAACATTGCAAATTTTTTCCTAAGTGTTGACTTGATTGATGAAATCATGTCTTTCTAGCGAATCAATGGAAGTTTTTAACTAGACAAGCTATGATGAAAGTGTGATATTTTAGTTGATTTCTGAATAATTATCTTAAGATCAAAGTTCTAAATCATGTATTATTGTCTAAGGATGAGATCATCAAAGAATCATCGAGGACTTGTACATCGGATAAAACTGAGATCTCTGTTTGTTTATGCAAAAGGATACCTTGGATATTTTGATCTTCAATATCATAATACCAAAATCCACTTGCAACATAGAATCTGATAAAATTAGTATTCACACTCTCATGATTGGCTTCAATCAGTGATAGTCCTACCAGAAAGGATGGGAAAGCAGCAAAAGAGGTGCAAAAAGTATTCATATCATCATGGTTGAACTAGTGATGGTTGTACTAAAGTGAGATTCAAAAAATGGCTCAATGATGATTATAAGCTCCAAATTTTTGAATAATGACAGTTAGCTGCATACATCTTAGATTAAATGCATTTAATGTATTTTTTCCTTTCTTAGTTTAAATTGCAAGAGGGAAAAATGACAAAAATGAAAGGGGGTGTGGTCAAATCAAAAAATCAAATGAGCATAAAAAATTATATGTGATTGAGTGTGTTGGAAATCCAAAAACAAAAATAAAAGTGCATTTCATTAGTTCACTTGCATTTGTTAAGTTCATTTTAAATCATTACTTTTGAGTTGCATTTAATCATCTTCATTAGACCTTGCATTCATTTAAGCGTATTCAACATTTGACTCATTAAGTTCATTGCATTAAGGTTCATTAAGTTCATTACGTTAAGTAGCATCTTACATCAATTGTATTAGACTGCATATATCATTTAAATCCAAATTCATTTAAATAAATTGCATTAGGTTGCATATATCATGTAAATCCATTTACACTACATTAATTACATTTCATGGCATTCATTCATCCATGTTAAAAACCATTAAGTGCATTAGATTGCATCATTCAAGATTCATTTCATTTAGAACACATCATTCTTTGCAAAAGAAATCATTCATATTAAGTGCATTATCATTGCATTCATTAGGCCAAAAACATTACATCATTACATTCATTAAATCATTGCATTTCAAAATAGAATATAAAATCATCATTAGGTGCATATCATTTAAGTCATCTTAGAAGACAATGTATCATGCAAATAAATCCATTCATATAAGAGCATTAGATTGCATCATCATTAATATATAACACCTAGAATCATTAAATATCATACACATAACATAAAACCATTGCATCAGATTTAAATACCATAAAGCCATTCATATACATTATGTACATCCATATCATATGAAATCATTTTATCCATCACATTATTCATTAACCACATCTATACATCATTATATCCATAATAAAGCATTAATCATTAAAGTTCATTACATTCATCCATCTATTCTATGTCATAAATAAGACAATCATTTAAACATCATTAGGACATATGCATCATATCAAAAATCACATCTGAAAAGCATAAAAATAAAGCATATAGGAGATAAAATCATCTAGATCTGCATATCATGCTAAAACACCTGAAAAAGAGATCCAACACATCATGACATCATATATAGTGAAAGCTATCAAAACTGAGTATCAGAGTCTAAGGTAACATGATCATAAAATATATAGGATATTAGAGTCCATCAAAAGAACATAAATGCAAATATCTAGATAATCAAAGTCTATCAAAGTCCATCCAAATATTAAAGTATCCGCATAAACAACCTCAATGAATAAAAAATGATACAATAGAGTCCAATGTCTTGATATCAATAAAGGAATGAGATCATGTATATCATCAAAAGAAAAAATAAAAAATATCTCATATCATATCTCAACTGCGTGAACCACCGGCACCATCTCCACCATCAGGACCAACAACACTATTTGGAGGATGACTTGAGCTCACCTGTAATCCCTACTGACTCATCATGGTCATAAAGGTCTGCATCATCAAACTTAGCTGAGTAACCTACTGCTGCATCGTTGACATCTGAGACTAAAGAGATATAACATCTAATGCTAAAGCTGGTGCAGGAGCCTATGCTGCAGAACTCTGTGGTGGAGGTATGGAAGAAGAAGGAATCAAAGAAGATGGATCTGATAAAGATGGAACAAATGATGAAGAAGATGGACATGAAGAAGATGATGGCATCGAAGTAGAAGCAGGTTCCTGAGAAGAGGAAGCTTGTGGAACAACTGGTGGAATAACCTGCTGAGCAGGAGGACCCTGTGCCTAATCAAGTAAAACCTGTCCAATCTGTGCATCCATCTCTCTTTGTTATCTAGCCCTATGCCAACCCTATCTCATAGCTAGATCTATAGCAACCTGATGGAGTCCTCTATTTGCACCACCTCTACCCTAACCACCACCAAGCCTAGGAGGGATAAGAGTAGCAATAATCACTAGAATTTGTACTCTAGCTACTCTAACTTCTCGATGACCCTATCATCTGCGCTATCCTACCCCCACCTCTCCCACCATATCCATCAACTGCATCATCTCCTCCATCTCCCACATCACCTCCATCACCATCTGACACCTCATTAATACCTGGGACTCTCTCAGCAGGATCTGTAAACCTCAGAAATGGGTTCCAAGCTAGCCAATCTCCATACTCATCTGTAATCCCAACATCCATAATATGCTCTCTCATCAACCAAGGTAGATATCCAAGGTCTTGAATCTCTCAGACAGTCATCCTGTAATCCACACAGGGACCCCACACAGACCTCTTTGCCTAGACTTGAGCATAGATAGCCACTCCCTAGGGCATACCCTGTGTGCACCCATACTGACACAAAAATCTCCTGAAACAAAATCTCTCAATGATATAAGTGGAATGTCCAATCATCCATCATGGATAGAACATGAAAGGAAATTTAGTGCCATCCTCAGGACAAGCCTCACATCCCACATATGGCCTCCAGACCACAACATCCATATCATCGATGACACGACGCCAATAATCCAACTTACCCATATGGGTCTGAATCACCATACCCTCATACATCCAGTGAATGGCCAACCAAAATCTCGCTATCGTGCTATGATGGAACATGTCACTAGGATATACTCCCAAGTCCAAAGCTATAATAAAATCACTCCTGCAATGAGCATGGAAGATCATCTATAAAAAATTGTATGTAGCTCATGATACAACTGAGCTAATACACAGGATCCCTAATCAAAACACCGAGGATGCGCCATCAAGTCCTCAAGGATAGGACCCCATCCGACTGCAAACCCATGACCACGTATGTCTGGAAGAAGGAACCCACTGATCAAAGCACCTAATACTATTGGTAATACTGGAAAAGAATGGAATTGTGCCCACTAGATATGATCATCTCCAATGGTCGGATCCTGGAAGACCCACTAAGATGCTGATCCATCATAAATAGAATCATAATAGACCAACTCTCCTCTAGTAGGCAAGTGAAGGATACGATACACATCCTCCGGGGTGATCGTCATCTCACCCATAGGAAAATGGAAGGTATTATGGTCCAAGTGCCACCTCTCAGCCATAGTAG
Source organism: Chamaecyparis obtusa (assembly GCA_027943335.1). Classification (NCBI taxonomy): domain Eukaryota; kingdom Viridiplantae; phylum Streptophyta; class Pinopsida; order Cupressales; family Cupressaceae; genus Chamaecyparis; species Chamaecyparis obtusa. The sequence continues at coordinate 1,158,539 of BSBK01004452.1, forward strand.
TGATCAAACCCTGATTCACTCAGAATCGCGGTAAGACAAGAAGGAAGGATAGACCACAAAGGCCGATATGTCACCGATCAAATGCACTAAAGTCATCAATCATGCTCATAGGTAAGAGATATGAATCACGAACACCTAATGACTTAAGCACCACCTTCAAAAAGCAAGTTCAATCACATCAATTTTGAAATCAGTTATTATTTAGATTATCCTAAGTCAATCAAACATTTACAAATATCAAACCATAATCAATTTTCCTGAGTCTACTCAGAGAGGATAGAAAATTCATCATCACCTATCATCTAAATCTATATTGACAATCAAACATTCAAACTATGACTGACTCATAATGACATCCTATGACTCGCTATAACATCAAATTTCTTTCCTTAACCAATCATCTAATCGACGACATTGAACAATTTGCAAATTGGACTATGACAATTTGAAATCTTTCCTAGCAGGATAAAAGCGCTATTTCAAGCTTTAAAAGTGCTAAAACTCAAAAGCGTTGTTTAAAAGTTTAAACATGCTGCTTAAAAATTCAAAAGTGCAACATCAAGGCAAACATGCTAACACTATTTGAAAGCACCATTTCTTAATTCATACGTGCTAATCTAAATAGCAAAAGCGAAATCAAATTTAAAAGCACTATTTGACAAAGCAAAAGTGGTTTATGCCCTAGAACATGAGTGTAAATGCACTAATTTGATTCACATAAGCACTATTTGAGGGGTAAACACACTATTTAAGATGGTAAAAGCGCTATTTCAAATTTAAAAAGAAAAAAAATAGGGTTTTCCTAAGAAAAATTCAATTTTTTGAATTTAAATGCAAAACTAGAAAAAATCAAGAAGATCAGGCACTTACTGGAGGTCCGTAGGTGAGTGGCCACTGCTAACGTCACCCATGCTCAAATTTGTGCTCATGTATGAGGATCAACATCGTCAAGGAGTCAAAGGAGGTCAGAGCTCAAAAGTCAAAAGTAAAAGTGAAAATGAATAGTAAAAAATGACTTTTTACCCCGTTATATAAACCTTTTGACCTAAAAAGGTATCTTTGACCTAAAAAGGGAATCTTTGATCAGAGGGGGCCTGGTGACCAAAATTTTTCACCAATTCTACCAAATCAGGGGCATTTGTCATCAAACAAACATGAAAACATTATCAAAAATGAAATCAAAATTCATTATAAATTGACCCAATTAACGCAAATTGACCTAAATTGTCAATTTTTTTCAAAAATCTATCAAATTTCATTTCATTTTTGAGGGGGCATATACTCTGATAATCAGTAACATAAACAACATCACCAAATTAGGGGAATGATCATCAAATCAAAGCGTAATCTTTTATCAGTAAATTTTTCACTAATCAATCAAAAGGGGCATCAAACATCAAACCACATCAAATTAGGTATCACAGCAGTAATCTAACATCAGATCGACCATCATGACACTAAAATTAGAGCTGTCTCTTGCTCCTTTCCCGGGACTGTAGTGGAAGGCAAAGGCTTCGGGAGGGAAGGAGAAGAGGTTCAATTGGTTCTCCGATGCCCATAAGAAACTATAGGCATTCATGACACTAAAATTAGAACTACATTAATCTTATCATTAATATTGACATTCATAGTGAACATTAAGATCGACCATCAACAGAACCATGACCTTTTATCAATTGGATCAAAACATTCTTTGAATTGACACGCTTCGCATGTCAACTCAAAGAGGGGCATTTGTAATCACCTACAAGTGGACATGATCATTCAAGTGATTAATCAAGGAAAATCAAGGCAAAATCAAAGCAATTGAATCCAAATGAGTATTTAGCCAATCAAAATTAAAATCAATCTTCAATTCAATTTAAATCAAAATCAAGAGCATTTTAATCAAGTTAAATCAAATCAATGTGCAATTAATTCAATTAATTGTATAGTTTGGAATTAAATAAACTCAACCCATTCAAGGGGTACACTTGGCTAAATAAATGAATTAAAATCAATTGATTAAATCCTAATTTCTCTCAACAGCACATGGGAGGAAAAAGCCTCAACCAATAGGATTCAAGAAAAGAACTCACATGGATCAAGCCAAATTCAATCTCAATCACTCAAATTGAAAGAGAATCTTGTCCACTCATCTTGTCTTCTTGTCCCAAGCTTTGAGGACACAATATTTAAATTGCCTTCAAAGGGTGGAACCAAAGACTTAACCCCAACTCAACCATGATCAAATCCAACTACACCCCCTACCCTTGCCAAATCCTATAAAAGAAAGGCTAAATTCACTCATAATTCATCCACAAATCTGAGAATTGCATCTAACCTCTTGAGAATTATAGCTAGAAAGGCAATTTAGAAGTTAATTGAGAATTTTTATTTGGAATTGAATTAATTAGCTTAGGTTATCACTCATTTCTCATTCTAGGACTTTCATTAATGGAGGCTTGCTGAGAGCTTCACCATTAACACTCTTAGTTAGAGAGCCATAGAATGCTTAATTGCTCATTTATTTGCTAAATAGATTTGCTATTTGTGGTAACTTAGTTTCTATTTGATTTATTTGACAATACTAATTCTACCAAGGTACAATTTCTAGTACACAGGGGTGAATGGATTTAGGACAATTTAGAGGATGTAGAGTCTCGTCATGGAGGAGAGGGATATGGAAAAGATTATGGGGTCTTTGTTGCCATTATTTTGGGGGTCATAAGGAGAGTTTTTTTCCATATTTCCATTGGGGGTCATAAGGTATTTTATGTTTTGTGATGAGGATAAAGGAATGTTCTTTGTAAGCTTTGTGAAGGCATTTTCATTTTGTTATCATGGATTTCTCCTCCTAAGTACTTGGTCCACCTTCACCCCACTATTTGGGTCACTATGAGACTCTATATGTTAAGCCTTGGGTTGGGAGAATTTTGTGTTTTCTTTTCTTGTTAAAAATCTTGTTGAGTTTAAGTGTTTTGTATGAGTGTAACCTAGTTGGTATCTAGTTCTCCTAGCTCAGGGGTGACCTTGTAAAGGCCTAGGATGGGATATGAGCCTCCATGGTCAAAAGATATATTTTTATTGCAGGTTGCTTGTGAATGGAAGGATAAAATAAAAAGTGTGGAGAAAGGACTTCAAGTGTGGTTTTCTCATTGTATAACATATTTTGTATAGTTGTATTTTTTTATATAAAAAAAGAGAAAAGTAAATGACATTGAGGTGAATAGGGATGTAAATTTCCTTGTAAATTTAATTGTTGAAAAAAAGAGAAGTTGTATTGAAATTTTGCAAAAGAGTTATTCATGAGAGTTTTGTTCTTGAAGTTTTAGTTGTTTATAAATACAGTTTAGTATTAAAAAAAAATGTATCTTGCTAAAAAGAAAGATTATAAAAGTTTACATCTTTTTTTGAATAAGTGAAAGGTTTGCATATCTAAAAGTGTTCTAAAAAAAAGTAAGCAACATGTTAGTGTAATCACCTGAAAATGGACAAGATTAATTTATGTGAGCAACCAAGGCAAAATCAATGCAATCAATTTAAATCAAGCTAAAATCAAAGCAAAATTGCAATCAAGCCAAGAATCAAATTTAATTGAAAATCAAAAGCCATAAAATCAATTTAAATCAAATAAATCAATCAATTATGCAATTAATCTAATTAATTACATATTTCCTTTAAATCAAATCAACCCATTTAAGGGGTACACATGGCTAAACATATTAAATAAATTCAATTAATAAATCCTAGTTTTCCCTCAACCACCAAATGGCAGGAAAATACATCAACCAATAGGATTCAAGGATCAAGCTCACATCGAATCTCCATCACACATAAGGAGAAAAAATCTTGTCCACCCATTTTGTCCTCTTGTCCCATGCTTTGAGGACAATTTATTTAAATGGTCTTTGAAGATGGAAACATGGACTAAATCTCAACTCAACCATGATCAAATCAACTACACCCCCTACCGTTGCCAAAATCTACAAAAGAAAGGCTAAAATCAATTAATTATCATCCACAAATATGAGAATAGCACAAAACCTCTTGCAATTTTAAGCTAGAAAGGCAAATATAGAGCTAAATAGGAATAATTTCATTCGGAATTAATCTTGTAGCTTTGTTTATCATTCTTTCTCATATTAGGATTGTCACTAATGGAAGCTTGCTGATAGCTTTGCATTAGCAAACCTAACTAGAGAGCCATAGAGTGCTCAATTGTCATTTAATTTGCTTAATTAGATTGTTGTTTGTGGTAATTTAGTTGATATTTTGATTTATTAACAATACTAACCCTATGAAGATGCTTCTTATAGCATAAAAAATGGCACCCACCGTGGGGCATTAGGCCTTATTTATTTTTTAAATTCGGAGAAATTATATTTTTCTTGCAAATCCTTGTGTTTTTCTCTATTTTTCAGGTTCTCCAGTGTGTTTAACAGTTTCTCCAGCGCATACACTACTTATTGTAGCACGTTTGAGGTCTGAATTAGCACATCTATGACAAAGTTGTGCTCCTTTACATAGTGAAAGTGCACGTTTAAACCTTCTATTATCCTATCTTACCTTCTATTAGCACGTATACCCTAACTCCCAAGAGCTTCCAATTTATTTTGCAGTGTGTTTAAAGTTTTCTTTACGTGCCTTTTCCTATTAAAGTAGCGCATTTAAATTATTTTACAGTGCTTTAAAATTATGTTTATGCACTTTCAAGTTATTCTGCAGCGCGTTTAATCTTTTTAACAACACTTTTAATAGGTTCTATTGCGCTTTTGATTAAAATTAGAATTTGGAGAATCTAACTTTCAAAAAATGATTTGTCTATGTCTACAAGATGACAGGTCATAAAAAAATCAAGAATCTAGAGACTAGATTCAACAGTGAGGAGAAATATTTGGCCAAAAGAATAAAAAAGGAGAACATAGCAAACATCAAGCTGGTTTTGGAGAATTCGCAGTAAGAAACTAAGGTATATGAACAATATTTGAAAATTGTAGAAGCATACAAATCAAAATTTGTTTCATTAAATTGGATTTATCTGCCTTAATTGATTTGTATGAAATTTGATAAATAAGGCTTAGATTTCAATCTTCTTCTTGTTTTCTTCATTTTTCTTGTTTGTGTTGACTAACTTGCTAGAGAGGAGGCAAAAATGAGGGAACGATCGCCACTAGGTGAGTGCAATAATGATAACATCTCTCAAAAATGCCCCTGGCCTTTGCTAGCTACAAATCAAGGTAAGCCTTAAACTTGGTCATTTTTTCTTTAAATTGTGGCCTTGTGATTTTGCTAAAATCTACTAAGTAAAATAGCATAAAGGATAAAATCAAGCACTTAATCAAACAACCCCTTGTTTGTGGAGGAGAGTAGAAATAATCAATTCCCATTAGTTTGTGGGTTTTGGATAAATTGAAACTTGTTAGTCATTCTTGGGAAATAAGAATAGATAGGGATATGCTCTTCACCTTTTGGTGAATCAAATTCCCACAACCTATCTCTTAAATCCATTTTATTGCTTTACATATGAACATACTAGATCTTTAGTGGGCTTGCCTCCCGAGATTTTCCTTAATGAGGTCGGTGAGAGGGACAACCCAAAGTGGGATACATTTTCCTTTGCCACAAAAAGTCAACCCACTATAAAATGAAATGCATGCATCCTTAATGGGGTGTGTGACAAAAGGACATTAAGTTTTCAAACTTCCTCGATTAGTCCTTCAAGATTGCGAAAACTCCAATATACCGGTGGTGGGAAGCCTCCTATTTTTGGGGGATGAAACTTAATGTCCATTTTGAATGGAATCTTGATTAAATACCTTGTTAAATTAGCAAAGCCTACCTTGTAAAGTCATGCATAAGAACCAATCTGACAACTAGGTAGATTTCTTTGTTTGAAGAATACGTACAACAAGTAAGAGGGTTAAAAAGAACAAGTGTATTTGTGATTGCTTTGTTTGAAGAATACGTACAACAAGTAAGAGATATCCATTTTGAAAAATCATCTTATACTTTTAATATCTTCATAAAAATAACAATCACCAAGTTTGGGGTAAAATAATTCTAAATCAAACCCTTGTTGAATGTCAGTTTCTACATGATCTCATAGACTCAAACTATCTTTACAAGAAGATGACACTTGCATTGCAAAAGAGGTCCCCGAATTTGAATCTCAAAACTCTTTCATAAATCACATGACCAAGGGGATAGTCTCCCAAACCTTTTTGAAAGAAGAATTGATCCAATGGATAGAAACTCCACATTTTACGATTACATCCATGGAGGAAATAATGAAAATCAAGGAAAAATTAACCATGGCAATGAAGAGCATAAAGAAACACTTGAAGACAAGGCCAATAGGGTGGCTCAAGACATTGAATTCCTTGAAGTTATGGACAAACTTATAGAGAGAGATAGGGAAAGATATTTCCTAAATTTAGCCCAAGTAGGGGTGAAACTTCCACATGACTATGATGTTGACCAACTTAAGAAAGATACGAAAGATGATAATCCAATAGGTGCGATTAATAAACAATTAAAAAATTTTCAAGCACAAATCGACCTAATGAAGAAGGAAACCAAACCTAAGCCATTTTCTATTGAGGCCTTGTGCCCATTTCCTTTTGATAAGAGCTTGGTTATGGCACCTTTCCCAATAAATGTGGTATTTCCAAAATATGACAAATATACAAGTAAATCAGACCCACAAGACCACCTTAGAGAGTTTTGTGCTCTAAGTATCAAATTCATGCATGACACGACCTATCTAATGAGACTTTTTCCAAGAAGTTTAGGAGGCCAAGCCATGGAATGGTTCTCAAAACTTCCACAAGGGATAAAGACATTTGAGGAATTAGCCTCCAAATTTGTGACTCACTATTCCTACAACATTGTGCATGAAATCACCATGCTTAATCTCTGTGATACCAAACGACGAGATGGTGAGTCTTTTCTAGGGTTTCTCCAAAGGTGGAGAATCATCTTCGCATGATATCCATGAAGTATACTTGAAAAGGAAAAGATGGAAATATTTATGAATAACCTAAATGTGGAGATGAATTATAGGATCCAACTTCAATGTCCCCCTACTTTTGAAAAGCTCATTGAAAATGGGATCAAAATTGAAGATGTGTTGGTTAAGAGAGGGGAAATCAAGTTATTCAAAGATAATAAACCCTATACCAACACTAATAACAATCATAACTTATCTAATTGTAACAATAATAAAGGAACCAACAATCACAATGATAAACCAAGACTAGGGTTGAAAAACAACAATAAAAATCTTGTGAATGATGGAGTTGTGGAAGTACACAACTTAAAGGTTACTCCCTTTAACTTATCAAGCAGGTCAAATCCAATGTATAATGTCAACCAAATGACCAAAGCTCCTTATAAAAACAAAACCAACAACAACAACAATAATCCCTTCAATAATTCTAATGTTAATAAACCTAAACCATTCTTTTCCAATTATCAGAAAAGAAAATTCACCTTTTTAAGTGAACCTTTGGAAAATGCATTAAGGACTTTGGTGGGCAATAAAATCATTACCCTACCTGAATCGAGGCCATATGAACCCCAAGTCAAGCCCAATTGGTGGAATGATTCTCATCATTGTGAATACCATCACAACAAAGGACATAAAATGAATGAATGAATGAAACTAAAACACCTGGTCCAAGATCTAATTGATGATGGAACCATAAAAGTGGAATGGCCTCAAAATAATGAGGACCATACGGCTTTCAAAAACCCTTTTCTAAACCATGATAAAGGGGAATCATCAAATACTAATCATAACAACAAAAGAGGTAATGAGAAGGTTAACTTTGCACATACTTACAATAATACCATCAATACTCTAAGTGGTGGTGAAAATGCCATAAATGTGATTGTGGTAAAAGAAAAGCCAAGGGAAGCAACATCTAATGTTGTAACTAGGGGGCAAGCATCAAAGATCACTTTATCAGGAGGTTCCCTAAGAATTATTTTACCTAATCAAAACTCATCTTCATCTTCGAAGCAATATAATTTGGTAGACCAATTGCAAAGAACCCCTGCTCAAATATCTATCCTAGAATTACTCAAGCTTTCACCAACTCATAAGGAGATTCTAGAAAAAGCCCTAGTGGAGACCAATGTGCCTTTAAATTTAGATACAGATAAATTCCAAAACATGGTAGGCCATCTTGTTGCACCCCATTGTCTATCCTTTTTAGAACAAGATGATATGTCTTTAAACCACCCACAATATCTGACTTTGCATATAGAGGTCTTGATCCACAAGCATAGAGTGAAAAGAGTCCTCATTAATGGGGGAGATGACCTAAATATTTGTACCCTAAACTTGGTTAAAGCCTTATGATTTTCTGAGGAAGCTATTTACCCAAAGAAAAAGATAACCATAAAAGCTTACGATGATGAAGAAAGAGCTTCCAAAGGTGTCATAGTACTTCCCATTCAAGTTGGTCCAATGCAAAAGGAGACCATTTTCCAAGTCCTTGATCTAAAATTGACTTACAATATCCTATTAGGAAGGCCATGGATCCATAAAATGTAGGTCGTACCTCTGACCTATCACCAATGCCTCATTTCCCTACATGGTACAAGAAGTCATGGTAAGTGGGGATTCGAACCCTTTCCAATATTTTTATAATATGAAGCCTATTAATGACTCCTTAGTCCCACATAATGTAGAAGGGTAGATCTCCCAAAGAATAGAACAAGGGAAAAGTTCAAAAGATCTTCCATCTTTGAAAGGGAAAGAAAAGGAAGAAAAAGAAAGTGTTGTTATTGAAAATCACCAAGTTCCCACTAACTTAACTACATCGACTAAAGGAAAGGAGAAAGTTGGTGAGGAAAGTGCTCAAAAGGAATAAAAAGAAGACCAAGAAAGATCTATCCAAATTTACACCAAGGATTCCCATTATCAAAAGATGGATCACATAATGAATAATTTCAAAAAGCAATGTCAAATCAAATAGAAAGGTGTAGGTGAATAGTCATTATCTATGATGGATCTACCCTTATCTCCCAAATCCCATGGAAGATCATCCAATCTACCTCATAAATACAATGACCATTGTGTGAGGGAAATCACTTCTTCATCCATGGATGAGGAAGATAATGAAATCTTAAATTGGCTATATAAGGATGAAGAATCAAGTGCACATGAAAAACGCATTCAAAACATAAGCATTCCCACTCATCAATATGGAAAAGGATTTCAAATAATGCAAAAAAAGGGATATAAAGGACAAGGGCCTTTAGGTACAAGAAATGAAGGAATAATAGAACCTATTGAAATGTCATGGAGAGATAGTAAGGAGAAAACATGATTGGGGTAGCTTGAACAAAGGTACACTCAAAAGAAACATCCTAAGGTTTATGACCAAATCTTACAACTAGGTTCCCAAAGTGATGAGGATTCGAACAATTGGGAATGAGACTTATTGTCAAGAAACTCATGTCAAGATAAAGAGGTTGATGTCATTCATACCTACACTCCTAGCAAAGAAAAAGAACAAGCCTCAAGATCAAATCAGAATCAAGCTTCAAGTTATAACCAAGAGGTCTTAGATAGTGTGCCAAATCTAGAAGCTGAAGTAACTCAATGGATAGGAGAGTCTTATGTTCCATACCTACTATAGGGGGATCTAACCCTAGGTTTAACCCAAGAGATTTTTACCCTTTAGAAATCCAAGAGGATTCAAGTGAGGAAGATTTTGACCCTAGTTCTCTAGAGCATCTAGAAGAAGCACATATCATAGATTTAAGTGATACAATGTTCGAACCTTCAAATGAGGTCATGTCCTTAAACCCTATCAAACCAATCCAAAACTTCAATCCCTTGTCCCTTATCTATCCTGAACTAGTTGAATGGGATTCAATCAAACCTACCATCCTCCCCATATTCTTGAATGATAACTTGGTGTCCAAATACCTTAATGCGGTTGAGCCTTCTTCTACTATGGAATATCAGGAATAAGTGAAAAAGGGAAGTATTCAACCTTTCAGTTCAGAAAAAAGTGAAAAAAAATAAAAATAAAAAATGGAAAGAATCTAATGTTGAAAACCACATTGTGGAAACAATAAATCAAAAAGAAAAAGAAATAAAGAACATTTCCAAAGGTGAAAACCCAATAGAGGCACCTAAGGAAGAAAGGTTGGATACTTTTGCTGAGCACTATGAGGAAAGATCACCTATCTTGATTGAACCAATGGAAAAAGTAAACATTGGGTCAGAATCAGAGCCAAGAATCATACATCTAGCAACGTCTCTATCTAATGAAGAAAGAAAGGATTTCATCAAATTATTCAAAGAGAAACAAATCAATTTTGCATGGTCATATGATGATATGCCTGGACTAGATCTGAATTTAATCATGCATCATTTGAATATCAGAGGAGTGAGACCGGCCAAGCAGAAATTGAGAAAGATGCATCCACACGTAGGATTAATTATGAAAGTGGAGTTAGAGAAATTGTTGAAATAGGGTTTGTAAGAGCCATTGACTATGCTGAATGCATTTCTAACATTCTACTTATTTCCAAAGTAGATAATTCTATTAGAATTTGCACAAACTTTAGGGATCTCAATCTTGCATGTCCTAAAGATGATTTTCCTCTACCAAGCATAGACACCATCGTAGATCTGACAACAAGACACTCACTGTTCTCACTTATGGCTGAGTTTAGTGGTTATAATCAAATTAAGATAGCACCTGAGGATCAAGACAAAACTACATTTACATGCTCATGGGGAACATTCTACTGGATTGTTATGCCTTTTGGTCTTAAGAATGTTGGAGCAACCTATCAAAGAGCCATGACGACCATATTTCATGACATGACACACAAGTTTCTAGAAGACTATGTAGATGATATAATTTCTAAATCCCACTCAAGGGAGGAACATCTACCCATCTTAGAAAAGATATTTGTAAGATTGGAGTAATTCAAAGTAAGGTTAAATCCAAAGAAATGTGCATTCGGTGTACAATCAGGAAAGCTATTAGGATACATAGTTTCCACCAAAGGAATAGAGGTAGACCCTGCCAAAGTAAAGGCAATCATGGAAATGCGGTCACCTTGAAACATCAGTCAAATGAGATCCCTTCAAGGAAGGATTCAATCCATTAGGAGGTTCATTTCTCAATTAGCATAAAATTGTCACAATTTCACTCAACTCCTTCACAAGGACACTATTTTCAAGTGGGATGAGAAATGTGAAGAAGCATTCACCTTATTGAAGAAGTATCTAATGAATCCTCCAACTTTGATGCCACCAATTAGAGGCAAGCCCTTAATTTTATACATCTCAGTGATAGAACATGCATGAGGGGCACTCTTGGCTCAAGAGGACAAAGTTGGAAAGGAAAAGGCCATATGTACTACATTAGCAAAACATTGGTGAAGTATGAGTTGAACTACACCTTCATTGAAAGAGCATGTTTGGCCATAGTTTTTTCTTCCCAAAAATTATGCCATTATATGTTGTCTCACAAAATTTGACTCATTGCAAAGATTGATCCTTTAAAATACCTTCTTAGAAAAACAACATTAAATGGAAGATTGGCCAAATGGGTAATGGTCTTAAGTGATTTTGACATAAAGTATGTGGACCGAAAATCTATCAAAGGCCAAGTAATACCAGATCAACTAGAAAAATCACCTTTACAAGATGAACATCCAATCCAAGTGGAATTCCCAGATTCTGAAATCATTAATGTTGAAGCAAAGACATGGCAATTGTATTTTGATGACTCTTATACACAACATGGATTAGGAGCAGGGATTCTATTGATTACTCCTCAAGGGTCCACAATTCCAAAATCATACAAATTGCTATTCCCATGCACAAATAACATAGTTGAGTATGAAGCATTGGTCATCATCATAAGGGTATGTGTAGGATCATGGTATGCCAAACTAGGCCTTTAAGTGGCAATGAAAATTTAGAAAATCAAGCTTAGGCAAGTTGACATAAAAATTTGAACAAGTTATAAATATTATATAAAAAATATGTAAGAAGAGAATCTATAGAAAATTGAATTTAGTTTCTAAGATACTAGGCTTTTTTTGAAAAACAATTATTCTATATGTCAAAAATTTCAAATTTCAATGTAGTAGTACAAAAATTTTAGGAAAAAAATAAGAAGTAGGTGTATGTCTGACCACCTTAAACACAATCAAATGATAATTTTTATTACAAGATTCTAGATATAAGTAGTAGACAAATGTTCGAATGTGACACATATTTTTTTGTAATTTTTTTCCAAGTAAATAATTAATTATGATTTTTCTTCTACAACTTTTCCAGAATACAAAAACTCTCATGTCTGACCATGTTAACTTAGATTAAACTTTATCAAATTGATTTTTTTTTTCTTGTAGTAGGAAAAGCATAGAATGTGACACATGCTTTGGATTTCAAAAAAGTTATACAGTTTGAAAGTTATAGCTATTTTTAAATAGGTCTATCAATCAGGACTAGAAAGATAACAAGTAGGTGTATGTCTGACCACATTAAACAAAATCAAATGATAATATTTTTTTATAAGATTCTAGATAAAAGTAGCAGACTCATGTCCAAATGTGATGTATATTTTTTTGTATTTTTCTCCAAGTAAATAATTAATTATGATTTTTTTGCTACAAATTTTTCTTAATATAAAAACTCTTGTGTCTGACCACCTTAACTTAGTCTAAACTTCATCAAATTGAAAGAATTGTTTGTTATTATGTTAAGTGAAGCATAGAATGTGATGTATATTTCAGTTTTAAAAAATGTTATATTGTTTGAAATTTATAGTTGTTTTCAAAGAGTCCATCAATCAAGACTTATTTTTCACATCACCACTTTTTTTCATACCATGATCCTGCAGATACCCATAAAGTTGGCATTAGAATGGAAAGTGACAGAGCTACAAATCTATGGATATTCCCAACTGGTTATTAATCAAATCAATGATGAGTATAAAACTAAAGATGATAAGTTGATACCATACAAGAACATGATTGAGAATCTCAATAAATACTTCACTCTAATCATGTTTGAGAAAGTACTGAGGGTTTATAATAAAGAAGCAGATGCAATGGCTACATTGGCATCACTTCTTCAAATACCAGATCAAAGAGCCAGATATGAATTTCTGGTAGAAGAAGTTGAGCAACCTGCATTTGACCCTTCCCATTCTCACACCAATTTCTTACTAATGAGACATGACTCACCTTGGTATGGAGCCATTTATATATACTTGAAAGACCAAATCTTACCCATAGACCAAACCAGAAATCAAAAGAAAAGTTGTATATGCCAAGCTTCTCATTATATCCTAGTATCTGACATGTTGTATCACAAGAGTCTAGATGGAATGCTTCTAAGGTGTCTAGTGAAAGAGGAATCAACCATAGCCTTACACAAAATTCACGAGGGAATTTGTGGGTCACACTCAAATGGTTTAACCCTAGCTAAGAAACTCCTTAGGATAGGATATTTTTGGCCTTCTATGGAAAAAGATGCTTGTCACTTTGCAAAAACTTGTTGTAAATGCCAGTACCATGGGAACTTGATTCATGTGCCAGCACAAGAGCTTCATCCTATGACTACACCTTAGCCCTTTTATCAATGGGGTTTGGATTTGATAGGTATGATTTATCTACCATCCTCGAATGGTCATAAATTTAACATTACTACAATGGAGTATTTTACCAAATGGGTGGAAGTTGTACCCTTATCCATTGCCATAGGAAAGTAAATATCCTTGTTCATATTAAATCACATAATTTTTAGATATGGTGTTCCTCATGCCATCATAATGGATAATGCAAAACATTTCAAAAATAAGGATTTGAAAGAACTATGTACAAAATTTCATGTGGTACATCACTCATCTTCAATATATTACCCACAAGGTAATGGGCAAGAAGAAGCTACAAACAAGAACATCTTAAAAATATTGAAGAGGACTATGGATAAACCCTACTCTATGGGCTTATAGGACAAGTATCAGAATGCCAACCAGAGCTACACCATTCTCCTTAGTTAATGGAGCAGAAGTAGCTTTACCTTTAGAGGTATAAATTCCATCTTTAAGAGTCTCGTTGCACAGGTTACTTAGTGAAGAAGACTATAGAGTGGCTAGGTTGCACGAATTGGAGCTATTAGTTGAAAGACAACAACAAGATTTTGACCAATTAAAAGTGTATCATAATCAAATGTCAAGGAACTATAACAAGCACATAAAATCAAGGACCTTCCAAATAGATGATCTAGTGTTGCGCAAAAACCCCAAAAATCAAGCAGAGAGAGAAAATAAAGGAAAATGGGAAGCAAACTGGTTATGATCTTCTGTGATTACTTCATCTTTTGGGATAGGTACCTATAAAATAGCTGATTATGAAGGAGAAGAGTTGCAAGAACCTATAAATAATATACACCTGAAGAGGTTCTACACATGAAGCAGACGAAAGGGTATAAGGAAAAAGAGTATCAGAGAAATAAGGTGAAAGATCATCCTATTTATTGTACATAGTCAAAAGAGATCTTGAAAATATCAAAAACATTGAAAAATAGAAAATAGAAAACAAATCAGAAAAATAGAAAAGATAAAAAATAGTGGAAAATTGAGCATGAAGAAAGTAAAAAACATTTAGAAATGATCCTCAAAAGATGTTGTCTTGGTGAAAACCTAGAAAATAGGCACCTTGGTAGACAAAAAAAGGAAAAAAGCTTGAAAAATAGAAAGAGAGAAAATTCATTCAATCAGTGAAAACCTGGTAAACAGGCATCATTGAAAGTCCAAGTCAGACTCATACCTAGTGGTCATCCTTGTAAATATTACATTCACCAAAATTTGTATATAGTGCATAATAGAACCCCACATCTGCATTTGCAAGTACCTAAAGATATCGTCACCTAATCTGCAAATTGTCCCAAGTCTCACAAACACAATTACATCAAACTAGGGGAAAAAATATACTCTAAAGGAGGAGGGATTCATTAAAGAAAACATCAATCTGACACCAAATCAATTTATCAAAGCACAAGTGAAACACTTACCCGATTAGTTTCAATCCTAATCTAAACATCAATTAAACAAACACAAAATTTTAATCCAAGATCTCACAAAGACTTTATTTTTATTAGGATTAAAAGTATGAAATGGATAGAACTATACTTGAAATATGTATTTGAAAAATGATGCAAAATTTTTCTAAGAGTTGACCTGATTGATGAAATCGTGTCTTTCTAGCGAATCGATGAAAGTTTTTAAACTAGACAAGCTATGATGAAAGCATGATATCTTATTGGTTTCTGAATGACTATCTTAAGGTCAAAGTTTTAAAGTATGTATTATTTGTCTAAGGACATGATCATCAAAGAATCATCGAGGACATGTACATATGGAAAAATTGAGATCTTTTTTTGTTTTACGCAACATGATACCTTGGATATTTTGATGTTAAATATCATAATACCAAAATCCACTTGCAACATAGAATCTGAAAAAATCGGTATTCATACTCTCATGATTGATTTCAATCAGTGATAGTTGTACCAAGAATGGAAAAGCAACAAAGGGAAAGGAAAGAGGTATTCATATCATCATGGTTGAACTAGTGATGGTTGTACTGATTTCAAGGTTTCAAAACTCCTCAATAATGAATACAAGCTCCTAAATTTGTGAATAGTGACAACTAGCTACTTCCATCCTAGATTAAACGCATTTGAGTGATTTTCCTTTCTTAGTTTGAAAATAGATTTGAAAAAGAGAAAAAGAAAAGGGGGTGGAGTCAAATAAAAAATAAAAAATCAAGTGTTCATAAAAAACTATGTGATAGAGTGTGTTGGAAATCAAAAAAATAAAAAACAAAGGTGCCTTGCATTAGATAAATTGCATTTAAATCATGTCACATTTAATTTCATCTCATTCATTATGATCTTAGATTCATTTAGGGCATTAATTTTAGTTCATTTCATTAGGTTGCATTCATTTAAATACATTATCATTAGAGTTACATATCATTAAATTCATTTTAAAATTGCATCTGCATTAGTTTGAATACATATATTTTGTTCCATTCATTATCATTCTTATCATATCATTAACTTCCATTAAGATTGCATTGCATTAGTTTACATTCATTTTAATTATCATCTTGCAGATGCATTAATCACCTCATTAGGACTTTATTACTTGCATTCCATTAAGTTCATTTTAAAACATTGCATTTTTCATATAGGTGCATTTCATTATATCATTACATTTACATCTAGATCATCATTTCATCCATATATCATATATCATTGCATTTACATCATCATCATTAATTCATGTATCATTTACATCATTTACCATAACATCCATCATTAATCATTGAAACACCAAGATCCATACATCCATCACATTTTACATCTCATTTACATCCATCACATTACATTGCATACATCCATAATGTCAAATAAATGCATCCATAAATATCATCACATAACATTAATCAGTAAACCATTAAATATCATCATCATATAATATAAAAATTAAACCATGTATCACATGCATCCATCTATTCTATGCCATAAGTAAGACAATCTCATAAATAAAAATGTGCATTGATAACATAAAATTCATTTGGAAAAACATAAAACAACGCATATAGAGATAGAATCATGTAGATCTCCATATCATATAAAGTACCTGAGAAAGTAGTCCAACACATGAGGACATCATATAAAGTAAATCTATCAATGAGTATCAAATTCCATAGTATCATAAAAAATCATCAGTAAATGGGAATCAAAGTCCGTCAAACCATAATAAGTATCAAATCATAAACAACATCATCTGATAAAATAATGCGAGTCCAATGTCTCGGTATAAAAAATGAACATCATAATATACATCAAAGAATGAATATATCAATCATAAAAATGTAACTACTTGAACCACCGACACCATTAGGACTAGGATCTGTATCAGGAGCTCTACTCAAGTTAGCTTGTAACCCATGCTGACTCATGGCAGCTATGAAGGCCTGCATCATACTACCTAGCTGAATGACCTGCTATCTAATCTCTGATACATCGGACTATAAAACCTAAACATCAGCAATAGATGCTGGAGCCTCTATAGGAGGAGCCTAAGCAAGAGGAGCCTATGGAGGTGGATGTGCTAGAGGACATTGCACCTGATCTAACAAAATCTGTGCGGCCTATGCATCCACATCAACAATAACCTATGCACCAACCTACCTATAAACTCGTACCCTATGCTAGCCCCATCTAGCCAACTAGTCCACACCAAGCTGATGAAGGGCTTTGTAAGGTCCACCGCTCACTTTCACTAACCCACCCCTCATCCTTACACCACCTATGGGAGGAATAGGAGAAACAAAAATCATAGGTATAACAGTCCTGTCTCCTCTGTCACCCCATCATCCCCGTTGTCCTCAATGACCTCATCTCTGACCACCACCACCATTGCCATCCCCACCATCATCATCAGACTCCTCCTCAATCCCTAGCACTCGCTCAGCTAGATCGGTGAACGTGGGAAATGGGTTCTAAATGAACCACGCTACGTAATCATCAGTCATACCTACATCTACTATGTGGTCTCTCATATCCCACGCAAGGTAGGGCAGCTGCAAAACCTCATCCTGAGCTATCCGATAATCAATTTGAGGGCCCCATAAGGACCTCTCGACCTGTACTCGAGCATATAAGGCTAATCCATGTGACATCCCTTGAATGTAGCCGAACTGGCATAGAACCCTCAAAAAGTAGAATCTCTCAATAATCAAGGGTGTCCACCCTATCATCCCGCAAGGCATGCACATAAATGAAAACTTGGATGCATCCTTGGGCTAGGCCTCACAAACAATATAGGGTCACCAAAAAACTTGATCGATATCATCAATAATACGACGCCAATAGTCTAACTTTCCCAAATGGGCCTACATCACCATACCCTCGTACATCCAAGAAAATTGCCAACCTGGATCATGATGTCGAACTGAAATAGGATGAGTGACATGGATGTGCTCCCATGTCCACAACTACAGTAGAATCACCCCAACAGAAAGAGTGGCCCCATGTTGATACACCACATCATGAAGCTCATGATATAATTGAGATAGGACACAAGATCCCCAGTTAAATCCGCGAGGCTACACAATCATGTCCTCCAGGATCTTGCCCCAACCAATGACAAATATGTGACCATGCTGATCAGGCACCAGAAAACCACCAATGATTGCACCGAGAACCACATGGAGCACTGGAAAAGATAGAAACTGAGCCCACTAGATGCTCTCATCTCCAATAGTAGGATCAAAAAATAACCACCTGCATATAGTCCCATCATAGACCTGGTCATAGTATATCAACTCCCCATGATTAGGGCTATGAAACAACTGATAGACATCCTCGAGAGTGATGGTCATTTCCCCCATCGATAAGTGAAAGGTGTTATGGTTAGAGTGCCACCACTTTACCATAGCTATAAGCAAACCTTGATTCATGCGGAATCGAGGGAGAGAGAGAAGGAATGACAAACCACATCTTCCAATGACTCGGGGCTCAGGACCGCTCAAGTCATCAATCATGCTAAATGGAAATGGGTACAAGCCATAGACACTGAGCTTTTTAAGCTTAGCCTTCAAAAGCAAGTTACACACATCATAAATCAAAATCATTACATTTTGGATCATCTTAAGTCAATCAAACATTTAAACTTAAACAAACCACAATCAATTTTCCTAATTCTACTAAGAGAGGATGGAAAATTTATCATCATCCACCATCTAAATTAAGATTGACCATCAAAATATTCAATATGACATGACTAGAACTAACATCATACGACTCACTATCAACCAGATTTGATACCTAAGCCAATCAACTAATTGATGACACCAGACAGATCAAAAAACTTACTTAGAAGCTTGCAAATTTGACCAAATAGGGTACCACACTATTTTATTGCTTAAGAGCACTGAAAATCAAAAGTGTCGTTCAAAATATCAAACGCGCAACAAAAATTATCAAAAGTGCTACAACAATGTGTACACACTACAAAACTTAGTACACATTATAGGAAACCCTTGTACACGCTGCTAAAATAATCAAAAGTGTAATCAAAATTGTACATGCTACAGGAAAGGGCAGTGGTGATTTGTGCCCTAGTTTTAATGTTTGTACACAATATTAAAAATGGTGTACAGGTTGCAAAAAACTACAAATGCACTTTAAGAAAGGTGTACGTGCTACTAAAACTAGTGTACATGCTATTAAATTTGAAAAAGGAAAAAAATATAGTTTTTCTTAGAAAAATCCAAAATTGTCCAAATTAAATGCAAAAAACTGACAAAGCAAGTTGTTGGAGTACATACCGGAGGTTCATAGCTAGGTGGATGCAGATAATGGCATCCTCACTCGAACCTATGCTCATGAATGAGATCACCATCGTCAAAAGGCTCAGAAGGGGTCAGAGTGAAAAGGGAAAAGGGAAGGTAAAAATAAAAAGTAAATGGACCTTCTACCCCTATATATAGCCCAGTTTGACCTAAAAGGGGTATTTTTGACTAGAAAATGACTAGAGACCTAAATTTTTCACCTATTTAGCCAAATTAGGGGTATTTGTCATCACATCAATGCAAAAACATTATCGAAAATGAAATCAAAATTCATTATTAATTGAACTCATTTAACACAAATTGATCAAAACCACAATATCCTTCAACGAGATCAAATTTCATTTCATTTCCAAGGGGGCATACACTCGGACAATCAAGATTGGCATCATAATCTATAAATCAGGGGCACGACCATCAAATCAAAGCTTAATCTTTTATCATAAATTTTTTCACTTATTAATCAAAAGGGGCATCAAACATCAAATCAAAACAAATCAAGCATCATATCAGACAACCAATCATCAGATCGACCATCAAGGACTTCAAATCAAATGAAACTGCATCTATCATATCATCAAAATTTGCATCTTCTATAAAGCATCGAATCAGACATCAAATTTAATCAGGACTTCACATCAAAAATGATCAGGGCATTCTTTGAACCGATACACTCCATGCATTGATTCAAAGAGGGGCATTTGTAATCACTTGAAAATGGACAAGATTAATTTATGTGAGCAACCAAGGGAAAATCAATGCAATCAAATCAAATCAAGCTAAAATCAAAGAAAAATTGCAATCAAGCCAATAATCAAATTTAATTGAAAATCAAAAGCAATAAAATTAATTTTAATTAAATAAATCTTGATAAATCAATTAATTGTGCAATTAATATAATTAATTGCATAGTTCATTTAAATCAAATCAACCCATTTAAGGGGTACACATGGCTAAACATATTAAATAAATTCAATTAATCAATCTTAATTTTCCCTCAACCACCAAATGGGAGGAAAATACATCAAACAATAGGATTCAAGGATCAAGCTCACATGGATCAAGCTCACATCGAATCTCCATCACCTAAGGATAAAGAATCTTGTCCACCCATTTTTTCCTCTTGTCCCAAGATTTGAGGACAATTTATTTAAATGGTCTCCAAAGGTGGAACCATGGACTACACCTCAACTCAACCATGATCAAATCAACTACACCCCCCGCCCTTGCCAAAATCTATAAAAGCAAGGCTAAAATCAATCAATTATCATCCACAAATATGAGAATAGCACAAAGCCTCTTGCACTTTTAAGCTAGAAAGGTAAATATAGAGCTAAATAGGCATAATTTCATTTGGAATTAATCTTGTAGCTTTGTTTATCATTATTTCTCATATTAGGACTGTCACTAATGGAAGCTTGATGAGAGCTTTGCATTAGCAAACCTAATTAGAGAGCCATAGAGTGCTCAATTGTCATTTAATTTGCTTAATCAGATTGCTATTTGTGGTAATTTAGTTGTTATTTTGATTTATTAACAATACTAACCCTATGAAGATGCTTCTTATAGCATACAAATAGTTTTCTTTTTTCTTGGTTAATAATGTTGTCTCATTTCCCAGAAATGAAATAAATAGTTTTAGAAAGATTTTAAAAAAGAGAAATCTGATTTTGTGTATATTTTTTTGTTATTTTATTTAATAATAACTTGTTGGATATTGCTAATGCATAGGGTGGTGATTGAGACATTTAATATGTTTAATCACTACGTTACTGAATGGGCACTCATACTATTGTCATCTATGTTTTGTCATTGATGTCAACATATGTTTCTGGGTGAACCCACAATAGTGGGTTACACTTTTTGGGAGGAATGAATTCGGCCCAAAAAGCATTAACGAATTTCAATAGAAACTATGATGAACGTTCGATTGTAAGTACAAAACTTATGATCGAAAGTCCTTATACATAAGACTTTTGATCGAAACTGACTTTCGATCGAAAGTTCTTTATTCACTTTCGATCGAAAGTGAAGAAAGAACTTTTGATTGAAAGTCTTTAGCATCTGAATTTCGATCGAAATTCATGAATTAGGGTTAAAGTTTGGCGTAAATAAAATTGTTGAAAGTGACTTTCACTATCACTTTCGGTGATAGTGAAACTCGTGGACGGCTTCCAAATTTTCAAACGCCATTTTCAGATTTTTTCATATTTCATTTTTTATTATTTGTAGTTTTTGATAGATGGATAAATAGTATATGTGCATATATACATGTGTATATATGCATATATACATGTATATATGCATGTATACATATGTATATATGCATGTACATATGTATACATGTGTATATAAGCATATATATATATATATATATATATATATATATATATATATATATATATATATATATATATATATATATATATATATATATATATATATATATATATATATATATATATATATATATATATATATATATATATATGTATGTATGTATGTATGTATACATACATACATGTGTATATATGCATATATATATATATATCTATGTATGTATGTATACATGTATACATGTGTGTATATATATATATACACACACACACACACACACATATATATGTATGTATGCATATATACATGCATATATGCATGTATACATGCATATATGCATGTATACATGCATATATGCATGTATATATGCATGTATACATGCATATATGCATGTCTATATGCATGTGTGTATATATTATATATATATTTTTCTTTATTTAAAGTTTTTGATATACACGTGTATTGATTATATATAGATTTTTCATTATTATATATATGCATGTGTGTGTGTGTGTATATATATATATATATATATATATATATATATATATATATATATATCTACATGTGCATGTATGCATGTATATATATATGTATACATACATATATATACATGTATACACATGTACATATATATAGATTTTTATGTATACATGTATATGTATGTATGTATACATGTGTATAGATAGATTTTAATGTATACATTTGTATGTACATATGTATAGGAAACAAGGTATGTCTTAATGAAACATGTAAGCATGATATTGCAAAACCTAATTAAACCTAATTTGATAAAGAAGACCCGATTAAACTTCATAAGACTAATTATACCTAATAAGACCTAGATAAGACTAATTAGACCTAATAAGACTAAGAAGAAATAATTATACACCTAATTAGACCTAATGAGTATTGTGACCCATTAAGACCTAATTTTCAACCTATTAGGACCTAATATGAGTAATAAAACCCAAATTAGGACCTAATATCATTAATAGGATGGGCCTTAGACGTAATTAGACCTAATAAGACCAATTAACACCTAATAAGACATGTAACTAGTTCCAAGTATACCTAATATGAGTAAGAGGACCCCTTAAGACCTAATTAGATATAATAGCTAACCTATTATAACCTAATTTGTTAAATTTAGTAATAAGACATAAGAGTACCACTTAAGACCTAATTAGACCTTTAATAAGACTAATTAACACCTAATATCATGAGTAATAGGACCTGCTAGCAGGGTAATCTTTAAGAAAACCCCCTCTTAAAAAAGATATAAAATCTTAGCGAATCTTTCATTTTCTTGGAAAAAAAAATTAATTTCTATTGGTGAATCTCTCCAAAATTTTGAAAAAAAAAATTCTTATTGGCTATTATTTTTGAATAACAATTTTTTGTAGAAAATATTGGTGAATCTCAAACAATAAAAAAAAATTAATTAATCACCATGGTGAATACTTCTATTCAAAAAATAGAATTCTTATAGAAAATTATTAGGCTTAATGTGGAAATCTTTGATGGGTTTAAGGAATAATTATATTGTGTGAGACAAATGTATTGATATTTTTAAATACTAATGGGCCCCAAAATTTCTTCAAGACCATTTATTTATATTGAGTTCAACAATCTAAAAGAAATTTTAGCTCCCATAAGCATTATAGACCAAATAGTAACATTTTTACCCCATAGAATATAATGAGGGCCACTAGATTATACTTTAAGTCAGTAATGGTAAATCAAATCTAATCATGTATTGAATATTGTGGCAAATTTTCAAGTTCAATTTTTTTATAAAATAAATTATTTTGCAATTTAAATATTTATAAATCAAAATTTTGTAAAAATGTGGCGATATAGGTTGGCTTAAATCTTGAATTATTAGCCAAATCTGGATTCTCAAATTTCCAAAATTAGCCAATTGGTGAATATTAGCCACTAAAAATTACTATGCCTGCTAGTACACCTAATATGAGCAATAAGATCCCTTAGGCATAATTAGATCTATGATGAGGTCTAATATGGATAATATAACCCCTAAGGCCTAATTAGACTAATTAACCCATAACAAGACCTAATTATACCTAATTATACTATTTAATGTACCTAATACATGTGAGTAATATGACCTAATATAAGTAATAGAAACTAATATTGAATAGTAATAGTGCCTAATTAGGGACATATTTATTAAACTTAATAGGACCCCATTAAACCCACTATAAGTAATATGACCCCTTAAGACCTATTAGCACCTAAATAGACTCAATTAGACCTATTAGGACCTAGTTAGACCAAATTAGACCTATTAGGACCTAATTATACCCAATTAAACCAATTGTGTCCTAATTAGACCTATTATGACCTATGATAGGTTATATGACCCCTTAAGACTCAATTAGAACCACTATGAGTAATATGACCCCTTAAGACCTATTAGTGCCTAATTAGACCCAATTAGACCTATTAGGACATAATTATACCCAATTAAACCTATTATGACCTAATTAGACCTATTAGGACCTATAATAGGTTATATGACCCCTTTAATACTGAATTAGACCCACTATGAGTAATACGACCCCTTAAGACTTATTAGAACCTAATTAGACCCAGTTAGACCAATTAGGACATAATTAGACCCAATTAGACCAATTAGGACCTAATTACACCCAATTAGACCTAATTATACCTAATTAAACCTATTATGACCTAATTGGACCTATTAGGACCTATGATAGGTTATATGACCCCTTAAGACCCCATTAGACCTTCTATGAGTAATATGACTCCTTAAGACCTATTACTACCTAACTAGACCCAATTAGACCTATTAGAACCTAGTTAGACCTTATAAGACTCATTAGGACCTAATTATACCCAATTAATCCTATTATGACCTAATGTGATGTATTAGGACCTCTAATAAGTTATATGACCCCTTAAGACCCCATTAGACCCACTATGAGTAAGATGACCCCTTAAGACCTATTAGCACCTAATTAGACCCAATTAGACATATTTGGACCTAATTAGACCCAATTAGACCTATTAAGACCTAATTATACTCAATTAAACCTAATATGACCTAATTAGACCCATTAGAACCTATGATAGGTTATATGACCCCGTAAGACCTCATTAGACCCACTATGAGCAATATGACCCCTTAAGATGAATTAGCACCTAATTAGACCCAATTAGACCTATTAGTTCACCTTATTATACCTAATTAAACCTAATATAACATAATTAGATCTACTAGGACCTATAATAGGTTATGTGACCCCTTAAGACCCCATTAGACCCACTATGAATAATATGACCCCTTAAGACTTATTAGCACCTAATTAGACCCAATTAGGCCTATTAGGACATAATTATATGCAATTAAACCTACTATGACCTATGATAGGTTACACATCCCCTTAAGATCATGTTAGACCCATTATGAGTAATATGACCCCTTACGACCTATTAGCACCTAATTAAATCCAATTAGACCTATTAAAATGTAATTTACATTTAAATGTAATTGATTTTACTTTCAAATAATGTAGCGAAATGTGCATACTTTAATTTTATTTTTGATTAAATTAGGAAAACATACATATATGTAGACTTTATTTGACAGTAAATAAAATCTTTTACGTACATACATATTCTAAATCTATCAGACATATTATTGCACATCACACATGGAAGATGCACTGATTCCCCTTGCAGAACTATTTGCATGCACTAATAGAGAGATTGAATGGTTGCAATAATCCATAAATAATCTATCTAGCTCTAGTGTTTATAAGAGCACGTGTCAATCCATCCTTACTAGCTTGATTAGCATTAGGGATGACATTCATGGTACCACTCCCTATGCCCCAGATATTATAGAGGCCATACTTGAGAGGAAGAGACAAGAGGTTGGCTCTGGTCTTTCTCTTAAGGAGGTATAGGCTTTAGTGCCTAAAGCAACCTTGAAAGGGGAAGTTTTCCCATCTTATGCAGACAAAAATTATGTGAAGGGGTATCAAGTTACCAGGTGTGAGGATCCTACTATATCAACATTGATATACCCACGATTTCTAGCTTCCCATGGTCGTTATCTGAATAACGACCATATTACATTGTACTTTGCATAATAGATTTTTGCTGAGGTTCATTTAGGGAGGGTTGTTAATTACACTAATTTTCTAGCACATCTAAGATAGGGGTGTGGCGGGCTTGCTGATAGAGATTCTTTTCACCGAGCTGATTGATAGAGGCCAGTACATAGGGCCATTGTTGGTCAGAGGGCACCTGCTATAGCTCCTTCATTGGGTCCTATTGCAGATGATGTTATTCATAGCACCTAGCTTTGAGTTGCAATTGATAGTGTGGGGGACATTACAACAGCTGCCATATCCATATCTAGTGATCAGGTTGGTCAGTACTTGATGTCTCGATGACACTCCAGATTGTCAGGTGGACCATCCTCTAGCAAGACCGTAAATGACATGTACAATGCAACAGGAATCCCTTCACTTTCTAGCCTAGAGGGACTTACAGGCACTAGTACATTTTGCACCATTTTTCTACCAAAATTTTCAACCATGAAATAAAAAGGTTTTGGTTGGTCAAATAATAGAAGGAAAACTTTCATTTTTTTTAATCCATGCCTGTGTTAGTTGAAATTTTGACCACTACCATGTATGTCAAAATTTCAATGAACACGAGCATAACTTTAAAAAAAGAAAGAACTCATTTCTAATTTCATTATCACCATAGTGAATTGTTTGAAGGGGCAGCATGCGAAACCTCATCAGCCAGGGCAGATTTGACACTGTGTATAGGGGATGTAGTAGAATTCATTTCTCATTTGATCATTATCACCATGAAAATTTTTTTCAAGGGGAAGCGTGCGAAACCTCATCGACCAAGGTGGATTTGGCACTATGTATAGGGTTTGTAGTTTTTATCTAGACTTGGTCCTTTGATCTTCGAGCTTGGTTTTGGAAACTTGGCTTTTCCTCTCCTTATCAAATGGAAGCTC
This sequence comes from Chamaecyparis obtusa, assembly GCA_027943335.1. Taxonomy (NCBI): domain Eukaryota; kingdom Viridiplantae; phylum Streptophyta; class Pinopsida; order Cupressales; family Cupressaceae; genus Chamaecyparis; species Chamaecyparis obtusa. The sequence goes on from BSBK01004452.1 coordinate 1,185,306, forward strand.
ATTAAGGTAGGGATTGTTTCATTATCTCCTCTACATTTTGATAGAATACATTGCATTTGATCATTTGATTGAATACCATCATGTATTTTGAGGGCACATCTTACTGTGGTATTCATTACTCCATGCTCTATTGTATCCATGGCATTGAGTTCATTTCTTTGGATGATTTGATTATGGCATTTGATGTGTTAGTGAGCTAGGGCATCATGTTAATGTGTGTTCATTAGATTCTCTGGTTACCCATGAGCTAGGGCATCCATTTATACAAGCTAGGGTATCATTGATTATTTCCTATCAATTATATGGTGCTGGTAAGTCTTTCCCAGCCCACACAATGGTTATTAATACCAATATGAATAGACATGGCTGACATCATTTCATTATCGATTGATTGGCATTGTTTCATCATCTTACACAGTGATACGAATAACCACTAATTAGTGGTTATCATAACACATTAACAATGTGTTACAATAACCATTAATTACTGGTTATCGTGTGATCAAGCAATTGACTAAGTCGATCTTAATAGTGACTACATAATATATATAATGTGACTGCATAATATATTAACAGTGACTAGTTAATTACCCTGTTCCAAAGCTCCCATTTTGGCACAGGCAGGGAGGATGTTGGCAAAGGTTAACAAAATAGTTTAGGACATTCAATGACTTAGGTTTCGCACACACAAAGACATTAAAAATGCTCCCTTGCACATCTAATAGAGAAGATCATTAAAAGAATATACTCTAATTTCCAACTATTAAGACAAACTTAATGCCTACTAACTATACTTCCAAACCTTCTCACTATAATTATAACTAGCCTCTAGTTTCTCTGCTACTATAGATTATGTGGATTTTATTGTTAAACAATCAATCTCCTCTACAAATTATACAATGGCATTTTCATTTCATAAATTGTTACAATTCATAACTTTCTTATTCCTTCACAACATTCAAAGTTAATTTGAAGAATACATACAAAATGTATGAAAATTATTATATTTGAAAAAATAAAATAAAACATAGAATGATTTAAAAAGTATTTAAATAATTTTAAAAAGATAGAAGGCTATCTTAAGATAATATTTAAGAGTTATTTTACTAAGAATTTATTTCATTTTAGCCTATTTTTCTATCATATATAAAATATCTTACAATGACTGCATAATATATTAATAGTGACTAGTTAATTACCCTGTTCCAAAGCTCCCATTTTGGCACAGGCAGGAAGGATGCTAGCAAAGGTTTTGGAATTTATCTTTACACCTGCCATTTGCATTTGCTTGAAAATTTCTAAAGCCTTTTCAAAAAATCCATTTTGTACATAGCTCGTAATCATGGCATTCTATGATACCACATGTCTTTGATGCATTTTGTCAAAGAGTTCACATGCCTTGTCTATAGTTCCACATTTTGCATACATGTCTACCAGGGCAGTTGCAACTACAACATCTGACAAATTTTCTTTATCTTTTATGCTTTGATAAAAAGGCTGAGATTTTCGCTCCTCCGTGTTACAATGATGTTTATTTATTTGGTTACAGTAAAGGGAGAAAAACTCTTGGCTCCCTCCTCCATCAAGCATGTGGCTTGTCACTCTATGTTATTTCCTTTTAAAGTTTATTACTGTCACTATGTGAAGAGTACAAATATGTATTTGGTAACATTAAAGGATGAGAAAAATGGATTTAAGCAGAGTGTGGTTGTTGAATGCCATATGGATACTAAACCTTATCCCGCTAAAATCCTGGTGCTGCTTGGCCTCAATCTAAAACTAGGAGAGGGTAAATTTTGTCACTAGGTATCTATTAATATGATTTAGAACAATAGAGGGGGGGGGGGGGGTGGGGTGTGTGAATCGGTTGTTCTTAGGTCCTGATGTATAAAACAATGTGAAAAACTTATCCTTAAATCAGATCCAAAACCAAAACAAACTTGGTCATCACTGATTCAATAATAGAAACATCTAACAATGCAGTCCACTACCTAGCTATAACTTAACTTGCAAAACATAGTAATGTTCAGATCTAAACATTCACACAAGTATTAACACCAAGTTTTATAGTGGAAACCCAATTTGGGAAAAACCACTTTGTAACATGCTACTATTATTTTCACTCTTCTGAAGTGAGCTCAATAAAAAGCCAACCCTGTTAAAGGTTACAATACACACTGTCAGGTGTGACCCGGTTAAAGGATTTCAATCACCTTGTTAAAAGTGAGCCTAGTCATAGGACTTACATACACTCCATTAGAATGCAACCTTGTTCAAAGGATTTAACATATGACTGTTAGGTCAACCTCTGTTAAAAGGATTTTGACTATTACAATGGTTAGAAAGTAGCAACAGTATTATCTGAAAAATATACAACTCACTTTGCAAATATCATATCCAATTCCGTACACTAATGCTGGTTAATTGACTTTGAAACTTTTCCATTTCCATCTCTGATCCGCTTGGAACTTTTCTTCAAGCAATCAACACAATTCTCCTTCAGCCTTTTTTGCTTATTCAGTCAATAAAAAATTTCCTCTTCCAGCATTCTCTATTCTCCATGTACATACATATCAAAATCTTCAGGTTCCCTTATATTTTCCTCGATTAGGTTAACTCATCTTTTGCCGCTCAATCTCATTCATAGATCTTAGGGTTAGGTCAGATTCATTGAATCTACCCGCTTCATGTTCTTCGGCTCCTTTTCTAGAATAATCTCAAATCTCTTAAAGATTTACAATAAAATGTTTTACAGTGCATTTAATGCTTCCAAACAATCAATAAATAAAGTCAACATGTTTTACATAATCCAAGGATTCAACAATGTCGGCTCCAAAATTAAATTCTCTTCAAATATAAAATTGCTGATGCTCGGTTAATACTGTGATTGTCCACTTGGTCTTCATGTAGAAAGCTCGGTCATTACTAAAACTGTTTCCTCAGCTTACACTATCTTCCTCGGTAATTTATTGATGCTTGGTCGACACTATAATTTTTCTCGGCATATACTAACTCGGTCGACACTATCATTACTTGGCTTAAACATGATTTTTCTATTCTTTGCTCGGTTAAGCCTACCAGTTTAGTCTTTAGTCTTACTAAGATAAACAATACATTATCTCATCATTGTGCAACATAGTCAAGTACACTTTTTAGTATCAAGATAACTCAACCTTTCCCTAGGTGCTATTGTTACCAACCTTGCTTAGCCCCTTAGCAACACTCAAAAAGATATAGTACTTTCCTAAGTAGCAACAGTCTTACCACTTAAGGTTTGACATCAATGACAATACAACAATTGTTTCAATTGTAGTTTCCAACAGTATCTAGTGATACACTTCTTTTTATCAAGAAGGTATGAATATCAAGTGATAATTGTAACGCCCCGCTAGGGAACCCAGGAGAGATTAACCTATAACTTGCAACTAAGTTTGGTGCACATTTTAAAAAAAAAGTTAACATACAAGATAAGCAACAGTGCAAAAGCAATTACCATTTACTCACATTAAACAAACAACCAAAAATAGATTACAAATCTTGAGGGTTCCTTAACGTAGAATTACTTAAGAACATAAAATATAACTAAAGAAAGATAACAAAAGATTCCATATCATAAATGATACAATTACAACTTACATCAATTAATACAATCCTCATGGACATCCATGATAACCAATAAATTGAAATCCACTGCACATGTCGCAAGGTATGTAAAATAAATCTAACATAAAAATACAATGTCCATATTAGGTATCACATGTGATACTCTAATATAGGACTACATAAAAGAAGGTATGATAAGATACCAATAATGAAGAATCAATGAAGAACCATAAAGGCATCCAACTGCAGAAGTACCAATAGCACTGGCACCAGGATGTCGAATCTCAAATGGTAAAGAATCACTACCACCTGTCTGTGTAGAACCACAAAGGTCTACCCCACCGTGCTGAGGAGATAACCACAAACCCCAATCGGATGACCAAAACCAAACAACGATAAACCACTGAGCAAGGAATCCTGAAAGCTCTCTACTCAAGGTTTACAAAAATAAAGAGAAAGGTAAGACCCACTAATCCAGAGGCATATACAAAAAACTCAAGAGATGATCTAGGCTACATGCTATGGGAGTGTCATCACATGTCTATCTACTTGAGTACCTTGGACTGATCACAAAGGACCCTGGACTCTCAAGCATTGAGTTACCCTGAAACTGACCACTCTAGGCCACAAAACCTCAAAACGAACCATGTGGGATTAGAATACTCTCTCTCATATATGAGTAATTCTAATCATAACTATACTCTAACTATCTTTTTAAATGAACTCGACAAGTTTTAATTATTATGTTATCACTTAATTACATAACCTACAATAGGTTACCCAGGTTCTGACCACTTTGGGTCCTGGCCCCTATTGTAAGCCACTCCCCTAAGATGCACTTAATCAATCTCCCCTAGGCTCACAATCTCACAATATCAAAGTAGGTATACCACCAAGTAATCCTAGAAGCAGTTTCACACACAATAAATTGACATGATTACAAAGATACCATAAACAAGTAATAACCAACAAGAGCCCATAAGATTGATTCATAGATGACAATTAGAGTAAACAAACACATAAACATGATATTGAAATACAATCCAATTGACACATAACCTTGCCTCTGTTTCCCCCTAGGTCATTCTAATGCCCGAAATCACATAATGCACAAGAATGCAGTTTAGGCACGAAGAAGACACAATGCATCATAGAACACTTAAATTCTCAAGAATACCAAATTCCATTTTGAACATAATTGATTTCAAGTACATAAACAAAGAATCCCACTAGGATAATCAGAACATAATCATTACATTAGCACCACAATTTAAAGATTATTCCTTAGTATTGCCCTATAGTTTTGACAAAATAAAAGACCCAATTTCAGTGGACACACTTCAATTTCAAAAGAACGATCCAATAAAAAATAAACATCTTATAAGAAAGACATGCCCTAAAGTAAGCATAAATGTTCCAATTCCTTTAATAAAGTAATACTTAAAAAGTTAATTAAGCATCCAAGATAGATTATCTAAACAAATTTAAATAAACCAACTAGATTGATCTATTATCAAACAAACATAAATATACCAAATTAAATCTACAATTTAATTAACTATAAACTAAATCAACAATAATAATTAATTTAATTAAACTAATACATCACATAATAAAAAATCAACTAATTAAACTAAAATCAAATTTTATTACAAAACAAATAAATAAATTATGAATTAATATTAATTAAGTTAATATAAAATAAATTAATATGAAATAAATTATTCATGTTATAAATTAGCATAACACAATATATATTAAATTAACAAAAAATTAAAAAAATTTAATAAATAAAAAACAAGTTTATAGGGGGGTAACCCAGCGGGTCCCAGCCCCGGTCACTTCAGTGCCCCCGCGTTGGCGCAGGGCAGTATTGCCTTCGACAGTACCCCCTCTGCCTCGGTAGAGTTAGTACTACCGTCGGCAATACTCTTTGCCGTCGGTGGAGGGAGAATGGGGGTTGGGGGATTTGGTGGCCCCCGCCCCAAAACAAATTATTATTATTATTTTTTTATATATATTTTTTTAAAATTTTGAAACATTGAAAAGTACATTGCACATAAACACATGCAAAATAAATATATATTTTTTAACAGACTTATATTTATTTTCCCATATAAAACCAATGCATTTTTACACAGTAAACATTTTTTAAAAGAATTTTTCTGAAAATGGAAAAAGTAAAGATTGTTTGTTATTATCCAGAAAAGGTAATAGGAATTCTTACACAATAATTGAATTAACCCTTTTACTCTTATTGGGTTTATAGTTTATTTTTACTGGTGTAAATTTATATTGACTGTACCCTTTCCAGCAAGCACATAATTTACCTAGTTTATGAAATTTTTACTAAAATTGGATTTTCTTTTAATAGGAATTTATTTCATCATTCCCTATGGTTATATTATTGCCCAGAATTAATATTTCAATTTGTAGGAAATCTATAAACAATCATTTAACAAAATTTTGCCAGAGTAACACTACGATGGCAAGTAGTAATAAAATACAAAAATCAACTACACTAGGGTTTCTGAATACCCAGATTTAATATAAACACAAATCTACCAAATAGAAAACATAGAATTTCATAAAAACAATAGAAAGACAAATAGATGTAAAAATAGATCCAACAGGCAAATCCAAAGCCTACCTCAGATCCAATGCTAGAAATGGAATAAAAATGGAAACCCCTGTAGGTTTAAGAACATAATTCTCTCCAAAATCAAACACAACTTGTAGATCTGAAAACTTTGTTGCAAACAGGTGCCCAATCCAGATGCACAGAGAAATTCAATTCAACATGCAGCCACAACAATCCACAAATCTCCAAAATGCCAAACACAGAAGCTTCCCCAAAAGTCTTCTCCAAAAACCTGTCTCCCTCAAAAATAAAAATAAAAATCTCCTAATAGGAATTCAATTCCCAAATTCAAGCAATCCCAAAAGACAACTCAAAAGCTAACTCATAGTTCAACTCCAAATCAGAAAATGACTCATAAGACAACTCCTAATCCAACTCAAATTCCAAAATTGAGAGTAAATACAATTAATTAATTAAAATATCTTTTTAATGCACAACTCAACTTGTCTTTTGAAAACTAGTTATCTTTTTGAAAACAAACACCTTTTTTTCAATTTGCACATGTTATAATTTAAATTCATTTATTAAATAAATTAAATACTTAATGCATCACAAATTCATGCAATTAATTATTTAATCATTTAATAAAATATGCAAGCATAATACAATTCATGACATTTTCTAATTAAGCACATGTTAATAATTAAAACCCAAATTAAATAAATTAAATATTTAATACATCCTAAAGCATGTAATTAAATATTCAATTATTTAATAATACACTCAAGCATAATTAATCCTAACATCAATAATCATATAAAATCACCTGAATAATCATGAATCAACTTAATCAAGCACAGTAAAATCAAACACAATCAAATTCAAGAAAACTGAAACCATGCACAAACTCAAGAACAGGATCCATGAATTCATGCCAACCAGGTGAATTCGGGTAGGGTAGTCAAACAGACACTTGTCCAATCCTAGGACAATTTGGCTTAGGTTAGGGTTTTAGGTTTGTGTATTATCTCCCCTCTTTACCATTGAGATGAATGTTTATGGGCACGCTCACTCCTGACAATTCAGGGAAGATGATGACCTGTACCTGCAAACCTGTCATCACAAGATGAAGCATGTACATACAATAATGTTGCAGACAATGATAGGGTATGGTTGGACCTGTGGATCTCGACTATGCAAGTAACTATGCCTCCGTCCTCTACCACACAAATACGTCAAATAGATATAGACACATAATCACCATACACATGCAAGTATGGGGTAAGTACATCGTAATCAATATAAAACATATAATCTATCATCATAAAACATCATCATCTAATCTATGCATACACCTGATAAACATATGTTAATAATCCATAATCATCATTAATGAAACAATAACCGATCACATGAAAAGTGACCTAAAAGAATTCGGTCATACAACTGAAACATAAAACAAACTAAGAACATCCTACGGGTGGGTATTACAATAATATTATCCAATTTGAATAAAGTAGCTTAGGAAATCCTTGATATAAGATCACAAGAGCAAGGAAGAACTAGCTTCAACTTATGTGTCTATAATGTCTATTATTCTCAAATAGGAGCTTTGAAACCCTGTGATATAAGATCACAAGAGAAAGGATGAGATTGGCTTCCGCTTATTTCAATAATATCTATTGTTTTCAAATAGGAGCTTGGAAATCCTTCTTATAATCGAAGGATGAGATTGGCTTTAACCTATGTTAATAATATCTATTATTTACTGCTCATTATTTTCTTCATTGGTGTTTCATTTTTTCAATTAAATGAAGATTGACCTATTACTATGCTTAATGCTTAAGAATTGATGATTTTATAAGATTAAATGCATGAAAATACCAGGGATGTATCAATAACCTGATACCTCAAGTACTTATAATTAGTATGTCCGACAAACACAGACTTATTAGTAAAAGCATAAGGTAGATATTTGTTGTTGATTTCATGTTTATCTACTACGTATGCTATTTACTACAGAAAAATAGAATCATTCATGAATTTAGAAAGAAAGAAGAAGATTTGCTAACTCGTTTTGAGGATTAATATAAAACAGATTTCTATAACAAGGCTTCAAAATAATATAGACTAATGTAAAATAGATTTCCATAAAAAGACTTTATAATAATAAATTTTATATCAGATGTGGATGTGGATGTGCAACCTGTATAAGTCATCATCATCTTTATTATTTTTTGTAGCAAATACATTTGAAGCACCAACAGAAGCACCATCAGGTCTATCTGGAAATCAAAATTCAGAACCAAAGCCTTGAGATTGTTGTAGTGTTTGTAAAAAGGCTTGATACTTCTGAATATCAGCATCACTGACACTTCTTCAGGCATATTTCATCGACTCCTCAAAATGAGCAGCCTTTATTTTAGCTACCTCATCACTATCATCCTCATCCATTGCCTCAGGTTCTCACTTCTTTTTCTTTCACGTTCAATATCCTGTAAAAGTGCAGAGGAAAGAGAACATGACACATTATCTTTAGATGATGTTTGAGTTCCTACACCACCACTTTGATGTTGATAGTCATTGTGTTTCTTTATATTAGAGATTAATTATTGTGATCCTTTGTTCTTGTTTTCATGTATTCATGATGAAAATATAAACCTTGTTAACTTTCAAAACATGAAAACATCAAACCTGCTCTTTGAGGGCTCAATGTCAAAGATGCATTTTATGTTGTGTTTAATGACAATGCTTGTCATTTGTTGTTTTAGTTTTCCTTATTTTGAAAAATTGCATTTGTTTACTTCATGATATTGTAAAATACTATTTTGATCACTGCAACTATGTATTGAAGCACCTTGCTATCCTATACTTTGGAATGCTTTAATACATTGATGACTATTTGGAAAGTATTTGGTGGCACTAAAATACAAATCATTTGTGTCACTGTTTCTTTTCTCTATGATTGATTATAAATATCATAGTGTTTTATGGAACTTTCATTAATTGTATCATGGTCGTGCTCTACTATTGTACTTAACCTTTAACATATCTCCAATGATTACAATGACTTGCACATGCTTGTACCTTATGTTTGTTCCATCTTCTTATTGTGATTGGTTCTGATATAAGGCATGACATGTCAATGTCTTCTTATTGTATTTATTCTATTAGGACTTCAAACTGAGTGACATTTCCTTTTCACATGAGCATAGAATTCAAAATTGCCTCTATAGAAGAAATTGTTCATTAATAGTAGATAGATGTGTTTTGCCCTATGATCTCATGATAATGGCCATATTCAATAACTCTATAACATGATGGTTGTTCCTTTTAAGAGAGATGATTGTTCCATTGTTCTAAAAACTACACTTTGTTGTCCTTTTGACATGATAGCATTACATGTCAGAAACTTTGAGGTTCTCTTACCTTTTGTATGCCATGGCTTCACCTCTATGTAGCTAAATCTCACTCTGAAAATGATCTTCTTTTAAGAAACAATGAAAATCCTCTATGGGTTCATACTTATTGTGACTTCCCATAGCACACTATCATTTCTTGTACACTGTATTTTTCTAATACTTTTAAATTGTCACTATCTTTGAAAATTAATGCCATATGTTGCTTACATTTGATTCAATTTCGATATTAATTACTCTCTTCAGTTGTATTAGGAACTTTTGCCTTAAGCATGTGTGATGCAAACCTAGATATAGATGGGCATTAATGCATTAATGCTCAATTGAATGCCTTAATGCAGCTCCCAGAGAAAGGCCATCTGGAAGCTTTAGAGGAAATAATTTGTACTAGGTATGGAATCACCTCCACTACAATGCCAAATTCTGATGTGTTATTATCTTCAATTGCAAGTTTCTTTTGCAAAAATATATTGTATATCTTTACAGACTAGACAATGTGACTGTACAACTCTAGAATATATTCTCTATAATCTCTAATTCAGTAGTCTAGTGAGGAGATTTGTGTAACTCTCAAAATAATAATAACTCCCAAAATACTTATCCTTTTCAATATTTCATGGTCTAGTGAGCATGATTTGTGTGTGTATTTGTAAATCTTGTATAATCTTATAATATTTTTTTTTTATTATTATATACAAGATACTACTAATGTTTGTATGTTTATAGCCTATGAAGAAAGTCCACACCTAGCAATATGAACCTAGAACAAAATAACGAGACACTTGCTAGATTGTGGTCTCAGTTCCAAAGAAAAGATGTTGAAAAATGTTATTGTCCTTGCAAAAAGTGTAAGGGCTTAAAGAATCAAAGAATTCTAATAAAAAAAACCCAGAGTCATTGTAGGCAATATGGTCACATTAAAGGGGGCACGATTTTCATCGATTGGTGAATGTGGATTTCCAATTGGAGGAACATGGAGGTGTGAATATCCAAGCCGATGATAACACTCCCATGGAAGAAGATGATCCTGTGGTTGAGGACATGATTGAAGATGGTATTGGCATAGCTGATCAAGATGATCATGATGATGGTACTAGCACATCTGATAATGATGATGAAGATGATCTTGATATAGCTATAATTGAGAAGGCATATGAGCCCCTATACCAAGGCTCCCAAACAACTCTTCTCTCTGCTATAGTGTTGTTGGTGAACTTCAAGGTTATGAATGGTTTATCCAATGTAGCAATGTCACGTATGCTAAGGTATGCCATTTTTGTCATCTTTAATGTTAGCATACCATTACGATTCATTATATTAACAATTCACATTTGTTGTTGTAGGTTGATAGGTGAGTTTTTCTTACCACCATAAAACATTTTTCCTCGTTCGTACCAAGAATTATCTACCATTATGAATCAAATTGGAATGTAGTATTAGAGAATACATGCATGTCCCAATGATCACATTCTATATCATAAACAACATGAATTTGCAACAGAATTCCCTATTTGTCATACTAGTAGATATCGGTCAGATCAAATAACAAAAAAGGTGCCTCACAAGAGTCTTTGGTACATTCCCCTTATTCCACGTATTCAATGATTATTTAGGTGCACTAGCTTGGCACAATTTATGGATTACCATGCACGCAATAGAAGTCAAGATGACATTATGTGAATGCCTGTGGATGGTTATGCATTTAAAGAGATAGAAACAACATGGCCACACTTTAAAGAAGAGCCTCGTAATCTCAAGATTTCAGTGGCAGCAGACAGTGCCAATCCATTTGGAGATATGAGATCTACTTACTCAGTGTGACCTATTTTTGTTATTAACAATAACATTCCTCCTTGGATGTCCATAAAGAGGGAGCACATAATGTTGTCAATGATTGTACCATGTATTTTTTTCATTTAATAGTTATGTAAATTAATTTATAAACACCGCATCAAGATGGTCATAATAATTATGTAATGTTTTTGTTCATTCAACTAGGTAAGTACCAAGTTCATTCATTAGTGATCTTTGTAAATATATAATCTAACATGTTTCAAACTTTTCATAGACTACAAGACACATCAAAAGCCACACAAGTGAGATTAACAAAGGTTGGCCAACACAAACTTGGCTCTGGTGGCTATATGAAACTTCACTCTTGACCTGTAAGTAGCAGCATTGGAATTTCTTATCAAATTTTTATATATAAGGTTGCAAACAATTTTGTTTAATCAAATCATACATGTAAAAGTGATGATATTAAACAAAAAATATAGGGCACAAAATTCAATGTAGAGCCCACAGATGAAGTCAAGAGAATAGCCTTGAAGGAAGGCTATGCAGTCATGGTTGTACACCTACATCAAGCATCCCAAAGCCATAACGAAGAATCTGCCGCACCAAATGAGACACAAGTAAATTGGTCAAATGAAAAGTAAATCAAATTGAATAGTTAATTTCAAACATAAATTGACTATTTCATGATAACAATGTGCATGACATTTCACTACAGCCTTCAAATCCTACCACAAAACTTGGGCGTGACGAAGGCCATGATGTGCATCACAGTGTTGGAGGTATTAATTTGCTATTGGAAATAAATTACGTAATTATTAATAGAATTTAACATCTTTAATTGCAATTGGTCATGTAACCTTTTTTTGAATATTTTAGAGCATGTTGAGCATGTTGAGATGGTGGAAGATCAAAATGTTATTGTACATGATGATGTGGCATTGTTAGGTAAAGAAAAATGCATGTTATGCTCTACTAGTTAATGAAATACATGTAACAGTAAAAAAAAGTATGCAAATTTAACCCATTTACTTGTTATTGCAGCAGACCCCCCTTTAATGCAGCAACGTTGTCCTCCTTGAGACATGAGGAAGCATCATAATTTGAGATCACAACCACAAGAGGAGGAAGATAATATTGATGGTCCTACCAGCCTTTACCTAAATAAAAAATCTAAGAAAAACCTAAAAAAGAAATGATTTCTTAAGTATGCTCTTTGATAAAACTTGTTTGATTAACTTTGTTGGATAATGAAAGAACGTTGTTTTAAGTAATTATCTATAAATGTTGTGTATTAATATTGAATTATGTGTCATGTTAATGAATATTTTTATGTGTTAATGAATTCTTGATTAGTGTTGCGTATTAATGAATGTTATATCATATTAATGAATGTTATGTGATTGTATTGATTGAATGTTATAGTTCATAAATGGATGAATGAAGTGTGTAATTAGATGTTAATGGGGAATTTAGATTGATGTTAGGGGGAGGGGGGGTGAGGCAAGATGAGATTCCACCTTCATGTGGTTGGCCTTATTAAGTAGAGAATATTAAAGTATTCTCGAAACCAAGTGAAGCTCAAACTAACACACCTTCATTATTTAATCAATTTCATTCATTCTAGGTCTTTGCTCATAAGTGCATTTTGAATGTGTCATTTTTAGGCAACTATCAAATAAAAAACTAGAAGGGCCAATAGTCAACTTCTCATTTTCATTGTCTAGCATGATTCAACTTCATTTTGTGTAAGTATTCTCGTATTGAATGCGTCAACCTCTCTTGGCCTAATGTGGATTATTTCATTGGTTTGTGTTTTTGAGTAGGTGAAGTGTTAAATCAAATATCAGTTGGATCTATAAGTAGCATAGATATTCTATAGCTAATAGCCAAATACACCCATGTGAATAAATTTACTTGCTGTCCCCTTATGATTTACTTAAGCAAACAGTCCTTATGTGCTAAAAAATCAGTTGTTTTAGTGCTGCAATTGTAGATGATTGTATGCATGAATTTAATGACAAGAACTGAACATTTAGGCTCTATGATAATGCTTGTCATCCTTATATGGAAGGAAAATGAATCCAAGAAGGAAGCTTTCAAGAAATATTTGGAGTCAAGCGACATTCTTGATACCCTCACAAAAGGTCTGCGGTAGTTCTTCTTATATGATGAAATGCTGAATCTAGAAAATTAATTTGTGAATTTGCATCTATTTGTGAGATAATATATTAATATTGGCAGTTCCTCTTATATGATGAAATGCTGATTTTAGAAAATTAGTTTGTGAATTTTCATCCATTATTTTTGGATGCCTGAATGTTATGTTTGCCTTGTGAGGATTCAAATTAATTTGATTGATATGATCTTCAAAATGGTGTAGTAGTCTTTTAGATTAATGTGATTTGTATTATCATATAATATCTCTGCTCTTATAAACTACCTTGTTTCCATGTATGATTTACAGTTATTTGTTCCAGTGTTCCAAAGATGAATCTGGACAATATCTTTGAGCAAAAGAATGAGGTTGCTAAAGCTATTGAAGAACTTGAAAAGGTTGATATATTCATATCAGTTTCATTTATTTATTGATGTGTATTGTCAATTTATTACTGTAAAATATCTCTTAAATATCAAACAAGATGAAATTTGAATGCAGTAGGACTCAATCATTAATTTATATGCTTACAGGCTATGTCAAACTACGGATATGAGATAGTTCAAACACTTATTGTGGATATAGAGGCTGATGTGCATGTCAAGAAAGTAATGAATGAAATAAATGCAGGCAAGACTTTTACATCCAATACTAAATGTCCTTTTTACCATGATATTGTTGGAGATTTCTAGCATATACTTTTGCATTTTGTAAATAGGTTGATGGTATTCATTTATTTAAGAAAAACCCAATTCATTATCCTCAACTTTGTTCATATTTTTGTTCTATATCTGTTTAGTTTATTTACCCAAAATTTCTCTCAATTTCATCATCATTCATTTCATTCTTTTATATCAACTGCAAGAATGAGGGTGGCAACACAAGAAAAAGCAGAGGCAAAGAAAATTTTACAAATCAAGAGAGCATAAGCTTTCCTTATTTTATTTGTCAGTATGCATCAACACTTCCTTTTATGTTAGATATGTATATTTATAATTTTAAAAGTTGTATGTAATATATATCGGGTCTATTTGTAGCACCAATAATGAAAACTATTTTCTTGGCTGTCATACCATCCATCTCCATCAACAACTAGTTAAGGACTCTGGCTGCGACACCGCCAACATCCCCAACACTGCTTCCACGCTGCAAACATGCAAACTAGTTATGCATCACCAGTCAGAGAGCCTATCTCAAATAGTTCAAATAAAATTCCTACTCAAATATATTCACCATCCTCAACTTGAACTTCACTCATAAAAAATCAACACATCCGTGTGGCAATAGAATCAAGCTCGTCAAAAAATAGGACGCAAGGAGCTGATCCTCTAGCTTTATCAAAAATTTCCCTCACATTAGCCTCGCTCTCTCCAAACCACATTGTTAACAATTCAATGCCCTTCACACTGATGAAATTGGCTTGACACTTGTTAGCAATGGCTTTAGTAGATGGATTGTTAGCTAAGCCCAAAGTAGTCTGGAAGTGCTCATTACTAATGGCCATGGAGTTTAGAATCTTAGAATCTATTGTCTCATCTTCTAAGTCTATAACATCTATCTTTTCCCTAATGCACTGAAGTGCAGCCTCAGTACACAAAGCAACAAGATCTGCTCCAACATATCCATGGGTATCCTTAGCAATCTTTTCAAGATCAACCTGTAACAAGGAAACTAAAGATAAATAGATACTCCATCAAGAAACATAAAGATTAATAAATGCTTTCAAAATCCAAGAACTGTTTAACATTAGATATAGAAGTACAAAAAATAAGGCCCCAATATATGTAGATCATTAGAGAGCTTCATATTCTTTGTATGGATGTGAAGCACTTCCAACCTGCCCACTTCATCCAGAACCCCAATATCAATCTTCCTGTCAAACCTTCCAAACCTTCTGAGTGATGGATCAATACTATTTGGTCAGTTAGTTTCTCCCATAATAATAACATGGGCACGTGATTTAAGTCCATCCATAAGCATAAGAAGTTGAGAAACAATTCTCCTCTCAACTTCACCATCAGTTTTTTCCCTCTTGGGAGCTATAGAATCAATTTCATCAATAGATATAATGGAGGGGGCATTCTTCTCAACCTCCTCAAAAGCCTTCTAGAGATTTCTTTCACTTTCTCCAGCCAACTTTGACATGATCTTAGGTCCATTGATATAGAAAAAGAAGGCATTGGTTTCATTTGCCACTGCCCTAGTAATTAAGGTTGTCCCAGAACTAGGAGGCCCATAGAGAAGAATACCCTTTGGGGGCTTCACACCAATAGATTTGAAGAGTTTTAGGTGTCTAAGAGGAAGCTCTACCAATTCACAGATCACCAGTTAGAGCCTATCTCTCAAATAGTTCAAACAAAATGAAAAAACCAACAGTTTCACATAGAGTAGAGCAGATGGATTGCTAGAGCCCAAAGCAGTCTAGAAAATAGAATGAGCAGGGAATTGCTGGCAACAAGCAATAGAATGAGTGTGGACACCTGAAGATAAATATCTAGACTAATCACCAATCAGGATGTTGTTGGTGATTAGTCTAGATATTTATCTTCAAATTTTTTTTAAACACTCCGTGTTGCGTCAAAACTTTGACCCACCTGGGTCGAAAGTCTGGCCTAAAATTGACCATTCTATGTCAAAATGTGGCATTGTGGGTTTGGCATCCTGGTTGGAGCCGCTAAATATTTCAACCAAATTTGGTTGAAATATGACCATCGCGAGTTTGGCATCCTGGTCAGAGCGACCAAAGTTTTCGACCCATATTGGTCGAAAGATCAACCAATACACAAATACTTACCAATGTTATCTTCAGCCTAGGTTTCCCTCATTTTTGACCAAAAGAGGTGTCGATCATTCGATGGGTTTAGTAATGGGTCAATATTTTGATGCCAATAATAGCGATGAACCTGTTGGTTGACCATTCGACTGAGTCGGGTAGAAAATTTGACCAATAGTGTGTCAAAAAATGGAGCAAAATGTACTAGTGAGGAGAGATGACACATGTCACATTGACTAGCTTGGCTGAGGATCTATTGGATGCATATGCATTTATAGCAGCAGAGCATGATATCCCCATATTAGAGGTTAGATCTCATGTGGGTACTATCAAATACACTCAGCCACATACTTCTCACCTAGACCGTGGCCATAGTGGTAGTGCTCTTGAGGATCCACCTACTGACCACTCTATTATTGCACAAGGAGAGGCACAACGTACATACCCTTCAGTCAGTGCAGGGTATCAGTTCTCTGATGTTGGCCTTGACGATGTTGAGTTCATCATGACCACTACAGGTTATCTAGATTTGTTGACACATGATGATATGACTTCCATGCCATCTCATTTGGTTAGTCCATTGCATTCATCATTAGAGAGGCATGTGCGGTCTACTCATGTTGCAAATGCAGAGTTGAGCTTGGACCAAACACAACAAAATCTTGATACCTTGGTTGATAGGATTGAGGCCAAGGAATCTGAGTACTATTAGTTTCCACCACCTACACAGGTATAAATTAGATTATATACATGTATTTAATGTTACAATTTAACTTAAATTTATTTTCAAAATTTCAATCAATTGATTTGTCTACCAGGATATGCCTCTTATTACTCCTTCTTTGGGTATTGATCATGTACATCATCGGGACTCACTCGATGATGACATCAGTAGTGGATAGGTGATTTTTTAATTTATTATTTGTGTGTACACACTTTATAACATGTTTTCTTGTACAATATTTTAAATCAAACTTAAGATCTCTGTACAATGTTTATATATTAATTTATATATCTCTTTCTTTGTAGGGATCTACACATCGTTCACAGCATGATAGTCATTCTGGGTGTGACTGCGTAGTGAGGAGTCGTCATGATGAGTCCTAGGCACTTTCATGTTTGATAGATATAGACATATTACATATTACATATATATTCACATGTTTTTGATGAACTATATTTCATTTCTAGACGAGCTACATGACCAATTGATGTGTTTGATGTTATATTTCATTTCTAGACCCTTTTGATAGAATGTTTGACACATGATTGATCCATATATGTTTCATATTTATAGTACTTGATCTACACATGACTGATGTTTCATGCATGTTATATATATACACACACACACACACACACACACACTTTAATTTAAATTTGATTACATACACGAATGATGTTTGATCAAGTACATGTTTATAATGAAAGTTATGAATGATGTGAATTTGACACATGTGAGCTATATAATTGAGGTCCCTTGATGTTTGATTGAATCTTACTTATATTTAAATGTACATTCGATAATAGTTTTGCACGTACTTTTAATTTTTAATGTATGTTGTTGTACTTCAAGTAGATTTTATATTGAAAACATGCACGTCCTGATGTAACATGTATGCAAATTCAATACATACACACACTCATATTCCAAAGTTAGAGTACTTCATATTTAGGTACAGATAATTAATATATCATATCCACTTGTAAGACATACATTTTAGATCTATATTCTTAATTTTTAATTTAATTCAAGCTCCATTCACTATGGGGACCAGTAGGAAAGAATGGAGCTAAGAAAACCTCTGGTCTCACCTGTGAAAAATTTAGTTCAAATCATATTTCATGCATGATTTAGTCCACATCAAGTGGTTCATCTCTCTCTCGAATAACATTTAATATTCTCTCATGGTCATCAGTATCAAGTCTCCACTTACAAATGTCACGTCCCATCACAAGAACAAGAGATAGGATGGTGGCAATTACAATATGACTATATTGATAAACCTTATTGTTAGGTTGATAATCAATAAAATGAATCCCATGTTTAAATATTTTGGTTTGCTTCAAATATGTTCCTTGCACGACAACTAAACCTTCACAGAAAAGTTCAATAGTGTTAAATATATATAGATGTGAAACTAACCATATAAACAAACGTATAAGAAAATTGGAAGTTGGAAGGTTTCACTCAAGTTTAATATAGGTTGTGAAAATTAAATATAGTACTAGGACCTGTGGGAAACATAATTCCTTTGCTTGTTTCATTCTATGTTAGTTTAATCCTCTCCTTGCAGCAACGTAATAAATAGTAACTAACACCTTCCACATTTTTAGGCTCTGCTACTATTGCAAAATTATGTCCTGCATTTAAAGTGAACTTTTAATTTTAGGAACTTGTAAATATAAATTAAACAAACTTTATTTACATGAATTGAGTTTATGAATCCTTTTTAAACATGTACATAAACACACACGTACCAATTTTGATCAAACTTGAAATATGGTCATAATTTGTAGAAATCAATGGAATGTCATCAAAGCTTTCATCCTAAACATCATTTGTGTTTGTAACATCTAGTGGAACCAAATTCCATTCACTAACATATCCACATTTTTGGTTGATACACTCGTCATAGTTTTAAAAAATGCAGTCATAACAAAAGCATGAATAATCTCTAGTGTACAATGACCACACATTACTATTCGTACTCATAACTAAATGTAGGGATCTTGTTTTATCTACTCTCTTGCATCCATGGATTGATCTTATGTCAACACTTGAACAATAGAGAGGTCACGTGTAAAAATTATTTAGACATATATAAGTTAACATAGACATATATTGTCAGATACACTCAACCACATCCTTCTCACCTAGACCGTGGCTTTACAAAAAAATGGCTTTAATCTTTCAAACATTGTTTGTCCAATCTTAATGTTAGGATTTGAGTTACAAAATGAGAGATACAATTCATGTTGTGTGGTGTCCAACCAATGTTTTGTGTGCTGGAAATATTCCTTAGGCCTAGTCCTCTTCTTGATAACATCTCTTGTATTTGGTGAAGGATGAGTATGATTAGTCCAAAATGACGTAACTAAGTTCCTAACTGTTTCATTAATTCTATCAGACCGAGGAGCTCTACAAATTAGTGCCCAATTACCTTCCAATGTAGTGTCATCCAAATTGATTCTTCTTTTCAAATAGTGTGTCATTGTCTTCCTACTGTACCAGATCTGAGATAAAAGTGAAGAAATTTGCCTTCTTTGGGACACGTTTTTATTTAAAATAGATATAAGTATCACTCTTCTTGAAATGGACCTATTTGTAGATCTAGTTGTTTTTCCAATGGAATGCAAACCTTCCTTAACACTGTCAACAATATTTTTTTGTATGTTACTTGATTTTAACTTTTTCAAACTTGCATCTACACCCAACAATTTTAATGGCTCTTTTAAATCATCTTTAAGAAGTGTAATTGATAATAGTTGAGTTTTTTCAAGTGTATCAAGATTCTCAAATTGTTTCATTATTTGCTTAGACTTTTTATTCAATGCCCTCTTCGTAATATTTATGGGTTGTTTAGCACAATCTCTCAATTTTTCCTCATCCATTTCAATTAAATGATCTATGATTTTATGATTAATTTTTCTCTTCAACTGTTGGAGTAGAGTATCATTCACATATGTTTCTTGCACTTCCGCTGCGAATAAAAAAAATAAAAAATCTTAATATCTCATCTTAAGGGGACCTTCATGAAATAAGTATTTAGAAGCTCTTGAACATGTTAAACCTATAATAATTTATACACTAATGAGAGAAACACATACTTGTTTGACCTTGGGTTGATTCAACTTGGGATGCCTCTTGTCGAACATTTTCATCATCAAAGGCTGCATGTACACAACAATAAAAATAACTTCTTAAGGGGAAATACCCAAAATGTATATTCACCAATAAGAGACTAAATTGAGATAGTGAGAGAGAGTCAGAGTCAGAGAGAGAGAGAGAGAGAGAGAGAGAGAGATGTGTACTTGTTTGATATTCTAATAGTTGTGCTTGTTGAGCTTGCGATGACTCTTCTCCAACTTCTAAAGGTTGGGCTCGTTGAGCTTGTGATGACCCTTCTCCAACTTCTAAAGGTTGGGCTTGTTGAGCTTGTGATGACCCTTTTCCAATTTCTGAAGGTTGGGCAACTTGTTGAGATTGTGATTCTTGAGCATTTCCTACATGTATGAAGTATAAATTATTAAACAAAAACTTTTGAACATGAAGTATAAATTATTAAACAAAAAGTTTTGAACATGGAGTTAGGTCTAAATTGGTCTTAATTGAGTCTAATTAGGTGCTAATTTGTTCTAATTCAGTCTAATTGGGTTCTAATAGGTCATATTAGGTCCCAATTGGTCCTAATTGAGTCTAATTAGGTGTTAATTGATTGTAATTAGTTCTAATTGGTCCTAATTGAGTTTAATTGGTCCTAATTGGTCCTAATTGAGTTTAATTGGGTCTAATTAGGTCTAATTGAGTCTAATTGATCCTAATTGATCCTCATTGGTCTTAATTTGTCCTAATTGGTCCTAATTGGGTCTAATTGAGTCTAATTGGGTCTAAGTAGTCCTAATGAGTCATAATTGGTCTTAATGAGTCCTAATTAGGTCTAATTAAGTGCTAATTTGTTCTAATTGGGTTCTAATAGGTCATATTAGGTCCTAATTGGTTCTAATTAGTCCTAATTGGGTCTAATTGGGTCTAATTGGTCCTAATTGAGTCTAATTAGGTGCTAATTTGTTCTAATTGAGTCTAATTGGGTTTTAATAGGTCATATTAGGTCCTAATTGGTCCTAATTGAGTCTAATTAGGTGCTAATTGATTGTAATTAGTTCTAATTGGTCCTAATTGGTCCTCATTGAGTCTAATTGGGTCTAATTAGGTCTAATTGAGTCTAATTGAGTCTAATTGATCCACATTGGTCCTAATTTGTCCTAATTGGTCCTAATTGGGTCTAATTGAGTCTAATTGGGTCTAATTAGTCATAATGAGTCATAATTGGTCCTAATTAGTCCTAATTAGGTCTAATTAAGTGCTAATTTGTTCTAATTGAGTCTAATTGGGTTCTAATAGGTCATATTAGGTCATAATTGGTTCTAATTAGTCCTAATTGGGTCTAACTGGGTTCTAATAGGTCATATTAGGTCCTAATTGGTCTTAATTGAGTCTAATTGGGTCTAATTAGGTCTAATTGAGTCTAATTGATCCACATTGGTCATAATGAGTCATAATTGGTCCTAATTAGTCCTAATTGGGTCTAATTGGTCCTAATTGAGTCTAATTGGGTTCTAATAGGTCCTAATTGAGTCTAATTGATCCTAATTGGTCTTAATTGAGTCTAATTTGTCCTAATTGGTTCTAATTGAGTCTAATTGGTCCTGATTGAGTCTAATTGGGTCTAACTGAGTCTAATTGATCCTAATTGATCCAGATTGGTCCTAATGAGTCATAATTGGTCCTAATTAGTGCTAATTGGGTCTAATTGGTCCTAATTGAGTCTAATTGATCCTAATTAGTCTAATTAGTTCTAATTAGTCCTAATTGGGTCTAATTGGTACTAATTGGTCCTAATTGAGTCTAATTAGGTGCTAATTTGTTCTAACTGAGTCTAATTGGTTCTAACTGAGTCTAATTAGGTCCTAATAGGTCCTAATAGGTCCTATTGGGTAGATAATAGGATCTAATTGAGTCTAATTGGATCTAATTGAGTCTATTTAGTCTTAATTGAGTCTAATTAGGTGATAGTTTATTCTAATTGAGTCTAATTGGGTTTTAATAGGTCATATTAGGTCCTAATTGGATCTAATAGGTCATATTAGGTCATAATTGGATCTAATAGGTCCTAATTGGCTCTAACATGTCATATTAGGTCCTAATTGGTTCTAATTGAGTGTAATTAGGTCCTAATTGGTTAGATAATTGAGTCTAATTAGGTCCTAATTGGTTCTAATAGGTCATATTGAGTGTAATTAGGTCCTAATTGGTTCTAATTGAGTCTAATTAGGTCCTAATTGGTTAGATAATTGAGTCTAATTAGGTCCTAATTGGTTCTAATAGGTCATATTGAGTGTAATTAGGTCCTAATTGGTTCTAATTGAGTCTAATTAGGTCCTAATTGGTCCTAATTGAGTCTAATTGAGTGTAATTAGGTCCTAATTGGTTCTAATTGAGTCTAACTAGGTCCTAATTGGATCTAATAGGTCCTAATTGGTTCTAATAGGTCATATTAGGTTCTAAAATTAGGTCCTAATTGGTTCTAATTGAATCTAATTAGGTCCTAATTTATTCTAATTGGTTCTAATTGAGTAGATAATAGGATCTAATTGAGTCTAATTGGATCTATTTGGTTCTAATTGAGTCTAATTAGGTCCTAATTGGTTGTAAATGAGTCAAATTAGGTCATAGTTGGTCCTAATAGGTCATATTGGTCCTAATTAGTCCTAATTGGTTCTAATTGGTTCTAATTAGTTCTAATTGGTCCTAATTGGTTCTAATTAGTTCTAATTGGTCCTAATTGGTCTTAATTAGTCCTAATTGGATCTAATTGGATCCTATTGGTCCTAATAGGTCATATTAGTCCTAATTAGTGCTAATTTATTCTAATTGAGTCTAATTGGGTTTTAATAGGTCATATTAGGTTCTAATTGGATCTAATAGGTCATATTAGGTTCTAGAATTGGATCTAATAGGTCCTACTTAGTTCTAATAAGATTTAATTGAGTCTAATTGGATCCAATTGGTTCTAATTGAGTCTAATTAGGTCCTAATTGGTTCTAATAGGTCATATTAGGTCTTAATTGGTTCTAATTGAGTCTAATTAGGTCCTAATTGGTTCTAATAGGTCATATTAGGTCCTAATTGGTTCTAATTGAGTCTAATTAGGTGCTAATTGGTTCTAATTGATTCTAATTGGGTGGACTAATAGGTCCTATTAGTCCTACTTAGTCCTAATAGGTCCTAATAGATCCTACTTAGTCCTAATAGGTCCTAATAGATCCTACTTAGTCCTAATAGGTCCTAATAGGTCCTATTAGCTCCTAATGGGTTCTATTAGGTCCTAATTAGTCTTAATAGGTCCTATTAGGTCCTAATTGGTTCTAATTGAGTGTAATTGGATCTAATTTGTTTTAATTAGTCCTAATTGGTTCTAATTAGTCTTATTTGGTCCTAATTGGTTCTAATTAGTCCTAATTGGTTCTAATTGGTTCTAATTAGTCCTAATTGGTCCTAATTGGTTCTAATTAGTCAGGTAATTGGTTCCATTTGGTTCTAATTAGTTCTAATTGAGTCTAATTAGTTCTAATTGAGTCTAATTGGTCCTAATTGAGTCTAAATAGGTTCTAATTAGTTCTAATTAGGTGCTAATTTATTGTAATTGAGTCTAATTGGGTTCTAATAGGTCGTATTAGGTCCTAATTGGTTCTAATTGAGTCTAATTAGGTGCTAATTGGTTCTAATTGATTCTAATTGGGTGGACTAATAGGTCCTATTAGTCCTAATTAGTCCTAATAGGTCCTATTAGGTCCTAATAGGTCGTAATAGGTCCTATTAGGTTCTACTTAGTCCTAATAGGTCCTAATAGGTCATAATTAGTCCTAATAGGTCTATAGTTAGGTCTAGTTAAGTCTAATAGGTACAATATCACATTTACATGAATATTAAGACAAGTTTTGACCATCAACTTAAAATATCTAGAGAGAAACATCTTAGACATACCTTGTTTCTGATGATGATATCTATTTTGTGATTCTTCATGTAGTCTTTGTTCAGTCTCTTCTGAATAATGTTGTGTACTCTTGTTTAGCCTTCTCTTTTTGTTTCCCATCACAATTTAGAAGATTATTCCATACCAAAATGTCTTCCTTCTCCTAAATGCGAATTATTTTATAGCTTTCAGATTTATGAAATGAAAAAAATATACATTTATTTATACCTAATCCTTATTAACTAGAAATTACACCAAAAAGACCAATATCGGTTTCTATCAAAAGTCAAAGTTGACTTTCGATCAAAACTAATTGACTTTCTATCAAAAGTAGTTTAGTAATGGTTAGAAATTACATTTTTTGGGAAAGTACTTTTGATAGAAAGTACTTTCGATCAAAAGTCAAAAGTTTCAATCAAAAGTACTTTCTATCAAAAGTGCTTGGTTTATGCCATTGTCGCAAGTTTTGAAGAAATTCTGAGAATTTCATGGCTTTGGGCCTCAAGCATGATGATTAAATGGAAGAATAAGAAGATGTCCTTTTGCATACAACAAGTAATCGGAACTAGCTTTCTAACGATTATATATTTGACTATTTTTGACTTTATTATGTGTATGGTTTTTAACATTAAACGAATGTAGGTTTTTAATCAAATATAAACCTTTGAGTTTGATGTTCAATGAAAAATAGTAAAAAAGGGAATTTTTTTTTTGAAAAATAACAGTGCCCTCCATATTTGAGTCTATTTTCTATTAAAAAAATAAATTTGAAATTCGATAAATACATAATAAGTTATAAGCTATGTAGTCAAGGCATGTCAAAATTATGGTTTAGTCAACTTCAAACGTTAATAAAATATGCAATAATAGTGATAATCTCATCAAACCAATTGCATGCCCTCTATATGGATGTTACAAAACTAAATTCGAAAGAATCGCATTCATATCTATTTTACAAAAAAAGTTATGCTCTATGAAAACACTGTTACTATTTGAAAATGACATTTTCAGCACCATACCAGTTTTCGTGGGAGAAAGAAAAAAGTATTCAAACATATATATATATATATATATATATATATATATATATATATATATATATATATATATATATATATATATATATATATATATATATATATATATATATATATATATATATATATAGAATCTAGACAGAAAATTCTAAAAGACTCTAATTTACTTCATTCTCTGATTTTGAATGGTTTAATGACAATATGCATCTGAATCTGAAAGTTTTTCTCAAAATGTAGAGTTTAGTGTCCGTTCAGGCAAAAAAGTGTAACCCACTATTGTGGGTTCGCCCTTCTGTAAGGATAATAGGATAGTTATCATAGTGTGCAGACACTATACAGATGTTTCAGATGCTACGAAGATAGATGAGAGTTCAGGAGGATGTTGTGATCTTATATCCAAGATCACATCATGTAATGTTGCATATTGGATAATTTATAGATGTTTTGGTGAAGACTGGTCACTGGATTGCAACAGTGAGAAATGCTAGAGTTAGTCTTTGTGATTCTGGTATATCTTTCAGATGATATGGATTCAAGGTATGTGAGCTTGAGGGATGACATAACTAAAGGATGTTCACTAGTTAGCACAAGGTATGAAACTCTTGGTGACATCAGTTGTGGCGTGTGTTCTGGAGGTGACTTATTTGGAAGCCAACTTGGGAGATGTAGCATGTGTTATGCTTGGCAAACACAAATTAAGGATGTCAGTCCTTAATTGTTGTAATGTAATCATTGTATACTTGTTCTAGATACCGTATGTATCTTAGCAAGGGTTTATGAAATTGTTTGTAATTAGGAAAGCCTCATGGACTGACTTGTTAATGAGAATTGTAATAAGGTATAAATAAAAGGTCTTTTGTTTGGAAAAGATATGGATGAATGGAAGATGATATAGAGGTTGTGAAAGATGTGAGCTTGTGTCTGCTATATGTAGAGAAGAGATTTGTTGGCAGACTTCATTGGAACTAATCAAGCAAAGACAATTTCTGCCAAACAGTTCAAAGTGATTGTGTATTTCTTCATATACACTTTTGTTGTGAATAGTGAGTTCTAAAGGTGGAATTAACCTTCTTTGGGCAATGAGCCTTGGGCAGTGAGCCCTCCCTTTTGTTCTTGACTCCTAACAGGGTCTGTCCTCTAACAAGAACTATGTACTTTAATATTTCAATGAACTCCTAACATGGCTATATCTTCTAACAAGGATAACTATACTCTCAGTACATCATTTGTGGGTGCTAATTCTTGTGTGTGTGAATTTTGTACTTAGCTGTAGACACAACACTTCAGTAAAACATTAGAGGTTAGCAAAAATCAAAATATGCAAATAAGAACAATATAGCTAACCAAGTGATTTACTACCTTCTAGTAGGTGCGAGTATGGTATTCTCAGATTAGACCAAGATCAGTGACAATGCAACACCTAAACGAAGGATTTAAATGATGAAAGCAATAAAATATGAATGCAAATTAATCTATTTTTTTAAATTTTTAATGCAATAAGATGAGAAAAACTGATAATAAATTAATCTAAATGAATTGAAATGATATGCAAATTAAGCTAACAATGATATGAAATATGAAACTAGAATGAATTGAAAACAAGATTGATCTCACAAAATGCTGATTCACAAGAAGCTTGATGATTTCTTTGATGTCAATTCGCTAGAGTAAGTATGCAAATTCTATGGATGATTTGTAAAGAGCTGAGCTTTGATTTTATAGAAATCCAGGGCTTGAGGGTGCATGGAAAAAGTCATAAATCACTCTTGATGAACTCATATTGATTTTTGAGTTAACAAGAAATTAGAAATAGATAACTCATAAAATCATGCAAAATCATGCAAGAACAACTTTTTAACTCAAATTAGAAGTTTAGATCAACTTTGAATTCAAAATAGATGTTGAGTTTCGAAAAGATAACAACTTGAATTGATTTTCTGATTTAAAGTTTAACTGCTTTTTGAATGTGCACAAATAATCATGAATTAATTAAATAAATAAAGTGATTTATCTTTAACTTAACTCATTTTAAATTTAAAAATAACTGATTTGTGGGTTAATCAATTATTTTAATCAAATTTTATTCAAAACTATATTATTAAATATTGACAACTTGGATTTAATCAATTAAATAAATATTTAATCAATTATTCGTAGGAGATTTGATTTATTGTCAAAATTAAATAATATAATTAGGAATAAATAGAATTAAATCTAATTAAATAATTAAGTGGCAGTATTAATCTAATTAATTAAATATTCAGAATATTCAATTAATCAAACTTTAGGATAAATAGGATTCATCGCCAAATAATAATTAAATTAAAGATAATTAGAATAAATAGGAATATTGCTAGGAATATTCCCCGATGCAGAATTTATGATAAAATCAATTAGGATTTTGATCATGTGCAGATGTGCCTTAGGTTAGGACTTCGATGTCTATTTCGTTCAAATTGAAGATGTAGGAGGTTAATGAACCTATAGCCCATTTTTGGGGTATTATAATTCCCATTGTGGTTTTTACCTATAACAGGGTTTCCCCGAGACCAAAATATTGTGTTATTGTGTTGGCATTCATTGTGTTCATTAGATATGATATTGGTGCTCTTAAAGTTTAAAGTTTAATAATCTATCATACAACAGATTCACCCCCCCTCTCAATTGTATTGTGGACTGTTATTCCTAACATAACTATATGTATGTATCATGGTTAATTCATCCTTTATGATATGTTGTTTTAATATTGGTTTGTTTTTTTTTTTTTTCAAAAAGAGAGTTATATTTTAGTTGTCTTCTTTTCAACCATGAAAATAGGAATACAATTGCCTTTATGATTATAAAAAAAAGAATCTGGTTATTGTGTTAGTGCCATCATTCAAAAAAAAAAAACTTGAAATATACATACATACATACATACATACATACATACATACATATACATATATATATATATATATATATATATATATATATATATATATATATATATATATATATATATGTATGTATGTATGTATGTATGTATGTATGTATGTATGTATATATGTATATATATACACATATATGTATATATATACATATGTATATATATATATACATATATAGATATACATACATACATACATACATACATACATACATACATACATACATATATATATATCTATATGTATGTATGTATGTATATATATATATATATGTATATATATACACATATATGTACATACATACACACACACACACACACACACACACAAGAAATGTATATTACTTGTTCAAGATTTTCTGTTTAAAAAAAATAAAAAATAAACATATTTATGTCTTTTATCTTGTTGGGTGTATATACTATATGTATGTGTGTAACATATTATATATTTTATATATATAAAAAAATAAAACAAATTTAAACTATAATACCCTCTCCGATGATTATACTTTGACTCTTTGATTTGGACATTTTGCATTATGATGATTAGAACTATATGTTCACATTTATGTTTATGGATGATGATATGCTTATTAGATGGTTAGATACACTCATTTATGATTATTATTTAATATTTATTAATCACCTATCTTTATATGTTTATGAGGAAGTAGAGCTAACCCAAGGATTTGAATCTAACCATTACTATCTATGATATCTCATGTTTCATATGTGATTGATGTGTTTTCATGACTTAGGACGAAGTCATAATTACTCACTTAGTTGAGGTCCACACGATGTATAGGTCCTGATCATTTGGTTGCATATGCCTTATTATGTATCTATGCACATGTATCTCTTCTCGGTGATGCAGGCTTAGCAGGTACCAGACATCATCTCCACTTGGTCTCACAGGTCTGAGAGAGCCCTAAAAATTCCTCGATCATTGTTGTTGTTATGGAGATATCACCAAGGTTCCATGAGAAGGAACTCTACCTCTGATCCTTTTTTAATCCTTAGGTGGAGAGTTCTCGAGTCAATCTCCTATATAGATGATGCGTCTTTGTTTATTGGATTTTGCTGAGTTGTTGCTTACTTTTATGAGAGATTTATGTTGTGATTGGTATAATGTGTGTTAAGGAATCTTTTATTTATGATAGTAAATATATATATATATATATATATATATATATATATATATATATATATATATATATATATATATATATCATGATTATATTATATGGAATGTAATTTAGTATTTGACTTAAATAATAATGTATTTGATTAAAATAATAATATTTACAATAAAATAAATATTTATAATATTAGTAATAATATGTCTTACTATGGTATATGTACACATAAGCATATGGGTGCACACATATGCCTATGATTACATATATATTTATATAGTTATATGTGTGAAGGAAATTATTAGAAGATAATAATGAAACTATGTTATTTTTATGGATGGTAAATATGTTTGGTAAATTCTATTACCTTAGTTAAGTAGCTTAGTAAATTTATTCTTAAAATTAAATTGTCTATTGTCTTCCTTGAATTAAGGGGACATAAATCTAAAAATATTATTAATATTATTTATCCCTCCACGGGAATAGATCTACTAATTATATTTATCCTAAACTATTAACTAATAGATAGTTGGGATAGTTGCATCGGTTGATTTTCCCATATAACTACTCCCTCCAATCTATTTACAAGAGAGATTCCTGTGTGAGAGGGGAATTGAGATAGGAAATTGGATTTGAGGAGAGGCCATATTTTTTGGATAGAATAAGAAAGCTATAGTTTTGAGAAGAAATAATTTATTATTCTCTGAGAGGATCGTGAATTAGATTGCTTCCTGAAGAGGTTGGATTTTGTTTGTAGAAGGAGTCTGAAGAAGTGATTGAATTAGGCTGAGACCGCTTGGATCTTCCTCTCCCCAACAATTGTTTCTTCGTAGGACTCTAGGTAGGATCTATCCTGGAGATGATCGTTCTATTTGTTTACTTGTCTACATTGCTATTGTTGTCTTCTATGTGTTTTCTATCTAAAAGAGGAATTATGCTGTTATACTGTGTGAGAAAGAAATTCTATGTTGATTTTGATATGCCTTCATGGTGTCTTATTTTTAATTTGTGTAATTTAATAATTTAATTATATTGAGCACTATTTCTTTATGTTTTAGATATTATAATGAATTGCCTTTCAGATTAAATAAGTGAGTTTTGTTACAGAGAAATCTGCTCGCACTTGGTTATGATATTATAAAAATTAATTCCAGATTTCTCTTCTTCACATTCTCCCCTTTCTGAAACATATTTAAGTTTTTAATTTAGTTAACGTATGTGAAAGTTAGAGCTATTTTAAGTCAGTGTTATTTTATTGAAATGTATAAGCAGCTAGATATTTATCTAGTAGAGTTGCAAATATAGTTGTCCATAAATTATTGGATGTTTTTGGATTCTCATAACCAGGGCATCTTATATATTTTTTTCCCCTCTAGAATCATATTAAAATCTTGAAGTTGGCTAAGGTTCATAGAAAGTATACGTAATTAACTTTGTCTGTTAGAAATTTCTAAATTTAACAATTACCACAAATTTTAATAGAGTATGAATATTTAGAAACATGGTTATTTTGTTTAATATAAATTAACACTAGATAAAAAGAAATATTATCTTTTGGATACTTACAAATGACTTGGCATAATAAGAAGGTGCTAGAATATATATATATATATATATATATATATATATATATATATATATATATATATATATATATATATATATATATATATATATATATATATATATATATGCAACAACGGTATTGGTTGATTTTGAGTTTCATTTCTTTAAGTGAAATAAATCTTTTTCGATTAATAAGAATTATAGATAGTTATAAAATTATTATTTTGTATATATGATCAACAATTTTCAAATTAAAACAATGAGGAAATCCTATGTCTTGAGGCTTTGCTTATCTCATAAGTTTAGAAAGATAGTCTTTTTAAGTCATCTCTTAAGAATTTGAAAGTTATTGAAAGATAATCTCTTAGGTAATGACTTGTGCTAATAAATTGATTCCACCTTAAAACTATCAATTTTTAACTATTTTAATTTTGTAACTAATGTCCACATATTGGTTACTATATAGTTTAAAGAATATTCATTGCACAAATATGGTAAATAATCTATTTAGTACACTCACTTGTTATATTATAATGGAAATGTATTTGTCATTCATTTCTCAATGCCTTATAGAATAGTCATATTTATTGAATTATTATTTTGATAGGGCTGCTAAGTTCACAGTATTATGAAAAATAATAATAATTATTACCAGTGGTGAATCTTGCAAAGATATTGACTTTATTTTTAATGACTATTAGAATTATAATAAAAGGGTTGGACAAACCTCCCTTGTATCTTTCTTGTTTATCCTATAAGCTATGATTTAGGATTGATACTTTATAAACTAGATACCTAATAAAAGAAAATGATATATTATTTTATAATAGTATGATTTTAACTCTACCTTGAGTTGTGGAATTAGTATCAAGTTATGGATTAAGTATAGGACTTTATTTAGGTTCCACCTAAGTGGGTGGTAGCCGATGGAAAACTGTCTAGGGAATAGGGCCCTAGAAAGGGTTGCGTACCCACTTTCTTGATTTTATAAATAGATAGTCTAGAATGGGGAGAGTCGAACTACGAAGTCTCTACGCATGAACGTAGGCAAGGAAATTGATGATGAGCCCCCAAGGCCTAGGTCCAATCCCTTAGGGTTTGTCTTTAAGTTTCTAATGCAATGATTTCACTTCTTCTTAATAATGATTCTCATAGCTAAGCTATCAATAAAGAATTTATTTATGATGGAATATATCTAATGTTTGCATCTAGTTATTTAGACATGTGTGTAGTTATAGGTGTTGGACATGGTGGTCATCATGTAAAATAAAGTTAGCGATATTCAGGTATGCAAGAATAATAATTTGTTAATTGAGCAGGACAAGTAGTATAATCTCTTTATTCTCTTGACTTCTAGTAACATTAAATAAATCAAATTAGATTATGTTTTGCTACTTTATTGGAAAAAAATTATATATTGTGTACGACTTAATGAGTATAATGTCCTTGAGCCAAGGGTTCCTTTGTGGGGCATTACATAAACCCAAAAAAAAGGTTGGGGTTTTGGTCCCCCTCCCGTGGCAAGGGCTGCCATGACCAATGGCTTACCACTACTGTGGTTGGCCTCCACAGGCAACAATAGCCACTATCATGGCTAGGGCCTTGCCTAATATTTTTTTATTTAAAAAATATATATATTAAAATTAAACTAAAATAAAAACTCAAAAATAGAAAGAAACAAATAATCAAGAGAGTTATACCTGATTTTTTGTTAAGATGACCTCCTTCTTCCATTTCTCCATAATAACCTGCAAAAAAAATGGGAGAAGGGAGAAGACAAGAAGGGGAGAAGGAGGGACGAGAAGAAGATGGGAGAAGATGAAAAATGTGCCCTAACCCTAATTTTGGGTTAGGGTTTGAAGATCTTGGAGAGGAGAGAGAAGTAGGAGGAGAAAATAAGATTTAGAAATGAATTTATTTATTCCCTTATCCTCCCATTTGGGTCATGCCATAATTAGGGTTGCCCATTTATATATTATTATTTAAAGTTCTTGTTTTATCTCATTAGTGATTTTATTTAAAAGGGGTTATTTGTGTAAGTTTGTTTTCTTTTAAATTCTGTCTTTTGGGTATTTTAATTTGGACATGTATTTTAATGGTTCTTTTCATTATATTTTATTTATTGGATCATTTGGATACTATTAATTATATGTTAAAATGGAAAAAAGTAACTTTTCTTTTTAATTAATAAATTAAGGAGACTTTTAATGATTTGAAATAGCAAGACATAATATTAATTAAAACATCGTTAAATTGTTAATGACTCAAATTAAACTTTCTGATATGGTTAATTAATGTCGTGGGATTAAATTATTAATTAATTAATCAGCTAACCTAAAGATGGTTTTATTAGTAGATTTTAATTAATCTAATTTAATTAATTAAATCTAGGTAAGAGATCAATTTTAAAGACACATTTTTCTGTGAATTATAAGTTTTAATAATTATGGTAACTAGGGTAACAAGGGAAATTTATTTGAAAAAATTAATTAAAATGTTAGATGATCACTAATAAGTAAATTGTGGTCAAATCAAATAATCAAACCTAGCCAAATGTAGACCTAGGATTAGACCCATATGTTTTACTTGATCGAGGGATGTTGACAAGTTGGTCTATGCTTGTCATAACTCCCCTCACTCTCAAATCAACATTAATCTAGTTACCCCTTTAAATTAAATTTCCTAGCAATGTTATATCCTCCAGTTTGAACTTTTAAACACTTAAACCATGTGAATGTGTAACTTTAGGTAATTAACGCATTTAAAAAAAATAAAATTTGCTGGTGTGTTTTGCCCTTAGATTTTAAGCATGCCATGTTCCATTTCTTGACCCCCTAAACCTCTTGGGAACAATCATATCAAATACATTTATTCATGGCTAAATTATATAATAAGGGTACAAAACTCTCTGATGTGATCTTGGGGATCAATAGTACCCAAGTATTTGTCATATTTCAGAATGTCTAGGTTTGGTGGAAAAGGCACCATATTCAAACTTTTGTCAAATGAATATGGAAAAATGGCCTCCAAAGTGTATTGCTTGGTGGAGGTCCCTCTTTTCATATCGTCAAGTTATTTTTTGAGGGATTGAATTTTCCTCTTCATGGCACCCATGGGGTTTGAATCAACCTCACCTTGTTTGAGTTTTGACACACCATATTC
Organism: Chamaecyparis obtusa; assembly: GCA_027943335.1. Classification (NCBI taxonomy): domain Eukaryota; kingdom Viridiplantae; phylum Streptophyta; class Pinopsida; order Cupressales; family Cupressaceae; genus Chamaecyparis; species Chamaecyparis obtusa. Next base: position 1,219,221 of record BSBK01004452.1, read on the forward strand.
ATGAGGGACTTTGACTCCTTGTTGTGCTAAGGTCAAAAAGTATCATTCCCTATCCATATCAAAGACCCTTTCTATAAGTTATTGAAAATTGAGGTCTTGTTGTGCATCTTGCACCTTTTCTTTGGTGATTTCCTCATCATCATCACTACTATCAAGGGAATTATTTGTATTCTTTGATTTTCCCTAGCCCAGTCATTCTCCTCTTGTGCCATATTGGGTTGGATTTCTTGATGAATCGGTTAGGTTTTCTCAACTCATGTTTAAGGTTGATATTTTCTATGAGAAAATACTTAGTGTCTCTTTACCACTAGGTCTTTTGGATGCTTTGAAAATATAAATCATGTCCTTACATGCATGAAACTAATCTTGGGTCACTTTTCGAGTCTTGATTTTGATTCTTGATTGAATTTTGACAACTAAGGATAAACAAATGCTCCAAATGCATTTGTGGTCCAAAATGAAGTGTGTCTAGATGGAGTCAAAATAGGAAATGATATATCCCTATGATACAGACTCTTGGGTGATTTTTGGTTTTTTTTTAAAGTTCTATAAAAGGATTAGCCATCCTTAATGGTAAACCTTTCAAAATCTACAATCAACGAGATTGATAACACATTTTGTTTTGATATTTGGTTGAAATTTGGCCACTTGTTTCCAAAAGTAGTTGTACTCATTGTTTTGAGTTTTTAATCTACTGACTTCTCATGATTTTGACAATTTGACTATTTTTTTATCTTTGATTTTGACTAACTAGGATGGTTTTCTGCAAAGTATGTCCCAAGAACAATAATATAGACTTTTGAAAATTGTACCTAAAATCTTAAAAACACAAAAAGTGATGCAAAGAAGTATGTTCAAAATTTCACAATTTGGTAACCGATGTGGAATTAGTAAGTTATGAAAAAATGCATTTTTGGTTGTTGGTGGATGATTTCTCAATTTTGAATTCAAGTGCAACACACAATTTTGGCACTTGTTTTTCCCTAGAATTATACAACATAGAGTGTATGTTCTTGATCCATTGTCATAGGTCTATAACAATGAAAACATTTCAAGCAATCTACCTAAGGACAATTTTGGCTTCAATGTTTCAATCATAGGCCCACAACTCGATACTCTAGACCCTCATGCATTGTGTCCCTCTCAATATAAGAGGTAAGACAATATAGAGATGAATGAAAAAGAATTCACTTAATAGGGCCTTCAAGGTGTGAGGGAAGTTCTTTTGGTAATCACCTCCAAAAGTCTTTTTCCACACAACCATGAGAGTACTTATGGTGAATAACTTCAGGGAATGACTCAATCCCATTGCAATATGATTAATACACCATAGATTAAACGGTAGGATTTTCTAGTTAGCATGGTTATATTTATGATTTTATTCAGAATGCTTAAGTTCATCTCCCCCTGAGGGGACCCCACATGCATAAAAGCATGATTTTGTAGAATTCTGGAGGACTAATAGAGGAGATACAACTCCTAAGTTCCTTCCCTTGCTTACCCCGTTAAGGATGAACACATTTTTTTATAGTGGGTTGGAATGCCATGGGTTTTGGTTGTATCCCACTTGGGTTGTTCCCTCTCACCATCCTCATTAATGAAAGTATCTGGAGGCAAGCCCACTATGGATTAATTGCACTATTGAAATAAAAATAGATATTTTAAGTGGGTTTAGTATTTTGATCACCCATTTAAGGGGAGATAATATCCCTACCACATCAAATACTTGAATTCACAATAGACATAAGATTAATTTCTGTGACCCTTTTCTAATTAAGGGAGATTTTGGTGATTCTAGTATTTTGATCACCTAATTTAGGGGAGAGAATATCCCTAGTCACCTAGATCTGCAAACAAAGAGGGTCTTAATTAATCTAGGTTTTAAAATATAAGCATGTTCATTTCAAAGTTAAATTGCCACACACAAGAAGTAGATGCACACCTTTATTTGGACAAATTTTGTAACTTTTTAGTTTTTTGCAATCTTACCTTTGGCAAATAGCTAGACAACAAGGTTAGTACCCATGGTTAGTCAAATACAACCAATCAAATCAATAAACCAAAGTTTGACATCATGATGTGCATTCCAATCAACTAAAATATTATACCTTTCTTGATACAAACTTACAATACATGTGTAATGATCATAGGATTCTTTCTCTTCAGTAATTCTATCCACTAATGTAATCCACTCCTGATGCGATGCTTCTACGAGTCTCTTCTTTAATGCTTTCCTAGCTCAAAATCCTAGAAGTATTCTCAAAATTTTCTTAAGCTTCTTGATGATTCCACATTAGTATGTTAGTAATAAAAAATGACCAAATGAAAGCTCAATGATTTTAAGTGTAGTGAGGCTCAATTTGAAAATAAGGGATTTAGATAAGCAGAGGGATATTAATGCGAATGTTATATTTTAATTGATAAGTTTTCAGTGTTGAAATATATCTATTTATACTCTTCCCTTCATCCTCAATACAAATTACTTCAATGGCCTTCACTTGTTGTTCATTGTGAGCAATCCTCGCCTTCAAACCTTTGTATGATCGAAATCTAGGGATTTGACGTACCACCTTCTTGAACTTTGAAAAAAATTTCATGTCATCATAAAAGTGATTAGAATCCCATGAATAAAATTTATGTGAACAAATAGTGAAGCTCTATTATGATGTTAAGAGGTGCTAAAGTAATGAACCCAAGTGCTAAAACATTAGGCATAGGCACTAACAGACATAATGCAAGCACTAAAAGAATAGACATATGTGCTAAAATAGGGATAATGTAATCAATCACAAACTATTAGTGAACATGTGCTAAAAGATAGAATACAGGCACTAACAGAATAAATTCATGCACTAAACTACTCAATTAAAGCACTAAAAGAATGCATTCAAATGCTAATATGATGGAAAATGATAAAATCAGTGAAATGAGGTGCTAAAAAAAAAAATGTAAGTGCTAGAAGAATATTTAGATGTGCTAAAAGATTAAAAATATGTGCTATTCTACTAAACAAAGGTGCTAAACGATATGTTAAATGCACTTCTCTTCTCCTTTGTTGTACATGTCCGTTAAATTTGCAACCAAAATGGATAAAATATGGGCATGGGCCCCACAATGGGAACAAAAAATGTATGTTAGTAAAATGGGTTAGTCCATAATTAAACCAACTAACATACCAAGAAATATTAGATCATTAAACTATTCAAAGTAATGCAAATAAGAAAGATAGTTTAACAAGAGTGTCTCATGTTCTCTATCTTCAAGGACCTCAATTTTGATCTTTTATAATGGATCTCAGATTTGGCACATTTGATCAAATAATAGATGCAAAATCAAAGAATGAGGGATGCTTGAATTCCAAATGCATTAAAATAAGCTAAATGAGAGTAGATGCAAGATTATACTAAAATGAGCATGATTATGAAAGACATGATTGGTAATGATGAAAATGAAACTATACTAAAGATACAACTACCCTTAAGTTGTCAATATAGTTTCACTATGCATAAATGCAATGAGTGAACCAACATCAACAACACAAATGCATGAAATAGGAATCCAAAGATAGTGGAACCCAATGCATAAAATGAACTATGGATGTAAGAATTGATTGTAAAAGTGGTAAAAAGTGGTGCCTATTGCTCTGAAAATGCCTTCTCTTTATGGGTTTTCTCATGAGGTGAGAGGTGTCCTTGGTTGAGCCAAAATATGACATGTGTTGCATGGATTCAGATAGGTGTGCTCTTTTGGCACAAATGAATTGACAAGTTCCCCTAAGTGTGCCAAGTGATTCCTTTTGAGGGCATGTGTCCTTAGAGGGCACATGGAAGTTGCATGAGAGGGCATGTGTCCTTGGTGGTTGGAAAAGAATCTCTACACATTTGAGAGGTAAATACCCTTTTTATTGTGGTAAAGGAGACTAGTATAATTGACATTTCTTCTATTCACTTCAATACCCTTCCTTCTACTCATGAAGCAAAAATGATTTGGGTTTTCCCTCTTCTAAAGTTTTTATTTACAATAAAGATACTGTGGAGAAAGATGATACCATACTTGATGCTCTCCCTTATGAAAATGACACATTTAAAGCACCAAATTAGGTCAATGTTGTCAATATTTTGGGTAGTGAAAATCTTAAAGTTGTTTTCCATCTTCATCAAGATACCTCTCAATCTCAAAATAAATCAATCATTGTGGTAAAAGGTTCTTAACAACCTAACTATCATGTGTTTTCTCACACATATAACACAAGAAATAATAGGTCCAACCTACCAATTCATTTGTTCCTCCTCTTCTTGCTTCTCCACAAGTGCTTCCTCCTACACCTTGTCTCTCTCAAAATCTTGGAAAGGAATATGATTTAACAGAAAAACTTCATGCTAATCCTGCCAAGATATCTCTTTGGGAACTTCTTCAAACTTCACCTATATACCATGAAGCATTACAAAAAGTCTTAAGAAACATGACTATTCCATCTCTTTTGAAAACTAATATATCTTCCTTATTAGAATGTATGCATGCAACCAACATTCAAGATAAGATTGTCTTTTATCAAGATGAGTTTCCTTATAAAGAAATTTAAGAGAAAAATGATTCTCTTATGGTTGTTGTCCTTTTCAATGATAATCTTATTCGAAGAATTTCAATTAATAATGGATATAGACTTAATGTTTGTAGCATTGATTTATTGTAGGAAATTAATGTAGATACTTCTTTAATTCAAACCTTATTCTATTCCTATATGTGGCTTTGACAATGTTGCTAAAATGACTTTAGGTATTATAATCCTATCTATTAAGATAGGTCCTATTATTCTACTCACACCTATTCATGTCATGCCTAATACCTCTCACTTATAATATTCTCTTAGGATGACCATGGATACATGCCATGAGAGTTGTTCCTTCAACACTTCATGGAAACATGAATTTAATTTATAACATCATGTATACCCTTGTTATTGATGATAAGTTCCAAAGTTTCTTATGAACTGAATTTAATTCTCCATCCATTCCTACACCATTTAAACAAGACATATCTTCTCCTCCTAAAGAAATTTGTCTCCTAAAAGTTCCCTTTTAGAAGATGATTGGAGGTCATTAGACTTTACACCATCTTTTGTGGAAGAATACAAAATTCCAAAGTTTAACACAAGACCTTTTAAAGGGCCTAGTGTGTCATTTGTTCAACCTAATTCTCCTAACATTTCAACTAATAATATTCAACATGGTTTAGGATGTGTGAAACAAAGATTTGAGACTCATGAGAAATGTATATATCACACTTTTGTATGGAAGGGTTTGATCTCAAACCTCCTCCTTTGTCTACATCCCTTCACTAAGATCTTCTAACACTTCTTCTATGCCTAGCTTTAATCAAGAAACCATTTTTGCCTGACCTTCTTCGTGTTAAGTTGATTACTTGACTTAAATGAAAGAAGAAGCATAGTCAAACCCTTGTGAATATTTATTTTTATATGTATCATCGATATCTTGGTCACTATACTAATGAATGTCAAGTTCTACATTAAAAAATTTAGGAACTCATTAATTATGACATAATTCACATAATGGGCTGCAATAACATTTAAGTTCCTATTATGCTGCTCAACACTATGTGACATTGTTAGCCTCTCCATGGAGGTCTCATTGTCATTCATGGTGGTACAATTTTAGGTGCAATCATAATTTGTGAGCAACATAATAGTCCTCCTTATTCTTATTCTTATCTCTACACTTGGGACGTAAGGGTAGTATTTCAATCTCTCACCCTTTCTAAGGATCCATTTTCTCTTGGTTCAGTGGTATTTTTTTTATCATGTGATGCCTTTTGTTACATGGAATTGTTTTTTTTAATTACAAATTCTCTATTATGCAAGAGGTGTGTATCCTTGATTACAACCTCTAATTCCTTGTTTGCAATTGCATGCCCAAAGAAACAAGTCCCTCACTTGAGGACTAAACATGTATCATCCTTTATCAAGAATCCCTTTTCCTAGCAAAGGGGAGGGTGTAAATTCTTGTTTTCCTCCTCCTCCTTCAATTAATGATGTTATATTTGTTCAATATTTATTCATCCTCTTTTCAAAGTCCTTCAAAATGATCTATTTACGCTAGTTGCATGGCATCTCTTTGAATTTGTCCCTTCCTTGACCTCATAGGAGCCGTGACCTCTTTGGCTTGGACTAGATATTGCTTATGGGATACCTTCTTGGTGCTAAAGGTATTTTATCCTTGTTTGTATTTTCCTTAAGATGCCCAAATAGTCTTATTTTTTCATCTTAAGGGCGGCGTATATGGCCTCCTTATTACAAATATTCTATTACTTCAAGCATTTCAAGTAGAGTACACTAGCATGATACAATATGCTAAGGGCCAAATGACTCTCCTTTACATGATTTTTAAGGATTGGTTGACCAACATAACATAATTTTATAGATCATTTGACCTATCCTTCTCATGGTTTGACTAGCATAACACAAATTGCTAGACTATTTGACCTCTCTTTTCACAAAATTTATGGGTTGACTAGAATAACATGACTTGGTAGACCATTCAAGCTCCCATTTTCATAGACATTTGTGAGTTGAATAGCTTGCTAAACCATTTACTCTCTTTTCTCCTCTCTCTCATGGATCGCCTTAACAAAACATAAGTGGCTAGCCCGTGTCATCCATGGTTTTATTTTCCTCTTGTCCATGATTCCATAGCATAACACACTTTACTACTATATTGGATCATGGAGTCTTGTCTTATCTTTGATGTTCTCTCACTCTCTCCATGTGGCCACTTGTTCTCTTGCAATAGCTTTTTGAGCGTGATGCTAGTGGTTGAGACATTTTACTTTATTGAGGTCTCTTCAACTAGTTGACTTGGAACCTTAGTAAGCTTTAGGATTTTATTTTGTTTTATGTGTCCTTGCACATGGTTTTACAAGTTAAGATCCTTGGTTTGGGGGCTTGTATCCTTAAACATAGTGATAATTTATCTCTTTGTTGTTATTCCATGCTCTCTCTCTCTCTCTCTCTCTACTTTACTGTGAGCATGAGGTGGACTCATACTCCCACTAAATTAGGGGCTAAATGTACCATCCTAAATTGTAAGAACCTATAATTAGATGCCCAATTTATCCCCATTTTAGCATGCATGGATTACCCCATTGATTTTACACTCTTCTAACATTAACCAGAAATTTATTAATTTAAATTAATATTATGAGTCATCTCTCTTTCTTTGAGCTGCATCATGTTGAAAAAGGAGATCTTCAAGAACAATAGGGAGAAAATAAAACTAAGATTGATGCGATGGAAGAATAAGTTGGTTGGTTGTTTGAAATGATTAAATTTATTGATTTTGTGGATAGGGGTTTAAATTACTATTATGGTATCTTATTTTCTAAGCATGGTTTAAGGCATGTGATGTCTAATTTTGATGTTCAAAAATCATTTCAAATACATTTGGCCAATAAGAGGCATTTTTTGTACTTTGTAATTACCCTTATATTATATATATCAAGCTCTTTGCCTTTCACTTAAAAAATAAATTACAAGTCCTCTCCTAATTGATTCCCACTAAAAATTAATGTAAGCCCTTATTTTTAGGTGTGCTTCTTTATCATTTCACCAATTCAATCATTTATTGATCAACATGGGCCCTATGTTACTATTTGTGGCATTTGCATTTGCATTTCATAATTTGACTTTCTTTCCATCTTTCCAACTTCCAATTCCAATTTCATCCTTTTTGGTAGAAAGAGAAGGAAAACGTTTACATTTTCGCACCTAGGCATTGTGTTCTCAACATTTTTACTTGAAATTTTGGAAGCAGGATTTGGTGGGTTTACACTCCCTAAAGGTATGCCCCATACATGAATATCATTTTTCTAAGTTGTCTTAAAGGTGATTTTATTTTGATATCTCTATGTAAAAGCCATCATTTCTGTTCATTCAATAATAATTACAATCAACAATCAAAACACAAGAATATCATATCAATTCAAGCATACAAGTATTCAATCCTTCAAAGTATTCTTCTTCTTTATTATATCAAGCATTGTAGAAAACTACACCATTCATGGTGCAAGGCATATCTTTCATGATTTCCTTTTGGGTTTTTGTGGAGTTCAAGCGATTTTATTAACACTTGTGATTACATCCAAAGGAGCATTGTGCCATTGAGGTATAAGGTAATTTTTGCTTTGGATCTACCTTCTATTTCTTATCAACATACTTTCCTTTCATGAAATATCATTTCTATTTCAAGGTTTATTCCTCAACCGAGGTTTGAATGAGACAAACCCCTCTCTAACACAACATTTTCCCTATTTCTCTGTGTAGGAACAAGTGGAAAACACATTGTTTCAGATCCAAAAAGTACAAGACATTAGGAGTAGTCTACAATTCGAATCGTTAAAAAGTGTAGGGAATAGGACGACCCGAGCAACTGCTTGCTAGGAATAGGATGACCCAAGTGACCTCTTCCCTCTAAATCAACCTCGAGCTAAATCCATATCAGTGGTGCTATTTGGTTGTTGTTTTAAGTACCTATAGATGGTTGTTTATTCTTTGTCAAATTATGTATTCTAAAAGTTATAATTTTTGTCTTTTTTGTTCTCTATTAAGCACTTGATCCTAGTGGGTCATCCTCATTTTTAATGTGCAATAGGAGATAGGATTGATCCCCATTTCCTATTGTACACAAACTTTTTTATTTGCTCCAAATGATTGGTGATGTCTAATTTGTTTATGTGGATTCAAGTTCAAGGCAACAAGATGACACTACAGGTCCAACATTTATAAATCCTATTTGATCAATGATGCAATGCCCCTTTCATAATGACTAGTGTTCTGCCTTCTCCACCATCATTTGTCAAGATCACTTGCCAAGAATAACAATATAGTCACTCTAAGTCATCTTGACATCACTCACAAAACTATAGGGAGCCAGTATTTCTTTATCACCATTGCCAACTAGGGAGCACTCTAGCTAGATCTTATGTGTGTGTGTAGACACACACCATGTAAATCAAATCATAAGAAGATCCAAAAGGAGGATATAATGCTACTCTAACTAACATAATGTATTGAGGATGACAAGGGAAGATACTCTTGCCCAACAAGATTTAAGACTTGGGAATATAATTGTATTGGTTCCTTTTTATTCTATGTCCATTTAATGAATTGGCTACTATTTTCCTTGCATAGTCATTTCTTATTGTTTGGTGTAACTACTTTCTTTCTAAGATCACATAATTTTTTAATTCCTATTTTTATCAATCTAACTTTTAAGAATAATTTCATAGTACTCTTTACTTTTTAGATCTAATTATAATTCTTAATTTTGATATTAACAATCTTAATTGTTATTATTTTTGAATTAAAATAAAATCTAAAATATTGGTAAAAACACAACAATTACATAAATTGTATATCATTAAATTATAATCAACACTAAAATATTTGAAAAGTGGAATTATTTCAAGGTTGTTGAAAGATGATGTTAACGATAATTGATGTTAATTGATATTAGCCAATCCGTAAATGATAACACTAAACCCCATCCAAAAGTATAAAGAATCCCAACAACATCCACACGTGTGCAAGAAAACCAGAAATCAAGAAATAATGAAAGAAAAGTTTGTTATTGTCTACGAATAATTTTCAGAAAACTACAAAATATATCTTTTTTAGTCAAAAACACTCCAAAAGTGAAAAGCACGCGGAGCACTCCCAACAATGACAAAATCCACACGTCTGTATTGAGTCCCGTCAAGAGCGGAGAAAGAAAACTAATAATCATTTCTCATTTACAGTTTAGTGCGTTAAGATCCTTGAGTCCCGTAATAGTTTGACAGAATTTCAGGAAAAATTGGAATGAAATTTCATGCGCCCAGCTTATTATCATTTCTCCATTTCGCGGCTCAAAGGGTAACTGATTCGCAAACTATCACTGATAAATCAATCATTTCAAAGATTTCACAATTCTGTTCGGTATTATTTTTTATCTTGATCTATTTTGCAATCTATCATGAAGATTATAGATTTTCCCCAGAATTGAAATTTTTTCATCGCAATTGATCAAATTCAAAAACAATATTGAACATCACTGTTAGAAATACCAGTATTGTTGATCCGCTTGAGGGCGGCGGAGTGAAAGCGGTGCTGAAATCGAGCTAAGAGTAGAAAGAAATGCGCAGCGTGCTTCCACGTCAGCAAGCGCTGAACCAACGCTTCCACCGCTTCGAAGCGGAGGCGCTGCACCTTCGCCATCACGCTCTTCATGCACGCCAGATTTCTCCCCACGCACGCCACGAACTCCTCCCTGGAGGGCCCCACGAAAAGCGCAGGAACCAAACCCGGCATGACCTGGCAGTGCGCCAGCTCATCGTCGAGCATCCTCTCGTTGATGTGACTGATGCGCACAAGCTCCTTCACGAACGCCACGTGGTGGTGTGGCAGTGAAATGGCGTGGGTGTCGTGGCAGAGCAACACGAAGCTCAACAAAGCAGAGGGACGCCACTCTCCCAACCACATCACAGCATTCTCCAGCGGCGCCTTCCACGCTGGCATCATTATCTTACTGACGTGGAGCGCCTTGGTAGGGACCATGCTGACTGTGTAGTATGTTTTGTAGCGCTGGAGCTCTCGTTCCACTGCCTGCTGGATGTCCACGTCGGCGCTTATCACGCGCTGCAGAGTCTGCGCTTGCAGAATCTGATTCTCCGCCCAATCCTCATAACAATCGCGAAATTTGACCTCTGATGAAGGAATTTTTTGAAAGATCAGTTAAGTGCATTTTACCATTGCAACAGAGAAAGAAAGAAACAAGAGAGGAATCTGAAATTTGATCTTCAAAGATTATTAAAGCGCATTTTACAATTTCAACAGAGGAAGAAAGAAACAAGAGAGATATAGGTTATTGTTTTCTGCTCAGCTCATAACAATCCCGAAATTTGACCTCTGATGAATGTCTCCAAATATTATTAAAGCGCATTTTACAATTTCAACAGAGGATGAAAGAAACAAGAGAGGTATAGGTTATTATCGCACACTCCTCATAACAATCCCGAAATTTGACCTCTGATGAATTGCTTGAAAGATTAATTAAGCGCATTTTACAATTTCAACGGAGAAAGAAAGAAAGAGAGAGGAATAGGTTATTATGTACTCATTATGCGGTGATGTTGAAGAAAGCGCTTGCAGTAGCGGAAAGCGCCGCCGCCTCTTTTCCTTGACTGCAAATCTCGTGGCTGTTGAGCTCTGCATTTTCAGAAAAACAGAAAAGAAAAAGGAATAAGAAGGATTCATGGATTGCAATGTAGAAAGGCTGAAAAATAGATGGAGGATTTAATATTCTTGGAGGAATTTGAAGAATTCGTGGATTGCAATGCAGAAAATTGAAATAGAGACAGAGGATTTGATATTCATAGAGAAATTAAAAGAATTCATGGATTGCAATGCAGAGAGGCTGAAATAAAGATGTAGGATTCTATATTAATGGAGAAATAAGAAGTATTCATGGATTGAATGTAGAAAGGCTGAAATAAAGATGGAGGATTTGATATTCTTGAAGTATTCATGGATTGAATGCAGAATAGCTGAAATAAAGATGGAGGATTTAATATTCAAGGAAGAATTTGAAGCATTCATGGATTGCAAAGCAGAAAGGCTGCAATAAAGATGGAGGATTTAATATTCATGGAGAAATTAGAAGTATTCATAGATTGCAAAGCAGAAAGGCTGAAAAAATGGAGGATTTAATATTTACTGTGGAGGAGGAGCGAGGAGGAGTGGAGGCGGCAGCAATGGAGAAGGCCCGAGCGTGAGCAGAGGAGGTTGTTGTCGTCTCAGCATCTTCAAAACCTGCAGAATGTTCAAATCTTGATATCTTGTTCCGGAGAGGAAGTGAAATCTTGCCTTTCTTCTTTTCACCTTTTCTCACTTCATATATTTTACACCTAAAGAAGATTATCATATCAGTTGGATGTTGTCGACTATGAATTGAATTTAACGAGTTAATACGGACAAAATGGATGGACATGAATCTGAATCGGAGTTGTGTGGAATATACCAGATCTCGATTAAAAAGGCGATCTCTCCAAGTGTGTGTCAGAAATTGGTTGGCGAATGTTTGATACTTATTTTAGGAATTTTGGTTGAGTTAGGCTAGCTTGGGGTATCCACGGAGAGTTAACTTTATTTTCCATTGAGAATTGTTTCTTTATGAAAGGGCAAAGCATTTTTGGTTGAGTATAATTCTAACTTTATATTTTATTTATTTTATTTTTTGGGTCCTAGTTTAAGTAGTTTTCTTATTTGGAAACAATTATTTGTCATTCTTTATTTTTTTTAAGTTGATCAAGCAGTGGAGAACTTGTGCTCTTGAAAGAGAGGTCACAAGTTCAAAATCTATAGCGAGTAAGGTATATATGCCTCGTTTGTACCACGTGTCTCTCACAAGGATTATATGGTAGTCACATGTTACTGTTACCATAGATAGACCGGAAAATAGATTGTTGGTATTGTGGACTGTAAAAACTCATTTCCTTTCCTCTCCTTTCTTTAAACAATTGGTTTTCTCAAGCTGGAGTATAACTAGCATGTTTGTATTTAAAAAAAAATTAGGTAAAAGACTAAATGCATGAATTTTTTTTCCATGATAAATTGTCTTGATAATTTCATGATTTGACTATCGGATCAATTTTTTCATCAACATTTTGGATCATGCCCCATAATCAATCAAAGAAATCATGGTGACTAGGAGGAGGAAAAGAAGAGGCACAAGGTGTGTTTGTGTGTGTGTGTTCTAACGCTTATGCTTAGTCTTATGTAAATGCTTATACATATACATATAGATGAACGACATACACATGAGCACCAAAAAAAAGGTGTCAACCTATATTTTTATGGAAGTGATTATTTTATTTGTTTTTTATCCATTTAAATTAAATTGAATAACAAGTAAATAAAAATTAGTAATGGTTATAATTATAAATATAATATGATGCATTATTATATAATGTCTTTTACATGATTCTATAATTTAATATTGCCAATATATTTCACAATATTGTCATTATATAACATGATTCCACAACTTAATATTGTCAATATATTTTTGATGCAGGAGCATCCTGGGTGTAAGAGCAATCTTGCATCACCCAAAATTTTTTTTTTTTTTCTATTTTTATATTCAATAAGGTCTATTTTGTGCAGAGCTGCTATTTATGGAAAGTTACTATTTTTGGTAATTTTCGTATGTGCTCAGAATGATCTGATTACTTTCTTGGAGGTTCATTTTGGTCATATAAGTCTGCCAGTAAAGTTTCATTGCCAGATCAAGTGTATATTGGAAGATATTGAAGATTTTTGGTATTGGCAGCAGGGTATAGAAACTTTGAACTCAGTTTTGAAAGCTTTAGAGGCCCCGGATGAGGTCAAAAATTTGGGTGACAAGTGCTTGCGCTGGTCAAGCCTGTAGAGCGCTTCGTGGCGTTTCTGAAATGGGGTTATAATAGCCGATCGGGTCAACTGGTGATGACTTATGGTCTTCGAAAGTTGGGCCACCTGAAATGGCAGAAAATAATTTTCTTCAAAATTTCTGTTCGGGTTTCAAAGGTTATCTTGAGCCGACTATGATGTAATAAAATGTAAAATAAAATAATTCTAAGTTTGGTCGGCCTTATTGGCTAAAATTCTGGAACCTTCCCAGGTGGTGGAAAATTGCCTATATAAGGAAGGCTGTATTATTGTCTTAGGCAGTTCAGAATAGTTCTGGGTAGTAGATCTGGGTAATAGTTCGAGGCTTTGTCCTACAGAATATTGTAAGGGAATGCCCATGTGGCTTTGCATGTTGTAATTCTGAAAATTTGTAATTCCACATTTGTGGAGATAATAAGAAGCCAATTTTCTGTTCTTGCATATTATTGTTGTTGTTTCTCTATGTCTGTTATGTGTTTGTGGTATTAAGGGGAGCACCCTTCATCAATTTTATAATATTGTCACGATATTACATGATTGTATAATTTCATTATTGTTTATCAAAATAATTGGTTATTGCAACATTGTACCTTTAGTTTTATTTACTTATGATATATATATATATATATATATATATATATATATATATATATATATATATATATATATATATATATATATATATATATATATATCCAAACAAACAAATCACTTAAACTCACCTAAATAGAAGCATAGAATCATTGTACAAAAATCCCATTATGTCCCAAGAGTGTCTCTTGTCTCTCCTCTTAGAAACCTAGTAACCAGGGAACTATAATTAGGGTAGGGGTTAAAGCGGGTTCAAAACTTTGAACAAATGAATAACCTAACTCACCTAAACATCTACACATAAAATTATTATACACAAATCCCATTATGCAATTTCGACAGTATGATGAAGATAAGTTTATTACAAGGGGTGAGAGATTTTTTCAAACTTATAAGACCTGCTAACAATGTATACAACAAATGTCAAATTGGAAAATAATCAAAGAGAACCTTCAAGAAAAAGGAATAATTTACTACTGAACTGTTGGAGATGGTACATACTGATATGTGCGGACGTACCTAAATAAGAAGTCTACTTGAGGTGAAAGGTATGTTATGCTTTTAATTCCATCAAGATTACTCTAAGATGACATGAATTGCTTTCTTAAGAGAAAAATTTGAAGCATTCTAGAGAAGTTCAAGATATTTAAGGCTATGGTTGAGAATGGGGTAGATATACTTGAATCAAATGTTTGAGATTTGATAGAGGAGAATTTGTTTGAGATGAATTTAACACTTTTTGTGAGAATCATGGGATTAGGAGACATTTGTCTTCTCCTATCTAAAAAACCACAACAAAATGTAAGAGAAATGGTGTAGTTGAAAGAGTGAACATGACAATATAGGAAGCATAAAGAACCATAAACAAGGAAGAAAATCTACCAAAAATCTACTGGAAAAAGGCAATACTAATTGTAGCATACACACTCAATAGATTTTAGATTAGGAAAAATCTCAAAAAGACTCATATGACGTATGATATTGAAAACCCCTTTTTAAAAATATTTTAAAATTTTTGGAAGAAAATGTTACATTAGGAGAGATGAAAAAAATCTAAGAAAGTTTGATACCAGAGCTGATGAAATTTTAAAAATATTTTAAAATTTTTGGAAGCAAATGTTACATCAAGAGAGACGAAATTTTTTTGGGAAAGTTTGATACCATAGCTGATGAAGACATATTTATTAGGTATCCTACTAAAAGAAAAGCTTACAAATGCTACAACAAAAGGTTGAGAAGAATATTTGAAAGACCAAATGTGAAAGTTGATGAAGATATTGCAAAGAATATAGAGGTAGAAGTTGGATATGGATCAGATGAATCGATCAAAAAACAAGAAGAAGAGAAGAATAAAGAAAATAAAGAACAAAATGGTGTGGAGGTTACTCTGGCAACTGCTCCTAAGACTCCCAGATATGTGCAGAGGAATCACTAAGAAATTTTTTTTTATTGTAGACAAGAACAAAGGTGTGATTACAAGAAGTAGATATCAAGTTAACATGTGCTTAATTTTAGAAATTGAACCAAAGACTAAAAACCATGGTGGGCACTTGCCCACAAAGACAAATCATTGATACATAGTCTAATTACAATGATAGTAGGATCTCACTACTCTAAACTTGCAACCAGAGGCTCACTACTAATACAGTAGTGAATATAAATAGGAGCTCATTGCTCTAAACTTAAAAATAGAGGCTCACTACTAAAGTAGCAAGATACATAAAAGAACTTGTGCACCCAAAATTCATTGTCCTAGGGAAAAGATACATACAACTCTTCATAATAGATAAAGGGGTAAAAGTAAAAACCTGTGTCACACTTTTATGAAGGAAAAGGTTAACAACACCAAAACTGTTCCACTTCAATGACATAAAGTGGCATTTGTGTTTGAAATTTGAAGATAATGTAAATTAATGAAATGTGTAAAACTGGATGAAGTTTATGGTTATTATTTTTTAAAAAAATATTTAAAAAAGAATTGATGTATTTATAAAAAAAATTAAGTCCATTTTTTAATTGCTGAAAAATGTTGAAAATCAAGGGTCTAGTTCCCACCAAAAAAAATTATGTAAATAATATTTTTCCTTTGATTTCAAAATATATTTTAGATGACATGTATAGTCAGTGCATAAAAAAAGAAATATTGGTTTTTGATGTATATTTCCTCTGTTATAAGTATTCAAAGTCAAACTTACCTAAATCAATAGTTTTCATCTCCCACCTGATTTCCCTATCAAATCTACATCATTTAGAAAATAAATTATATATTCGTGAAGATGAATCTCTCCTCTTGTGTTAAATCTAATTTTCAAATATTTATGATATGATTTACTATTTTTTTCTTTTTTCGAAGCAACATCTTCTCAAATGTTAAAATACCTGCTTGCAATATTTTAAAATTATAATATATTAGATCTAATGAAAACTATAAAATTAATATGACAATAATCTTGACTCTGAGATCTACAAAATGGTATTTTTATTTTTTAAATAAAGTTGAGTTTTGATGGAGAAATCAGTTGCAGAAGTGAGAAGTTCTGCAATTATGCAATTTTTTCTTATTTGGTTACCACGTGGGATGCCACATAAGTAGTTTCAGCCAGACGTGGTTCGACCAGATTAGGTTCGTTCGAAAATCCCTGCATATATATATGCTTCAATTCTTCATTGATCTAACATGTTACGCTTATATTTACTCACTTTGCTTGTTTGGTCGAACTTGATTTGATCAAAACCTATTTGCCACATTGATGCCACATTGTGCCATGGATGTGCCACACACATTCAGCTGTATAGTTTCCATTCAAACTATGTCCAATTGAAAGTACCTTTGGTTGGAACTCGTCGAATGTCCTCTACTGTGACACAACTTTGTACTTTAAGCTAAAGAGAAGTTCTCCTAATCATGTAGTTGTCCTACACAACTCTATATCAACCTCAACAACACACTATCTCTGCCTTTACTTCTCTACCACAATCACAAAATAACATCTCATAAAATAAATTTTTCTCTTCTAAAACTCTGCTTATAGATATCCACTTGCTTGCTCACAAATCTATCACATTTTTCCAAAGCATGCACTGTACTTATATACAAGATAGGTCATTAGAATTACAACAAGGTCGGTTATACCAAAATAAAAATAAAACAAAATCAAAAGTCAGCCATGTCAATAAAAAATTATAGTAAGGTCCAATGCCAAGAGCATCTAAGCCAAAACATAGGCCGCACATGACATGAAACCCATCCAAATAAGAAATAAATATAAAATATAGGTCTCACATATCATGAACACATCTTGATAAAAGATAAACATTAAATGTAATACCTGAACCAAAAATATGAAGCATGATCCACTCCAAGAGAATGAGAAGCCATGAATATGTTACACATATGATATTTTCAATCACTGAAGAAACTTCCATATACATCTCAACAATTTGCATCACATTTCCCAAAGAACCACATCACTTTAAATTTTCCTCTAGACCTCCACACACCAAGGTAAGACCCAAACTCCATGTCAAAAGTCATATCACTTTCCATTTGTCCATGTCAGATGATATCACAACACATTTCTGGACCAAAACACAAACTGATCATAACAACATCACTTGGTAACACTATTTCTAGATCACCAAGAACTATTTTTTGGATCAGCGAGAAACACCACAACCAAGAAAAATTCTAGAATATAATACAAATCTCATCAACACATCTTTACCCTTTATTTGCAGAGTGAAAACCTTTTGAAAAATACAACTGAATAACTATCATCTTCAACTGCATACCTCTGATACTGAACCATTAACTTCTAGACCAAAAAATATAATACTAAAGAAATTTTAATCATCATTCTCATATGATCTCAAGAAGACATGCAGGTCTTCCACTGTTCCTATAACACTATCATGTTTGACACACAAATTTACTTCTTTTGGATCAACTTCCTTTGCACCACAACAACTACCTGTGCACCACAACGTTTGACATCAATGGCAACAAAAAAATAAAAATCATCCATTAAGAGGCTTTCCAATTAAAAATACCATGCCAAAGCCTTGGAATCACTAATATGCCTCAAAAGGGAACACCTATAGTTAGATTGGTTGCAACCATAATATGCTTCAAGACAATGTTGAAGAGTGACCTTTTTTTCAAAGAAATAACCCTTATGTGTTAGGGGCTCTCAAGGAACAATATATCAACATATGTATACTACATCAACTTCATGAAAATGATCTCATTCTATCCCCTCTAGTAGTAATTTGATTTTCACTCTTTGTGGCTATCACTCTGATTGTAATCTTTTCTTTTATTAATAAAAGGGAGCTGCCCCCTATGGTAGTAATTTTCTTTAAAATAATAACTAAGTGCACTAAGTTACTAGACAAAAAAGTGGCCACATGATGAAAAAACACAAAATTTCACGTAATTTGATCACGTATTTCAAAATTTGAAATCACCTGGCTTGGGGAAATTGAGCCTAATTTCTTCTTGATTAAAAAATACTTTTAGTTCTTCATATGCACATTTTTTGAAGAACGAAAATTGCTTTTCTAGTTCTTCATAAGATGTACATGTTTTGAAGAACTAAAGTAATTTTTTAGTTCTTCATAACACGTACATGTTTTGAAGAACTAAAAGTACTTTTTTAGTTTTTCATAACACTTATGGGTTATGGAGAACAATATGTTCTTTTGTTTGGTTGCACCATGTCCATAATTTTATAGAACCTATATACAAGTGAATGTACCTTCATAGAATTAGGGTTAATCATCAACAATAAGTGAAATAATAACTAAATACAACCACAATTGAGTAACTATTTAACAAAATCAATGATTAATTGAGCATCCTATGGCTCTCTAACTAAGATGTTAATGAGTGAGCTCTCAACAAGCTCTCATTAATGACAGTCCTAGAATGAGAATGATAGAGATAAAACAATGCTAAAGCTAACAATTATCAAGATAAATGCTAAAAATTGCTCTCAAATGATTTTCTAAATTCAAATTGCAAGAGGTTTGATGCAATTATGAGATAGGTGGTTGATGAATTATGAAGGATTTTAGCCTTCCTTTTATAGATTTTCCAATGGTAGGGGGTGTAGTTGTGTTTAATCATGATTGAGTTGGGGTTAAGTCTTTGGTTCCACCCTTTGAAGACAAAGCAAAGTTTGTGTCCTCAAAGCTTGGGACAAGTAGACAAGATCAATAGTCAAGATTCTCTCTCACTTTGAGTGATTGAGATTCAATTTGGCTTGATCCATGTGAATGTCTTTCCTTAAATCTCATTGGTTGTTTGATTTTCCTCTCCTTTTGGTTTGTTGAGAGTAATTGATTTTTATTAATTGATTTAATTGATTTATTTTAGCCATGTACCCCTTGAATGGGTTGAATTTAATTTAATCCAAAACTATACAATTAATTGAATTAATTGTATTTTGATTTGATTGCACTTGATTAAAATGCTCTCAATTTTGAGTGATATCGAATTAAGACTCGATTTTAATTTTGATTGGCTAATTGTGCATTGTGATTCAATTGATTCAATTATTGCCTTGGTTTTTTTTGATTTGACTTAATTTGCTTTGATTTATCATTAAATTGTCTTTGTCCATTTTTAGGTGATTATAAATGCCCCTCTTTGAGTTGACATGCGAAGCATGTCGATTCAAAGAATACTCTGATCTTGCTTGATAAAAGGTCTTGATTCATTGATGGTCGATCCTTGATGTTCATTTTTAATGTCTTTCGATGGTCAATCCTCTAATTTTCAATATGAGATTGATGTAGATATGATTGATATGAAACTCTCTCGATATGGTTCTCTGGTGATCATTCTGATATGATGGTTGATTTGCTGATTGATCCTAATATGATGTTTGATTTGATGATTGATATAATGCCCCTTTCGTTTAATTATGAAAAATTTTCTGATAACAACTTTCGATTTGATTTGATGATCAGTCCCTTGATTTCGGTTGATGTTACTAATGATGTTGATCTGATTATCTGATGGTATGCCCCCTCAGAAATGAAACATATTGTTGTTTTTGATGGATAGGTTTAAATGATTGATTGATATGTTTTCATTTCTAAAAAACACTTTATGATATGGCACACTTTTCAATTTGCCCCGGTAAATGCAATAGATTCATATAGGTCAAAGTCATTTCTTACCTCAAAATTGGGTCAAATTTAACTTAAATAGGTTGAAAAGCCTAGATTTACTATTCATTTTCACTTTTGACTTATGTGATTTTGCTCTGGTTCTCTTCTACTTTTTGAGATGGTTGTGCCTATTTGAGAGCATTGATTTGAGCGGTGTAAGAGATATGCAAGGCCACTTGACTATGGACCTCCAATTAGTACTTTTCAAACCTTGGTATTGCATTTATTTCTCATTAATTAGCATTTATTGCATTTCACAATTTCATCGCTGCTTTGAAATATTTAATTCACACTTATGCAAATTTCAATGTCGCCTAACACTATTAAATGTTGCATCTGCAGTTTTTAGTATCACTCATGAGTATTTCAATGTCGCTTATCGACTTTTCGTTGTCGCCTAAGGTTAAATGATTCATGCGTAGCCTTATGTTTTAAAAACTAGATTCCTTAAGTTTTTATGCCTATGAAACCCTAGCAATTTGATGTTGCCTAGGAATGTTTTAGTGTCACTTAAGTCAATTCAGTGTCACCTGTGAAAAATTTGTCACCTGAGACAAAAGTAATGTCGCTTGACAACTATTTGGTGTCGCTTAAGGAAATGTTGCCTACAATGAATAAAATCACGCATGCAACATTTTTCTCAGAATTTTTACTTGTACTTGACTATTTTCTATTTTAATTTTTCTATTTTTGAAATATTTAGTACGTCAAGATGACTAATTAGAATAATATGATTAGGTCAGTTACGTTTGAACTAAACAATCGATTAGGATATCACTATAGTAATATCAATGAAGTTGATTTGTCAATCTGTTATGATAGGGTGATGGTCTAATATTTTACTCTCAAGATCTAGAGATATAAAACACAGATTTTCCTTCCTCAAGATATAGAGTTAGGAGTTTTGATGCGCTTATAATGAGCAAACGGATTTTAAAATAACTTGATCAACTTTAGATGTTCCTTGATATAATATGCTGATATGATTCTTTTGTTCTTTGCCAAATAGGCTGACTTCCCTATGTTATATATCCGATCAGTTCCATCATGGGTTATTGACCTTGGACAAACATTGACTGCGGCTGAGTACCGTGTTATAGAGCTTTGTGGTTTGAGCTTCCTTCTCGATCTTCCCCTGTTTCAGCTGAATCGTGGGTTATTGACAGCTATGGCGGAGCATTGACACTCCGACCATAATAATTTCCATCTTCCTCATGGTGAGATGATGATCATGCCTGAGGACGTGTATCGTTTGCTATGGATTCCCTGTCAAGGAGAGATTGTTTACTATGACTTTGTGTATGATTCTACTATCTGCCGACGAGTGTTCGGGGATAATTTGATTGATGATGATATGATTACATGGCCACAATTTGCTTCTTTCCCTACATTTCCTAGAGTTCTAGGCGCATTGATTGGTGGTCTACTTCTTCCTGACCAATGAGGTTGCAGTTTTTCTATTGGTTGGTGTAGGATTTTAGAGGATTTACTAGCACAACCTCAATGTTTTGATTGGGGTTCTTGCGTACTAGCTCAGTTATATCGAGATCTTCATGAGGTGGTGTATAGAGAGAGTTCTTCTTTATCTACTGATGCTATTATTCTCCAGTTATGGATTTGGGAGCATCTTCTGATTACCAGGCCTATTTCTGATAGGAGATGACCGTATGGATATCCTTATGCTTTTCTATATACTGGTATGGTGATTCAACATCATTTAGGTCATTTGGATTATTAGAGACATCAGATAGATGATCTTGATTAGGTTACATGGCGTCCCTAGCTTGATTGTGATTTGTGGTGGGAGGATGATGATGAGTTGCCATATATGTTTAGTCCTCGTTGGATGATTGGCTGATCTGATATTGTTATTGAGTGGTTTTGTTTTGGTTAAGTTTCCCAACAGTATGGTAGGATATAGGATATGCCTCTGGGAAATGCCTTATATGCATGAGTTTAGGTTAAGAGATCTTTATGGGGCCCTTGTATTGATTACCAGTTTGCCTTGGCTCAGATTGCTGCTATGCCTTTCCGTAGATGGGAGATGTTGAAAGGTATTTTGAATGCATGGATGTCCCATGAGTATCAAGACTGGTGGTCTCAAAATAGGTTTATTCATTTCATATATTCAGTGGAGCTTATTCCATATCAATGTAGTAGTGGCGGTGGTGGTGATGATGGGCATGGTGGTGGTAGACATCAGAGGCATAGAGGACGTAGAGATCCTCTTGTTATTGCTGGTAGAGGATGGGTGAGGGATGGACATGGTCATGATAGAGCCAGAGATAGGCCGGTTGATGCAGTCTAGATAGTTCATCCTAGAGCAGCAGTTAGACAAGATAGAGTTCATCAACAAAAGTGAGCTCAGAGACAGGCTTATGTTGAGGCTGCTAGATAGGTTCTTGGGGGTTTAGATCCTTTAGTGTAGTTACAGAGAGTTGCCCTGGCACAACAAGATGATGATGCTCAGCAGGTTCAGGGTTAGTAGGTTCCAGCATAGCAGATTCTGCAGCCAGTTCATCAGCCACAGGATCATGGATAGGATCCATAGGATGCTCCCACTATTGGCGCTTTAGCCTGAGATATGCAGTCTATGAGGAAAAAGATTTCTACTACTGTGGGGCATTTAGATCAGGTTGTTGCCTTGATGCAGCAGTTTCTTTTAGCCATGATTGTTTAGAGACTGAGTGGAGCGAGCACTTCTCAGGCTCCTCCACAGGATGATAGAGATCTAGGTGGTTCTGGTGCTACGGGATCTTGATTGATTGATGACAGATTCATTTATCATTGATGTCCTTTGTTGCACATTTCATATTTTTTGATTGATCAGAACTTTTGATGTACCACTTTCATGATATTGTATCTGGATATACTTTTGATGTACTGGATCCTTTGAGAAACATTCGTTTGATGATATATGATGATCTATCCCTTCGTCTCTATTGATGAGTTGATTTATGAGATTATATTTATGTGCAGCTATATGATGTTTATGATGCATTTACTTTTATATGATGGATGCAATGTATCTTATTTTTATGATATAGATAGATGGATGCATTGATGTATGGATATTATGAGATGTTTTCTATTTTTCAATGTATGGATGCAAATTGTTTTATGATCATATGAATATGGATGATCCTATGTTTTTTCAAATGTATGTAATTCTATCCGTAACTACATCTATGCCAATGATGTATGAGTAATGATTCTTTTTCTTTTCCGTCTAATGACTAATGATTAATGATATGTATGTATGCAAAATATAATCTCATTTTCGTTGTTTTGGGTCTATAATCATGATGTATGAATTAAATCCTCCCATTTCATTTTTCCCCTTGCAATTTAAGCTAATAAAAGCAAAACAAATAATGCACTTAATCTAACATGTATGCAGCTAACTGTCATTATTCAAGATTTAGAGCTTATAATCATCATTGAGCATTTTTGGATCCTATTTTTTAGTACAATCATCACTAGTTCAACTATGATGATATGAATACTTTTGCCTTTTTCCTTGCTTCCCCATCGGTCTCTTCGGTATGACTATCATTGATTGAAGCCAATCATGAGAGTGCGAATACCAATTTTGTCAGATTCTATGTTGCAAGTGGATGTTGGTATTATGATATTGAAGATCAAAATAGCCAAGGTATCCATTTGTGTAAACAAGTAGAAATCTCCATTTTATCCTATGTACAAGTCCTCGATGATTCTTTGATGATCACGTCCTTAGACAAATAATACATGATTTAAAACTTTGATTTTAAGACAGTTATTCAGAAATCAAGAAAATATCATCCTTTCATCATAGCTTGTCTAGTCTAAAACTTTCATCAATTCGCTAGAAAGAAATGATTTCATCAATTGAGTCAACACTTAGAAAAAAATTTGGCCATGTTTTTCAAATCCATAATTCAAGTGTAGTTCCATCCATTTCAAATTTTTAATCTTGGTAAAGGGTAAGGTCATTTAAGTTCTTGGATCAAATTTTCATTTTAGGCTCACACTGGATTGGGATGTAGATTTGATTAAGTGTTCCTCTTTTGAGTGTGATGAATTGATTCTCTAATTGAATAAAGCTTGTTGATGAATCCTTTCTCCTTGAGAGTAGATTGCCCCTAATTTGATATTGATTTCGTTTATGGGACTTAGGACAATTTTTTGATTAGGTGACCAAAATCTTAAGGTACTTGCAAATGCAACTGTGGGGTTTTATTATGCAATATATACAAATGTTGGTGAATGCAATATTAACAAGGTGACCTTCTAAGTATGCAACTGACTTGGACTTTCAATGGTGCTTGTTTACTAGGTTTTCACTGATTGAATGGATCAAGCTCTTTTTTTTTTCTATTTTTAAAGATTTTCTCTTTTTTTTTGCTACCAAGGTGCCTATTTGCTAGGTTTTCACCAAGGCACTTTTCTTCTTTTTCAATTTTTTTGTATTTTTCTTTTTTTCAATTTTTTTCTTTTCATATTATCAAGGTGCCTATTTGCTAGGTTTTCACCAAGACAACATCTTTTTGAGGATCATATTTGAATGTTTTTCCTTTCTCCATGCTCAATTTTCCATTGTTTTTGATCTTTTGTGCTTTTCAAATATTTTTGATATTTTCAGCTTTACCAATGTTTTTGGTATTTTCAAGACCTCTTTTGAATTATGTACAATAAATATGATGCCCTCCATCTGATACTCTTTATACTATTTCATCTACCTTAGTTGTAGAACCTCTTAAGATGTATGCTATTTATGGGTTCTTGTAGCTCTTCACCATCACAATCTGATAACTTGTATGTGCCGGTCCCAAAATCTTCAACAATGAGAAATGGTCCTAACCAGTTTGCTTTGCACTTTCCTTTTTTCTCTCTTCTGCTTAGTTCTTGGGATTTTCATGCAACACTAGGTCACCTATTTGGAATGTCCTTGGCTTGATGTGTTTATTGTAAGATCTTGACATTGTATTTTGGTACACCTTTAAGTGATCAAAGGCTTCTTTCTATTTTTCATCCAAAAGTTCTAGTTCTTGTAGCCTAGCAACCCTATTGTCTTCCTCATTTATTAATCCATGCATAGATATCCTTAAGGATGGAAGTTCTACCTCCAAAGGCAAAACTGCTTCTGTTCCAAAGACTAAGGAGAAGGGTGTTGCCCTTGTTGGCATCCTTATGCTTGTCCTATAAGCCCACAAGGTTGGGTTTATCTTGATATGCCAATCTCTACCAGAATTATCCACCGTTCTCTTCAAGATTTTCAAGATTTTTTTGTTTGTTGCTTCAGCTTGTCCATTATCTTGAGGGTAATAGATTGAAGATGAATGATGTATCATATGAAATTTGGTGCACAATTCTGTTATGTCTTTGTTCTTAAAATGACTTGCATTATCCATTATGATGGCATGAGGTACGCCATATCTACAAATTATATGATTTAGGATAAACAAAAATATTTGTTTGCTTGTTGAAGTCGATAGGGGTACAACTTCCACCCACTTAGTAAAGTATTCCGCGGCCGTTATGATGAATTTATCCCCATTCAAAGATGGTGGATGAATCATTCTTATTAGATCTAGACCCCACTGATAGAATGGACAAGGTGTGGTCATTGGATGAAGTTCTTGCACCGACGCATGTATCAAATTTTTGTGAAATTGACACTTCTTACAAGTTTTTGCAAAGTTACAAGAATATTTTTCCATGATAGGCCAAAAATATCCTATCCTAATAAGTTTCTTAGCTAAAGATAATCCGTTTGAGTGTGATCCAAAAATTCCTTTGTGAATTTCTTATAAGGCTAAGTTTGATTCTTCCTCTTCTAAACACATAAGGAGCATTCCGTTAAGACTTTTCCGATACAATGTTTCAGCAATTATAGTGTATTTGGCGGCTTGTCTAATGAAACTTTTCTTTTGGTTTCTGGTTTGATTGATAGGAAGGGTTTGGTCTTTCAAATAGGTGTAAATGGGTCCATACCAAGGTGAGTTAGTTGTAGTAAGTAGGCAAATGGTATAAGGATGGGTTGGGTCATACGTGGGTTGAATCACTTCTACCAAGAACTCGTATCTATCACTCTGATCAGGCATCTACAAAAGTAATGCTAAGGTTGCCATAGCGTCTGTTGCCTTGTTCTTTTCTCTTGGCACTTGTTCAAATGTGATGATTATGAAATACTTCTTGAGATTATCCACCATGGTTTTGTAAGGTACCAATTTGTCATCTTTAGTCTGATATTCTTCATTGACTTGATTTATGACTAATTGTGAATCTCCATATACCTTTAATTCTGTCACTTTCCACTCTAATGCCAACTTGATTCCAATAACCAAGGCTTCATATTATACTATATTGTTTGTACATGGAAATAGCAATTTGTATGACTTATGGATAGTGGAGCCTTGAGGCATGATTAGAAGTATGCCTGCTCCTGACCCATGGTGAGTGTAGGAACCATCAAAATAGAGCTGCCATGTTTTTGCCTCAACATTCACAATTTCTACATCTAGGAATTCAACTTGTATAGGATGATCATCATTAAGTGGTGCCTTTGCTAATTGGTCTGCAATGACTTGTCCTTTAATTGCTTTTCTATCAACATATTATATATCAAATTCACTTAGGATCATCACCCACTTTGCTAATCTTCCATTTAATGCTGTTTTGCTTAATAGATACTTCAAAGGGTCAATTTTAGCAATTAGCCTTATCTTGTGGGCTAGCATATAATGGCATAATTTTTGGGAAGAAAAAACTACAGCCAAGCATGCCCTTGCCATGAAGGTATAGTTCAGCTCATATTTGACTAAGGTTCTACTAATGTAGTAGATTGCTTTTCTCTTTTCCATTCTCATCCTCTTGTGCTAGGAGTGCCCCCAATGAATTCTCTATTGCTGAAATGTACAAGATTAAGGGCTTGCCTTTGATAGGTGGCATCAATATTGGTGGATTCATGAGGTATTTCTTTAGTAGATTGAAAGCCTCTTCACATTTTTCATCCCACTTGAAGATTGTATCTTTATGCAAGAGTTGGGTGAAATTATGACATTTTTCTGCCAATTGAGAGATGAATGTCCTAATGGATTGTATCCTTCCTTGTAAAGATCTCATCTAACTAATGGTTTTAGGTGCTTCCATTTCCATTATGGCCTTCAATTTAGCGAGATCAACCTCTATCCCTTTGGTAGATACAATGTAACCTAGAAGTTTACCAGATTGAACTCCAAAAGCACACTTCTTTGGATTAAGCCTTACTTTGAACTCCTCTAACCTTTCAAATTTTTTTGCCAAAATAGGTAGATGTTCTTTTCTTGAAGGTGACTTAGCTAGTATGTCATCCACATAATCTTCCATGAATCTATGCATCATATCATGGAATATTGTATTCATTGCTCTTTGATAGGTTGCTCTGGCATTTTTCAAGCCAAAAGGCATGACATTCCAACAAAATGTACCCCATGCACATGTAAAGGAAATTTTATCTTGGTCTTCAGGTGCTATCTTGATTTGATTATAGCCACTAAATCCATCCATGAGTGAAAACATGGAGTGTCCCGATGTTAGGTCTACAATAGCATCAATGCTCAGAAGTGGGAAATCATCTTTAGGACATGCCAAGTTTAAGTCCCTAAAATCTGTGCAGATTCTGATTGACTTATCCACTTTTGATACCGGCACTATGTTGGAGATCCATTATGCATAATCAATGGCTCTTATAAACCCCACCTTTAATAGCTTCTCTAGTTCTACTTTGACAAGTAAGGCTATATGAGGGTGCATTTTCCTTAGTTTTTGCTTGACCAGTTTAGCTCCTTCCTTTATATTGAGGTGATGCATTATCAAATTTGGGTCTAACCCCAGCATATCATCATAAGACCATGTGAAGTTAACTTGCTTTTCCTTAAAGAACTTAATGAACTATGTTCTTTCTTCGCTGGATAGGGATGATGCTAAGTGGATGAACTTTGGCTCTGTTTCGGTTCCAATGTTTATCTTTTCTGTTGGCTCAATTAGAATTGGAGAACATCCAAACTCCCTTCTATAGGTGCCTAAGTTGGGTTTTCACCTTTAGAAACATCCTTTATTTCTTTTTTTCTATCTTTTGGATCTAATGTTGCCACAAAGTGGTTTTCAACACTCGATTCTTTTCCTTTTCTATTTTTTTTAATTTTTTAATTTTTTCTCGGATTAAGAGTTTGAATGCTCCCTTTGATCATTTCTTCTTGATAGTCCTTGGTAAAAGAATGTTCAACCACATGAAGGCATTGGGATAGCGTGTTATCGTTCAAGAAAGTTGGCAAGGTATTAAGTTCAATGGTATCCCATTCAATTAGGTCTGGCCGAATGAGAGTTAAAGGGTCAACACTTGGGTTTGTCTCGATTGGGCTTAAAGTGTATATCTCATTGTTGGAAGGTTCATACATTGTATCTTGAAGATCTCAGACATGTGCTTCCTCTAAATGCTCTAAAGAAGAAGGATCAAAATCCTCCTCACTAGACTCCACTATGGTTTCTGTTGGATAAAACTTGTGGGGATTAAACCTAGCGTTCGATTCTTCCATAGTAGGTCTCCATGAAGGAACATATGGCTCACCTACCCATTGGTTTATTTTGATTTCTATGCTTCACACATTAGTTGGACCCTCTTGATTAGAACTAGATTCTTGATTTGAAGTTGATTCCGCCATTAATCCTTTATTTTTGGTAGAGGCATAGGTATGAATGACATCAATACCCTTGTCTTGGCATGACTCATCTGATAGGGTCTCCCATTCCCATTCATTAGAATCCTCATCACTATGAGATTCTAATTTTAGTATTTGATCATATACTTTGGGATAGTGTTTTTGTGTATATCCTTCTTCAAGATATCCTAAACCTATTTTCTGCTTGTAATCTCACCATGTGGATTCTAGGGGTTCAATTAGCCTTTCATTTCTTGTGCCTAAAGGTCCTTGACCTTTGTACCCCATCTTTTGCATGATTGCAAAACCTTTACCATATTGATGAGTAGGGATGGTTATATTTTGAATGTGCTTGACGTGAGCACTTGATTCTTCATCCTTGTATAACCAATTCAAAATTTCATTATCCTCTTCACTCATGGTGGATGATGTACTTTCCCTTACAAAGTTTTCATTATATTTATGAGGTAGACTTGGATGTTTTCCAAAGGACTTTGGTGATAAGGGTAGGTCCATCATGGATAAGGAGTATTCACCCACTCCTTTTTGTTTGATTTTGCATTGCTTATCAAATTTTTTCATCATTTTATCCATCTTTTGATAATGAGCTTCTTTAGTATATTTTTGGACAGCTTTGATAGAGTCTTCTTTTTCTTCTTCCATATTATCATCCTCATTAACCTTCTCTTTTCCTTTAGTCGATGTAGTTTGGTTAATGAGTTTTGGAGTTTCTTTAACAACAATTTATTCTTCCATCTTTTCTTTTCCTTTCAGCAAAGGGATGTCTTTAGAACTTTGGCCTTGTTCCATTTGATTGGGTATAGACCCTTCAGCATTATGTGGAACCAATGAGTCATTTATAGGTTTGACATTGTTACAATATTGGAAGGGATTGAGGTCTCCACTTACCATTATTTCTTGCCCTTGATATGGGAATTTTAGGCATTGATGGTAAGTTGAAGGAACAACCTGCATTTCGTGGATCCATGGCCTTCCTAACAAAATGTTATAAGTCAATTTTAGGTCCAATACTTGGCATATGGTCTCTTTTTGCATAGGACCAACTCTTATGGGCAAGACTATAACTCCTCTTGACACTCTTTCTTCATCATCGTAGGCTTTTATGGTTATCTTTTTCTTTGGGTCAATAGCCTCCTCAGAAAATCCTAAGGCTTTCACCAAGCTAAGGGTACAAATATTTAGGCCAACACCTCCATCTATAAGGACTCTTTTCACCCTATGCTTGTGGATCAACACTTCTATGTGTAAGGGAAGATTTTGGGGATGATTAAGAGACATATCATCCTGTTTGGAGAATGATAGGCAATTGTAATCACCTAAAAATGGTCACCTAGACTATTAGCCCCTTGCTAGCATTTTTGCTAAAATTATCAATTGCTTATTTTTGATCAAATCCTAGCTCTATCATTTATTCGATTATTTTCTATGGGCTAACCATCTTATCCGAAGTCTTTATTTAATTAAAAAGAATATTTCCTCCCCTTTTATTAAATAAAAAGCCCCCACTTTTCCTCTTATCCTAAGTTGCACAAATAAAGCATTATTCTTATTTTATAAAAAGGAGAAAAGTACTTTTGTCTCATATGGACACAAAAGTCAACTCCTATTTTCCTATTGGAGGATACTTGTGCACATGGATTGCTCCTCTTTCAAGCCCTACTATTCATTAAATCTTTTGCCTCTTAATCTCCATGGTTCATTCCTTCTCATTTCTTATAAAAGGAGAGCTCTCTTCTTCATTCTAGATCCCAACTTCTTATGCTAATGTTATGCTACAGGTTTTCTAGGTACATTTGGAGCTTTTTGAAGATTTGGAGCATACTTGGCTTTTGCATTTACATGTTATCATAGTTTCATTTCTTGAATTATTATGGCATTCATAGCTTCATACTTAGCTTAGTTTCCTTTATGCCTTAGATTAATTCATCTAGCTTAATTAGGAAGGCTTGGTAATACTTGTTCTTTCCTTTTCATAGCATAGCTTGTACTTTCATTTCCATAGATTAGCTTGCATTGCATTGCATTCATTTGATTCTTGGGGATATTGGAATTCTTGCCCTTTTCTTCATTGAATCTCCCATTGCATGGTTTACTAGCAAGGTTATTGGCTTAATAGCTCTAGTTGAGAGCATTCTTAAAAACCTTGCACTCTATGCCTAGGGAGCTATGGATCAATTTTTGAGACCTCATTCTTGAGTGTTCTTGAATGTAATGATTCATAGAAGTGTGACACAATTATAGAACACATCAATGAGGTGCAATTAAATGCCCCACCATGTTTTGGAACTTGTCTACCTCCAAATTTAGAGGCACATTTATTTCCAGCAAGGTTTTTTCCAAGATATCCTTATGGATTGGTGATAGTTTGAGCAGCTCAAGAATAGAGATTTGAGTGGGAGTTCTTTGCAATTGGTCAACCAAGTTGTATTGTTTTGATGATGATGTGGAAGCTTGGTTTGATATCACCACTTTTGGAGCATTATTAGGTATAACATTTTTTTATGCTTGCCCCCTAGTGACCACATTTTTTGATGCTTCTCTTGATTTGCCTTTTATTATAACAACATTTATGCTTTGATCTTCTTCACTTATGGTATTTATTATGTTGTCATAAGTGTGGGAAAAATTCACTTTTTCATTACCCTTTTTATGGTTTTGATTTGTATTGGATGACTCCCCCTTTTCATGATTCAAAAAAGGGTTCTTGTAGGCCGCGTGATCCCCATTGTTTCGAGGTCCTTCAATTTGGATGATGTCATTATTAATAAAATCTTGCACTAAGTGCTTCAATTTCATGCACTCGTTTGTTAGATGACCTCTTTTTCGATGGTATTCACAATGATGAGATGCATTCCACCAATGAGGTTTGACTTCGGGTTCATAATTTGATATGTCAGGTAATGTGATAACTTGATTAGCCAACAAGGTTCTTAGTACATTCTCCAAAGGTTCACCCAAGGGACTGAATTTTGTTTTATTATAGCTAGAATTTGATTTTGACTTATCCCAAGTCTTATTGTTGGAAGTGTTAGAATTGTTGCTGTTATAATTATTGGGATTATATGGAGCTTTATTTGCTTGGTTAACATTGTTTGAAGAATTTTCTCCATAGGGTAGAATAAAAGGGGTAGACTTCAAGTTGTGTGACTCCACAACCCCATCATTCACAAGATTTTTATTGTTACTTTTGTTCCATGATTTTGATTTATCATTGTGATTGTTGGACCCTTGATTAAAATATTTAGGAACATAATTATTGTTATTGCTGTTGTTATTGTTGTTGTTGGATTTATTGTCTTTAAATAATTTAATCTCACCTCTTTTGACCAAAACATCTTCAATCTTAACTCCATTTTCAATAAGTTTTTTAAATGTTGGAGGACATTGAAGTTGTAATCAATAGTTCATTTCAGTGGTCAAGTTATTGGTGAAGATCTCCATCTTCTCTTTCTCCAGGATACTTCGTGGGTACCTTGTGAAAATGGTCCTCCACCTTTGTAGGAATCCTAAAAAGGACTCCCCATCTTTTTGTTTGGTATCGCATAACTTGAGCATAATGATCTCATGCTTAATGTTGTAAGAGTAATGGGTTATGAACTTGGAGGCTAACTCCTCAAAAGACTTTATTCCGGGAGTTAGTTTTGAAAACCACTCCATTGCTAGACCTCCTAAGCTTCTAGGAAAGAGTCTCATTAGATAAGTGCCATTGTACATGAACTCTATGCTTAGGGCGCAAAATTCTCTTAAATGGTCTTATGGGTATGTTTTACCCATGTATTTATTGTATTTGGGAAAGATAGTATTAAAAGGAAAAGATACCATTGCTAAGCTTTTGTCAAAAGGAAAATGACACAAAGCTTCTATGGAAAAGGCCTTAGGTTCAACTGCCTTCTTCATGGTATCTATTTGTTCTTGAAAGGCCTTAATCTTCCTAGTCATGACGTTCATAGGATCATCTTGGTGTTGGTCTTTCCTAAGTTGGTCAATGTCAAAGTCGTAGGGCAGCTTTACCCCCTTTTGTGCTAGGCTTAGGAAGAAGTTCTCCCTATCTTTGTCTATTAATTTTTCCATCACCTCTAGGAAATCATTATCTTGGGCAACTTTCTCAACCCTTTCCTCAAGTGTTTCCTTAGGGTTATAGTTGGCATTATTGATATTGTGATAGGTTGAATTCATATCACCCATCTCTTCAATTCTTGGTTCAAATAGGTTTGTGAAAATTTCTTCTTGGTTAGGATCTTTGAACACACTTTGGTACTCCACTTCTTACCTTGGGTTTGCAAAGATAGTACTATCACCTAGTAATGATCCCCTATACGTTTGTGACCGTGTGGAAACTGACATCCAACAAGGGTTCATTTTTGGAATTTATCCTTGATATGAGAGTTGTTGATTTTATTATTAAGGAGATTTAAAAATATAAGATGCTTTTCAATGGATATCTATCACTTGTTTATGTATTTCAAACACAACAACCACACATTCACTTGTCTCTTTTACCCACTTAAACACAAAATGTTTGATTTGTAGAATGTTGTCACAGGTTTTTCACAAGAAAACACTTCAAGCACCTACCTAGCACAAGATTTGGTTCGTAAACATGGCTCTAGAAGGTGGTCTTTGCTACTTTATCAAGGTTTTAGTATATATTCCGTTCAAATAGACTTCAATCTCTCATCCTCCAAGGAGGCTTCCCACATGCACCAAAGTACGATTTTGCGCAATCCATGAGGACTACTAGAGGAAGGTTGAAAAATTAAAATATGTTTGTCATGCACCTCATTAAGGATACATGCATTTCATTTTAGAGTGGGTTGGATTCTTGCGGCAAAAGCGAGCATATCCCACTTTGGGCTATCCCTCTCACTGGCCTCATTAAGGAAAACTTGGGAGGTGAGCCCACTATTGCTCTAGCATATATATGAAAAATAAGAAATGAACTTAGGCCGACAAGTTTGGGAGTTTGGTTCACTCAAAGAGTGAAGAGCATATCCCTATTGTGTTTCTCTGTTCCACACACTTAAACACACATTTTTTCTTTCCCAATCTCTTGACAAGGAGATTCTTATAATTGAAGTGTGAAATTTATTTCCTATTTTATCTCAAGCTTATGTCAAAAGAATGCCGCAATTTAATCAAATGCAAGCTTGACTAGGAGAATACCTTTTTCTTGTAGCTAGCATAAAGCTAGGGTCATTTTTGAGAGAATTTTGTCATTCTTCACTCACCTTGGCAATAGCTCCTTCCAATGTGCTTATACTCCAGCAAGTTAGTCAACACTAACAATCAAAGTGAGGGGAAACCAAAATCGAAATTGACAACACAGATTTATGAAATGAATTTTGAGCACTCTAATTGCAAATTTTCAAATAAAAATTTGAACTAAGGGCTAAAGATCCAATTTAAAGAAACAAATTTCTTTTTGTAAGCTTCAATCATAGCAAGGTATTTCTGATATACCTGATTGTCTTTGTCTTGTGTTAACTCAAGAATAGCTTTGATGTGTGCTTTGTTTTCCCTTTTGATTTTCTTAGCTAGTGCCTTCCCTTCTTTGTTAAACTTGGTTTTTGGCTTCTACACCTTTTGATGTCCGCTCATTTACTATCAAAACATACAAACAAAGAGTTAGATGATAGAATTAATCAATTTGCAAACAAATTCTGACAGAAAATTGAAAGTGACATTGTCCAACAAATAGACGATATTAAACTGTTTACAAACGTAAGTTAACTATTAGCAAGTGACATTGAAAAGTGCAACAGGTGACACATAAACTTTAATAGGCGTAAACAATTTATTGATAAGCGCAAATACTATTTTAAGATGTGTGAACTAATTAAGTCAAAGTGACACTTTAAAAATAACAAGCGTAAGAGAATGATACTAGGTGTGACTTGTTATCCAAAATGCTTCACAAAGCTTGGTCACAGGCGACAATGAATTATCAATAGGTGACACTTTTTCACTCACAGGCGTGACTTCTTTATGCAAAGGCAATACAACTTTATCACGTAGGCATGATTTCTTCAATCACATGCGACAGCAAAGAATGTAAGACATAATAGAAAGTGTTAACCAGGCGTAAAGGTTCAGCGAATAAGTGGTGATACAAATCTGGTAGACATCATCCAAATGATTACAGGCATGATTGAATTGGCCGTAGGTGTGATTTAACCTATTTCCTACAAAAATTCCATGGAAAATAGTAGATACAAGCATACAAATGATGATCTAAATGATAAAAATGATAACATGAGGCTTACTGCCCCACGGTGGGCACCATTTTTTATACAAGTGAATGTACCTTCATAGAATTAGGGTTAATCATCAACAATAAGTGAAATAATAACTAAATACAACCATAATTGAGCAACTATTTAATAAAATCAATGATTAATTGAGCATCCTATGGCTTTCTAACTAAGATGTTAATGAGTGAGCTCTTAGCAAACTCTCATTAATGACAGTCCTAGAATGAGAATGATAGAGATAAAACAATGCTAAAGCTAACAATTATCAAGATAAATGCTAAAAATTGCTCTCAAATGCTTTTCTAAATTCAAATTGTAAGAGGTTTGGTGCAATTCTCAGATAGGTGGTTGATGAATTATGAAGGATTTTAGCCTTCCTTTTATAGATTTTCCAATGGTAGGGGGTGTAGTTGTGTTTAATCATGATTGAGTTGGGGTTAAGTCTTTGGTTCCACCCTTTGAAGACAAAGAAAAGTTTGTGTCCTCAAAGCTTGGGACAAGTAGACAAGATCAATGGTCAAGATTCTCTCTCACTTTGAGTGATTGAGATTCAATTTGGCTTGATCCATGTGAATGTCTTTCCTTAAATCTCATTGGTTGTTTGATTTTCCTCTCCTTTTGGTTTGTTGAGAGTAATTGATTTTTATTAATTGATTTAATTGATTTATTTTATCCATGTACCCCTTGAATGGGTTGAATTTAATTTAATCTAAAACTATACAATTAATTGAATTAATTGTATTTTGATTTGATTGCACTTGATTAAAATGCTCTCAATTTTGAGTGATATCGAATTAAGATTTGATTTTAATTTTGATTGGCTAATTGTGCATTGTGATTCAATTGATTCAATTATTGCCTTGATTTTCTTTTATTTGACTTAATTTTCTTTGATTTATCATTAAATTGTCTTTGTCCATTTTTAGGTGATTACAGAACCCATATGCATTTTTCTTATCTAAAAATATTATTTCTCACTAAGATATATCCTAAATAACACTTATGTTTTTTTCCTTATTGGGGGGCACAAAGAGAGAGAGAGAGAGAGAGAGAGAGAGAGAGAGAGAGAGAGAGAGAGAGAGAGAGAGCTCAGAATAGATAGAGATGGTGATGGAGGAAGGAAGATGAGAGAGAGTGAACATGGAGAGACATGCATATATAGACATATATACATATATCTATATAAATATATACATATATACACACACGCACATATTATATATATAAGTATATATACATCTATTTAGTGTATGATAATTTTACAAGCATATGTTTTTATTTTTCAAAACATGTCTGGGTTTTGTAGAACTAAAAACATATTTTTTTAGTTCTACATAATCCATACAAGTTATGAAGAACTAGATAAGAACATAATCCACATAGGTTATTCTTTTTGTTTTTTCTCTTACAAATCCCGATCATGTTTTTTAATAGTTAGGAACTTGATCGTGTTATGGTCAAGTAAGAGGTTTGAACAATGACCCTATGACTTGGGAGCCTTATTTCCCTCCATTTCTCTCTTTTTACATGTCTTTTTCTCTTCTAGGTTGTTTTCTCAACTTCCTCATTATTAGGTTTACACATCATCAAGTGGGTATCTATAAAATTGCCACCATAATCTCACACGTCTTCTCAGATTTCTAACCATATAAATTTTTCTATTTTTGGACAACATTAACATAGTAAACTTTAATTTTCTTTACTAGTGTCTTCACAATTCTTAGAGACATATGTCTAACATTTTCTTAATAACTTTTGATCTACTCAACCAAATTCAAAACAAATTACATATTATTAGTCTACACTTGATTCTATGCACTTTTTAAAAAAAATTGCATTTTTTATTATTTTGATGTAAGTTATGTCCAGTGCATGAACAAACACTTGATTTTTAGGATACAATTGTAATACCTCAAAAATGGGCTATAAGTTCATTAATCTTCTATATCAACATATCAAACGAAATCGACATCGAAGTCCTAACTTAAGACACATCTAAACATCATCGAATCCTAATTGATTATCAATTTTGAATCAGTTTCATATCTCTATCAAACACAGACTGTCTTTGAACCACTGCACTTTGCACAACAATTCAAAGAGGGGCAAAATGTAATACCCCAAAAATAGGCTATAAGTTCATTAATCTTCTATATCAACATATCGAACGAAATCGACATCGAAGTCCTAACCTAAGGCACATCTAAATATCATCGAATCCTAATTGATTATCTCAAATTCTGCATCGAGGAATATTCCTAGTAATATTCCTAATTATACTAATTATCATTGATTTAATAGTTATTTGGCAATAAATCCAATTTATCCTAAAGTTTGATTAATTGAATATTCTCAATATTTAATTAATTAGATTTAATTCTACCGCTTAATTGATTAATTGAAGTTAATTATGTTTATTCCTAAATTGTATTATTTAATTTGACAATAAATCAAAATCCTATGAATAATTGATTAAATTCTTATTTAATTAATTAAAGCAAGTTGTAAATTTTTAATAATATTATTTTTGAATAAAAGTTTGATTAAATGATTGATTAACCCATAAATCAATTGTTTTATTTCAAAAATCAGTTAAGTTGAGAATAAATCACTTTATTTATTTATTAATTCATAATTATCCATGTGTACAATCAAAGAGCAGTTAAACTCCAAATCAAAAAATCAATGCAAGTTATTGACTTTTTGGAACTCAACATCATTTTTGAGTTTTAAAGTTGATCTAAACTTCTAATTTGAGTTAAACAGTTGTTTTCGCATGATTTGCATGTTTTTGTGAGTTAAATATCCTTTATTTTCAGATAACTCAAAAATCAAGCTGAGTTAATCTGAGTGATTTATGGCTTTCTTTATGCACCTCCAAAGCCCTGGATTTCTATAAATTAAGGCTTCAGCTCATCTGAAATCATCTCATAATTGTGCAAACTTATGCTGGCAAATTGGTGTCCGAAGAATCAAAGCTTCTTTTGCAAATCAAACAACTATGTGAGGTCATTTATATTTTAGCATATCATATTAGAATTTCATTTCTAGATTAGCATAGCATATCAGTTTTTCAGCATATCATAGAATCATATCATTTTCATCTTATTGCATCTACAATCCAAAAAAAAAAAAGATTAATTGCATTCATATTTCATATCAGTTTTGCATTCAAATCCTTCATTTAGGTGTCGTCAAGGTCACTGACCTTGATACAATTTGAGAACATCATACTCACACCTATTAGAAGACAGTAAATCGTCTGGTTAGTTTAGTTTTTCAATTCATTGCACAATTTCGATTTTAGCTAACCTCTAATGTTTTATTGAAGTGTTGTGTCTACAGATCAGGTACAAAATTCACACACACAACAACCACTTAAAAAAATATAAGAAATACTCAACAGAAAATTATAAAAAAATATACAACTTCTAGCTCTCACTCTTACTTATCATTATACCAAATGGTTTTTCAAAATACTAAATCTAACTATATATTTTGTGAAGTGCATGAAAGATACTATATGTTATATTTCTCTAAAAAAATTAGAACAATTTTTCTTGCGTAGTGGGTTTGACCCTCTTAATCTTATCCATTTTAAAACAAATTTAGTAGGTTATAAACTGTATAGTAATTTTTAGTGGCTAATATTCGCCAATTGGTTAATTTTGAAAATTTGAGAATCCAAATTTGGCTAAAAATTCAAGATTTAAGCCAACCTATATCACCACATTTTTACAAAATTTTGATTTATAAATATTTAAATTGCAAAATAATTTATTTTATAAAAAATTTGAACTTGAAAATTCACCACAATATTCAATACATGATTAGATTTGATTTACCATTACTGACTTAAAGTATAATCTAGTGGCCCTCATTATATTCTATGGGGTAAAAATGTTACTATTTGGTCTGTAATGCTTATGGGAGCTAAAATTTCTTTTAGATTGTTGAACTCAATATAAATAAATGGTCTTGAAGAAATTTTGGGGCCCATTAGTATTTAAAAATATTAATACATTTGTCTCACACAATACAATTATTCCTTAAACCCATCAAAGATTTCCACATTAAGCCTAATAATTTTCTATAAGAATTCTATTTTTTGAATAGAAGTATTCACCATGGTGATTAATTAATTCTTTTTTATTGTTTGAGATTCACCAATATTTTCTACAAAAAATTGTTATTCAAAAATAATAGTCAATAAGAATTTTTATTTTTTCAAAATTTTTGAGAGATTCGCCAATAGAAATTAATTTTTTTTTCCAAGAAAATGAAAGATTCGCTAAGATTTTATATCTTTTTTAAGAGGGGGTTTTCTTAAAGATTACCCTGATTCAGAGTACTACAATTCTTATTCTTTCCACAACTCCTAATTTTGAATGCATGGCCCTTGAATTTCTCTTCAAAGTTCAAGTTTACATGATTTCAAATAAAATAAAGTGGTCACATGTACCCCCCTTTTTGTTCACCATCTTGGTGCACTTACCCTAATAAAAATGTATGTTTTTTCTATGATAATATATTTTATATAATTTTTTTCAAAAATTATATTTTTTGACAAATATATATTTTTTGTTAAAATGTCAAATGAAAGGCATTCAAATGACTGAGCTATAATAAAATTTTAATATGACAAGTATGGGTGACAGTCAAATTCCATGCCTAGTTTTAAGACCACTTAATGATGGAGTTTATATCAACATATATAGTATAATCTTGTACAGAGTTGGGCTCATTACTACATCTATCACTGCTACCTACCTATAAAATTATATACATTTCAACTTATCCTATCCATATCCGCACTCATTTCTGTAGAGCCACCATTTATTATACATGTGCATTTAATTACACATACATTTATTATATACCTTAATATAAATATATTTATGTCCCAAGTCTATGTCATAATGTGTCAAAGTGATCTTTCGCCATGCTGAATTGACTCCTTAATTTTAAAAATCAAAATTCAATACTTGTTGACTCTAGTACACATTTTTCATGATTAGAACTATTATGTTATCTTGTTTTTAAAGATATTTAATGTGTATCATTTTATATCCAAACATAGTAATTACCAATCACACATTATAAAGAATTAGTCTAGGAATACTTTGGTTTAGAGCACTAGAAGGTGATTATTTATGCATCAAATCATTATAGGTAATTCACACAACGAAAGAACATTATGTTTTATCATTTCTACAATTATAGAGCTAGCCTAAACAAATGAGTTGACATACGAAAACATGCCCATTATAATCTGATTTTTCAAGGTGTTTTTATATATTGTTAGTCCTTAACAATTTGCAAAGAGCCAAAAGAAAGAGGAAGGGTTGTCTTCCTAAACTTGAGGAATTATATAAAAAAGGAAAATGTAACAAGAATGATACTATGAGAAAGGGCAAGATCATGACAAGGAGGATATAAGTGCACAAGAGGATGCACACTAGGGGCTACACACTTTTTCCTTGATGTCTCTAATTTGAAACTTTCAATAGTCATGCCCCTCCTCATCTTTGGAAGTGGCAACCTTAGTTGTCAACTTGTTGACTAACAAAATAAATTAAACAAGTAAGAAGATCAAATTGTATAATACAAAATCAAATTTAAGTGGTTTTTATTTTCCAAGAGGAAAACTTCAATTTTGAAATATTGAAATACAATGGAGGAGATTGGGACCTTGAATTAGATATATTTTAGAATGATGCACTAATCAAAGTTGTTAAGAAATAAATGGGTGAAATAAAAATGAAATTAAGGAAAGTGGAGGACTTCAATAAAGATATTATCAAGAACTCAACCAAGAGTATCAAGGATTTTCAAGAAAAACTAAAACTCTACACAACTCAAACATACGTTGGTTTTGTTGTGAGAACTAGAGGAAGCAAGACTAAAGTGGTGAAATGGGTGAAAAATGATGATACTGTTTTCATGGACAAACATCTCAAAGGATTAAATGAGGAATAAGACACGTATACGTCTCTAATGAGCTATAATTTTTTAAATTTCATGACCTTATTTCCTTATTTTTGTTCTCTTTTATAACTGCATTTATGTTGAGTCTGCATTATTCTTGCTAGGTTGTTATAGTGTTGCTACAATAGTCTTGTAGCTAGGAAATTTTGTTGTTGCTTTCTACAAGATTGGGGCCCTTCTAAAAACTCCCCTTTACCCTCTATCGTAAAACAAGTAGTTAAGAGAAAATAGTGAGGAAACAACTTAGTGGAACACATAGAAAAATTGCATATTGCACATATTGCACAAAGTTAGGACAACCATGTCAAAGGTTGGATCTACATAGTACAAGATTGATCCAAAGTCACAAAATTGATCCACAAAGGAGTGTAAGTATGTGCATAAATTTGGACAAGGAACATGGTATGAATTTTTTGAATTATGCACTGCATCATATATTTATCTTTTTTATTATTTCCAAAGCCTAATATCTTAATCCCTTACATTTTTTTTAAAATTGACATTGGTTTACGCATTATTGTAGTTAAATAATAAGTTAATTTTATGAATTTGTTAGTTAGATTTGAAGTGTAAACAAGAGCTACCTAAATTCTTGAAGATAATTTAACTAATGATATTATATTTTCACAATATGTATTGTTGGTTTTGCTTCTCAATTCAATTGTGTGATAGTTTTTGCATCATTGTTTCAGAACACACTCCGTGATCCATTATTCAAAGAAAATAGTGCATTTTTTTCTTCTCTTTATGCATCTTTCATTTTGATGATGATCATAAAGTATGATTCGAAAACTCATACAAAAATCATCATACAATCAAAACAAAAAATAATCACAGTCATTTAAAATTAACTATTTTTAATTTATATTAAAATAAACAAAGCTTAAAGAAATAAGCCTAACTAAAATTGAAGTTACTAGAATAAAGTGAAGATTAGGAATCATAAACATGATTAGAAGCGCACCAAAACACCGTGATGGTGATAGAAACACAAACCAAAATCATAGACATGACTAAAACAGAAGTTATTAGAACCTGAGCTGAAGATTACGGATCATAAATATGATTAAAAGAACACCAAAACACAATGATAATGATAACAACACAAATCAAAATCATAAACATGACGAGAACTGAAATTATTAGAATACACTGAAGATTATAGATCGTAAACATGATTAAAAGTGCACCAAAACACAGTGATAGTGATAGCAACAGACACCAAAATCATAAACGTGACTAAAAACTGAAGTTATTAGAACATGTTGAAGATTATAGATCATAAACATGATTAAAAGCACACCAAAACACAATCATGATGATAACAACACAAACTATCAGTACATTTCAAAAACTGTTTGACATCATAGACATTACTACAAACATTTAATGAACCATTGAATACACAAACTAACCCTCCAATAGACAAACTGACCACAAAAGTCTGACCAACATCAGCAAAATAGATTGAATTACACGCTTGATCCAAAACTTGGAACTGGGTTTTGTGGTCGTCCAGAGAATCAATCTTACAGCTCCTGTATTAATGGCGAATGGTCGGCTTCTTTAATCTGACGTACTAAGGTACCTTTCAGTATTATGACTATGGACATCACAGAACGTGAGAGGGACCTGTTGTTCATATAAATGTCCCTCACCGAACCAAGAGATCTTCTTTGGCTCTATTTTTATCGGTAGCGCCTTATTCTAATATAATTGTTGTACTTTCCACGCTATTATTCTCTTGAACCCTACTTCAGAATAGGTGGTTCCAATTGCCATTTCTATTGATATTAAAGAAGAGTGTCCATTCTAGATAAAAGGCTAATTTTTTATTTTTTAAGCTGATAGGCTTTATTGTGGGAGCTTTTGCTCCCAAAACTCTTGTTTTTGGTCGGAAATGTGTCATCTCGTGTGCTTGCATAGCATTTTCTTCTGACGATTGACACAAAAAATTTGGCGATTACCTCTTTGTAGAGTTGTCACCTTCTGCTACAACTGTCACCAACGACTAATGGCTGAAGACATCTCTTCATGCGTAGTCATCCAAATGTGAGAACCCTAATTTGGTCAGCGCCTCTCTACCAGGTCTCTCTTCCACTTGTCGCCTTCTCCACAGTGCCTCTCTCCTTCACTCAACGCGGTTCCTTTACAGTTGTGCTTTTCAAATGACGGTCACCACTTTCCAAACCGACTCAGTGATGTATATATACGACATTGGACGTCTGTGGATGATTTATGTGTGTGCTTTGTATTTCCTATGTTCCTTTGGTGTCACGGGTAAATTTCATTTTCTATATAACTCATTTCTACCTCGCTTAAAATTAGGGTTCCAGTTTGTACTTTCATAACTCATTTATGCCTCTTCTCTTCCCTTTGTATTTTTGGTTTCAGTTCGTACTTTCCACTTTACAGGACGTTGTGCCAAGTGGATACAAAGGTTTTTTTGGTTTATTACATTTGATATTTGGAGAAATAGTATTATTTCTATTCATCAATTGGATACGAACCGGCTCACTTTTTCTCTAAGAGATAGATTGATCAATGGATTGGATTATTATTTTTACTAAAATCATTTTTACGCTGCTTGTATCTGTAGTACTTGTTAGGGTTGCACTTTCTTCTTTCCAATGTATAGGACGCTCAGTGAAACACAATGGCCTCTGCAGATTCTCAATGAGGGGGAAATATCAGTGCCTTTGCTGACTGTCAACAAGGGGAAAATACCGGTGTGGTAGGTTCACCTTCTTTTATCTTCTCGAACACTCTTACTGTCCACTTCTACATCATCACAAATGAGGCTATTGATTCCATGTGTGGGAATAAAATGAACTTAGGGTAGTAGAACATGACATAATAACTCCTACCCAATGCA
The DNA here is from genome assembly GCA_027943335.1 of Chamaecyparis obtusa. NCBI lineage: Eukaryota > Viridiplantae > Streptophyta > Pinopsida > Cupressales > Cupressaceae > Chamaecyparis > Chamaecyparis obtusa. The sequence continues at coordinate 1,263,282 of BSBK01004452.1, forward strand.
TTAAACTTGGGATATGAAAATGACAAGAAAGGGTTTCATAATTAAAATGTAAGGTTATCATTATTTAATTGATTGTATTCAAACACAATCCATTTAACTTGTGGGTCAAAGATTATGATGGCCCTGTATAATCACAAATTTATTATTTTAAAATCCTAATATTTATTTACAGGTATAGACCTGTGTATACTAGTTCTTTTTCTCGTTGTTGTCATTTTGTAGTCTAAAAAATTCATATATTCAGAAGGAATCTTGGTAGGCAATCAAACTGATAAAATGATAGACACTATTCACTATTTTTAAAAACAAAATTAGCATCGAATGACATAAACAACAAAAAGCATACTAAATTATTTTTGAATTGCAACATTCAGATAGGAATTTCCCTCCTAAGTATTCGAGTATGCACATGGAGAATGACATAGTTAAGTTTTTAATCCACACAAATAATCTAAAAGCCAAAAAGTACAAAATAGGGACATAAAGAAATTGATGCATAATCAATAGGACATACCAATAGGAGAGAGGATCTAGCCAATACATGCCAACCTAGGAAGATTTATCTATTTGAAAGCTGAAGTTTGATCTATAGATTTCTTTTCATCAACTTTCATTCGAAGATGTGGACTCTTGGACACAAAGGACTTGGAAAAAATAAGGGAAGGTGAATTTTTTTCATACACAAAGGATTATTTTATAGCGATTTCATGCTTTCATATTAGTTAAAACCATTGGTAATGGAGTACCAAGTGTTATTTTCTAGATATCATAGTTTTTGATTGCAGGAAAAAATAGGTTTTAAAGGGGACTCGAAACCCCATACAAGCTAGATAAAAAGTTTAGCGTTAAAGGAAACTAAAAAGAAATAGGACTAGGGACTAGTCCACCATAACCAAAACCAGCATAAAAACCAAGAAACTAAACACCAGCAAAAAACTGACAAAAGGCCAACACTAGGGACCCAAGGCACTAGACAAACTCTTTGCGAGTTTCGTCAGCTTCTTGCTTCGCCTCAGATATCTTCTTTATTGCGGTATTGAAGTCAAAGAGCTCTTGGATTCTTTCTTGAATCTTTCTCCTTTTCGCAGACCTGGTACATTTTCTTGGGCCTTCCTCTTCCAAGTCCTCTGTGCTCTCATCAGGTTTCTTGCTGGGGGAGCTAGCATCCAGCTCCACTTTAATGGTCATAAAGTAGTCCATGGCCGAACCCATAAACTTATTGTTGTTATGCATGTGTTTTTTCATGGCGTTCTCCATCATTTCCATTCTAGCTTGCATTTCCTATACTTTTTTATCCTTGTCAGTGTTCATGTTGCCATCCGCTATTTTTGAACCAGACTCCAGCTTATCCTGCAGGGAATCCACCTTAGCGAAAATGGAGCGATACTTCAAATTTAAATTCTTGATTTCCTGAAAACCCCATTTTAGTAATTGAAAAGAATACATGGAAGCAGCCTTAGCAATTTGGAGAACCCCAAAGGGGGGATCTATTTTATCGTCTAGGTCTTCCTTAAGCAGTTGAACATTCTATTCCTGCATATCCATAGTTTTAATGAAAGGAATGTTCTGAGAATTTCCAGGAGCATTCACTTTCTCCGCACCAGGTGAAGTCGTCTCCACAATAGGGGAAGTTTTCTCTGCGTCCATGGTATCCTTTTGAATATCTGACCCAACCTCCATGATAACTTCCAGTTTAGGGGAGATGGGCACATTGTGATCTTCAAAACTATCGTAGTCCACTAAAATGGGCACATGTTGATCACCAACATCCTCCTCATTCTTATCATCCTTGTTGTTACTCTTGATTCCAGAGGTATTACCCATCTCCATAGTACCTGTAGCCTCCTCTTCAGTGTTATCATTTTCCCCTGAAGCCGTATTCAAAATTGAGGTTGAAGAATCACTATCTTCCTCAGTCGAACTGGCCATGTCATCATAACCTTCCATACTATCAACAGAGGTATATGTTTCCATACCAACCTCCTTATCCTTTCTTAAATTTTTACCTGAAGGACTGTCCTCTTTAGCAATTGTCTCCCTAATTCTTTTCTTACCCGAGCTAGAGGTTTTGGATGAAGAAATGATAGGGCTAGCACTGGCGGTCTTCTTAATATGTTCAACAATTAGAAGAATCAACCCTTCGTGAAGAATGGGTTTCTTCTCCTTCTTCCTATGCTGGGAAATACTAAGATGGTGGGACTGTAGAATATAGTAAGGCAGCGACACCCTAATTTTATGATGGAAATGATAGAGAAACACAAAATGGTAGGAATGGGCACATTTGAACCTACCATCCAGGGTAACATATTCCATAATCGCCATCATAACCATTGCCCATATTTCTTTGAACATAGCAACATCATAGAACCCGCTAGACTCTTTCACCAAACTTTTCTTTTCATCCTTGCTTTTGGGGAAGCACCAAATGGCCTGTTGCAAAACTTTCTTGTCATGGTAAAATTTGACACCCTTGGTACTAAGCCCAGACACCTCAGCAATGAGTTCCTCCGTAATGTTCACAGTGATACCAACAATAGTGACCGCCCCATCTTTCCAGGAATCAGCGAACAACTTCGTGGCACTGTCTTTAGTCGCATGCAACCATTCCATGTAGGTGGTAAGATCCCCCTTAGTGAGAATATCCTTGACCTCTGGCATATTTTTCCATTTCACACAATCCTTAGGCTCTCTACGATTAAACCCTCCACCCATGATCTCAAAGCTAACAATGACAGTCGTAATAGCAGAGAAAAACCAAATGTTGAGGTAACAAGCAACTTTGAAGTTAACAAAAGTTAACTCGTGTCTGTAATTAGTTCTCTTGGGAAAGGCACCACTTTCCATAATCATATTACCCTATTTCTCTAAAATGTGTCTAATCATCATAACTTCTTGAGATATGCCCAATCCACCCTTTTGCTTTGATACCTGTCAAAGGCCAACTTGGCTTTCATATCTATAGTGAGATTGCTGCAACTGTGCCAAATCACGATATCCTTGGATTTAACTGCAAAGTTAGCCAACTCATCAGTGGTACAATTTGCTTCCTGGTAAATGTGAGATATAATGACTTGCTTAAAGGATCTAATGATAACCCTAGCTTCCTCGATTATCTCCTTAATGGACCATGATGGTTTAGTCATGTCATTGATGCATCTTAATATGTTCATTGAATCTCCCTCAATCCAAACATTTTGGGCCATATTCTTCTTGACAATTTTAAGAGTCTATAGTAGGGCCATGGCCTCTGCCACATGGTTTCTTTGCACCCCAATAGGAATTGCCACTGTAGCAAGGCAATTAGCCATGTCATTGCAAATGAGACCACCATAACCTGCTAGGCCCGGGTTTCCCTTCGCAGCGCCATCAAAGTTTATTTTTATCCATCCTTGCGGAGGAGAAAGCCAGATGGCATTCTCCCTTTAATTTGAGTTTTTATTAGTAGTCCCAACATTCAAATCACCAGCATTGAAGTCCAGCATCCTACTAGTCGACAGTCTGTAGTTTTCCTTAATACTTCTCTTAATCTTCTTAGCAATCACCTTAGGCAGGAGTTCAATATTCCTAAAGACTCTGTCATTGCGTTCTCTCCATAAGTGCCATATCACATGGGGGCTATGATGTTCCACAAATGTTGATCCATAGGGACCTCCTCTTTTCTCCACTACATACAAAAACTCTCTATGTTGTTGGGAAAAAACCAGTTAATTTGCCAGCATTGTAATAAAAGATTCCAAACTTCCCAAGCAAAGAAACAATCAATGGCAAGATGGAAGACCGATTCCTCAGCTTTTTTACACAAGAAGCATCTATTGGTCAAAATCATGCCCAATTTCTAGAGGTTGTCTATAGTAAGAATTTTATTCTGCAAAACCAACCAAAAGAAAATATTAATTTTAGGAATTAAACTTTTATCCCACACCTGAGCCCAAAAAGGGAGAGGATTCGGTTGTTTCAGTAAAAGCTCAGAACGTGAAGCCATCGTGAAGATACCAGAAGGAAGAATACCCCAAAGAGACTCACCTTCTCTAGACTCCTTAACCTTCCAGATCATAAAATCCAGCATCAAAGGCTTAAGTACTTCATCCACTAGGGAGAGGTCAATCCACGAGCCATTCCTCCAGTAGTCCCTAACCTTGGCTCCAAATCTCTAAATACACTGATTAATGAAAGGTTGAAAAGCAGAGACAGATCTAAGGGGACAGCCTTTGATCTAGCAATCCTCCCAAAATTGGATCCATCTACTATTGCCAAGAAACCACTTAGCCCCTTTAAAAGCTGCCTCCTTAGCATTTTGAATGCTGTTCCAAATAAAAGAGCCTTGCACTTTCAAATCCGTTTCCCAATATTTAGAAATATGGGAGAAAGAGAAGAGATATTTTTTATGGATAATTTCATTCCATTCTCTCTTTTCCCCCAAAATTCTCCAAGTCTGTTCGACCAACATCACCATATTGGTTACTCTTAGAGGGTGAATTCCCAGCCGCCACCACTTTTTAGGAGTACAAACCTTGTCCCAGGAAACTAAAGCAAGTCTCTTTTTGTCTTCCACTCTCGACCACAAGAAGTTTCTTTGGATTTTTTCAATAATATCAGCATGTTTACCAGGTATCTTAAAAAGACTAAGAGCATAAATAGGGAGGCTTTGTAAAGAGGCCTTTAAGAGCTGAAGTTTACCTGCTTGACTAAGAAGCACACCTTTCCAACCAGCCAATTTCCTGTTAAATTTGTCAACAATACTTGCCCAAAAGGAATTTGGAGGTTTGAGACCAAGAGGAAGGCCAAGATAGGTAGCAAGAAAAGAATCAATTCTGCATCCTATGATTCTGGCAATTCTATACTATCTATCCTTAGGAGTGTTGATAAAAAATAAAGAGCTCTTATCCTAGTTAATGGATTGGCTTGAACCTAGAGAATAGGTAGAAAGAGCTTGTTTGATAGTCTTTGCTTCCTGGATTGAAGAGAAACCCATGATGATAGTGTCATCCACAAACTGTTCATGAGAACAGGGACTAGAAGCCGAAGAAGGGGAAAGCCCTTTGAACAACCTAGTGGAGACAATATTCTAAAGAAAATGCCCCAGACATTCATCCAAGATAGAAAAAAGGATAGGAGAAAGAGGATCTCCCTGCCTGAGACCCCTAGAGGGGAGCCATTGATCATAATAGCAACAGTAGAAGTACTAATGAGCTGATAAATCAATTTGAGGAATTTGTCACCAAAACCAAAGGATCTCAACACCTTGATCAACAAGTCGTAGTCCACCTGATCATAAGCCTTTGAAAGATCTAATTTCAGAAAAAAACCAGATTTAAGAGAGACCTGAGTGGAGTGGATAACCTCATGAACCTTCATAATTGAATCAAGAATCTGCCTGCCAGGAACAAAACCACTTTGCCGAGGAGAAATAATCTGAGGAAGAATAACCAGCAAATGAGAGGTTAAAACTTTGGATAAAATTTTGTACATAGAATTACACAAGCTAATCGGTATGAAGGAATCCACCGAATCAGCTCTAGGCTTCTTAGGGATAAGAGAAAGAAAGGTCACATTAATCTCTTGAAGAAAAGATCTAGCTCCAAAAAATTATTTAACAACATTGCTGATATCCACACCAATAATATGCTAGAATTTTTGAAAGAAGAACATTGGGAACCCATCCAGACCTGGGGACTTATCACCTTCAAAAGAGAAGACAACGGACTTGACTTCATCCTGAGAAGGGATAGAAATAAGAGCTTTGTTGGTAGTATTATTAACAATGGAAGGAATGGTTTCAAGAAGGATATTTTGATTCCCCACGTCAAGATTCAAATCTTTAGAAAGTGGAGAAGAAAAGAAATTAATCATAGCTTCAGAAATATCTTTATCATTGGTGATTTCCCCATCCTCCACTTTAAGTTTGGATATTATGTTAGTAGCTCTATGTTTTGAGGCAGATAAGTAAAAGAATCTAGTGTTCTTATCCCCAGCTTTAAGCCAAATAGACTTGAATCTTTGTCTCCAGTATTCTTTCTCCTTGGAAATAATATTATGCATTTTGGAAGGGATGCTCTCCTCCTTATCCCTAAGCTCCACCGTCAGCCCAAAATGTTGGATGGTGTTCTGAATAACGTCGAGATCCCTTTTGAGTTGAATTTTAGATTAAAAATGTCACCAAAAACTTCTTTACTCTACGCCTTCACATTCTATTTAACACTGAGAAGTTTCTTAACCACTCTAAACATAGCAGTGCCCTGAATATTAACATTCCACCAATATTTGATATGTTGATCCAAATCTAGATGATCAACCCACATCTTTTCAAACTTGAAGGGCGGGTGACCCTTCACAGTAATCGGATCAGTGCTAAAACATATCGGGAAGTGATTAGACCCAATCTTCGAAAGGGAAGACAATGAACAACCAAAGTTTTTTAGCCAACACCCAGTGATCAGCGCATGGTCTAGCCTAACTTGGATGAGTTCTTGACCAACCCTTCTATTTGACCAAGTAAAATTGACCCCCTGAAGCTCCATATCATAAAGGGCTTGATTATTAATAAATTCCATAAGCTCAATTCTACCATCAAGATGACTCTGATTATCCACCCCACCAAACTTCTCATTGTCTTTTAATGGACAATTGAAGTCCCCAATAACCAACCAAGGAAGCTCTTGGAAGGATTTTCTATGATTTTCAACTTTTTTCCAAAATTGGGATCTACCAGCTTTAGAGTTGGGGGCATAAAGAGTAGTAGCAACCCATTCAAAATCCATCTTAACATGAACAAAGTTAATGCTAAGGTAGTTCAAATTTTCCATGATCATAGTCCCCCAAATGTTATTCTGATTCCAAAAAATAGCAACCCCTCCCGAAGCCCCTTCAAAGCTAAAGCCAACCACCCCATTATTTTTAAAAATTCTAATTTTTTCCACTTTCTCTTTCCCCATCTTAGTTTCTTGAACAAAAATGATGTCAGGATTGTGGTCTCTTACCAGACACCTAAGAATGTCTTACTTGTGAGGGGAATTCAGTCCTTGTATTCCATGAAATGAGCTTCATTTCTTAACCAGAGTGCAGACTCCCTAGATAGTAAGTTGCTTACCATTCACAATATCCTTCTTGCTTTCTCTTTCTCTGATCTCTTTGTTAGTATATATACCTTGAGTTTTTTTTCTGAGATCCAACATCCACTTTTAGCTTGGATCCTCCATCTATTTTACTTCGAGTGGTGACTCCCTTGGAACCCGGTGTGATAGGTTTCTTCTCTTTCTTTTTTTGTTTCTTCCCTTTTTGAGTAGTCCAGGGTCTATTCTCAACAGAGGGCTCATCTCCAGCTATAGGATCTTCATCACTGCTTCCCGAAAGAGTATCAGGAATAGAAGAAGATTCATCTTCATCAGATTTAACATCTTCAACAAGAACTCTATCAGCCGATGGTCCTATCTGAGAAACATTTTCCAAAATAGGAACCAACACCACCATTGGAACCGAGTCATCATCAGAAAGACCAACACCCAAGGGATTCTCAGGAGATTCTAAAAAAGTAGGGGCCTCATGGTTACTCTCATTAGGGACAACATACTTGCAAAAGATAGCAACCAAATTCGACACATGGGAAACCAGTTCAACCATTTCTCCCTCCTCCAACACTGGGATAGAATTAGAATCCACTTTCTCTGCCGATTCTTCCTTTTTACTCCTATTATCACCTTTAACTTCCTTCCAGACTTATCTAGTCATCTTTTTAGGTTTTGAGTCTACTGGTAGAGAAACCTTAGGAGTTTTCTTTGGGCAGTGTTTGGCCCAATGACCCATTTTATGACACACAAAATAGGCGAACGGGAGTAACTCAAAAATCACCTCCTATTTCCACTGACCCAGTTTGGAGTTGATGTTGATAACTGAGGGGAGATTGTCAAACTGACCACTATTAACACAAATCCTAGAAAAAACAAGTCTAGACTTGGCCACCATCATAGGATCGATAGAAATGAGTTCTCCAAAAGAGGAAGCTAAACCTTTGAAAACCCCCTCATTCCAATATTCTAGGGGAAGCCTAGGAAACCTAACCCAAACAAGGGTTGCCATAAAGAAATTATCAGAATAGTTCCAGTTGGGAACCCATTTGCAAAAAGCCACAGCCGTTCTACCAAACATCTAGGGACCACCACACAGCACGTAGTCCTAATCTTCCTTATTTGAGAAAGAAAATGATAGAAAGCCTTTTGGAAGGGCTGCAATATCAACATGGCCTTTCAACACCCATTTTTTCTTAACAAAAGATCTAACCGCCTCAATATTAGGACGAGGGCCTAGAAACTTACCAACCAACGAGAACTCCATAGTCGAAACAGATCGATCCATTAGAGAATCTGGAACAAAAATAGAAACTTCTCCTTGAAGAAATGCCTTAACCAGTTCTTCAAAGGACATAGAATTTTCCTCCTTTCTCACTCCCACTAGATCTGACCACTTTTTCAGACTATGAGGGTTGAATTCAGCACTGATAGAGCCAGAGATTCCTTTTGACCCCACTTGTGGGTCCTTTGAATAAGTAGCCTCAATTCTCAACACCTTAGAAGTGGGACAAGGCCCCTCTCCTAACACAGCTTCACACACAGGCAAAGCCCCATTTTACATTGCCTTCGAGGGGGTACCTATGATACCCCTGCACAGGGAAGAATTCGCCTTCCCCAAAAAAGAATGATCTGACATCGGTAATGCCAAATCTAGTACTAGTGAGGAAGGCATCCCCAGGACCATAGGCCCTTCACCAGTTTGAGGGCCAGAGCCAGCACCTGCAACCACACCGCCATGGCCCTACCTGCAGTTTGAAAATCCACTCCCACTTGAATCCTCTCCTCTCTCACTCAAATCCTCTCCCATCTCTCTCCCCTAAGTTTAGACTATTTCTAGATATCATAGTTGAACCAGAGCTTTTTTTCTTTTTAAAAAAAAGAGAGAAGATTTTGTTAACAAGTTTCACATTAAAACCATTGGTAATGGAGTGTCATCTGAATACCTCCTTGATGTAGAATAAGTGGTGGGATGAGGACGTAGGTACAAAATTAGTTAATTTTTTTTAGTTAATTCCTAATATTATTTGAGGATAGGGTTCCAAAGAAATATATATTTACCACATTGGGGCATGTAATACTGACTTGACTTTCTTTGAATCTTTTAACTGAATAAATTTTTCAAAAATCAACAACCAACCTCGTGTATTTCCTGGTCTACTAATAGATTTTGTTGTTTATGGAAGAAAATGATATGGCAACATGCAAGACCCCTAAGGTTGTGTAAATATCTAGTTATGTCAATGACCTGTCAATAGATTCCTTTAGGGTCTCAGTCTACCTAGACCTATTTGGAGATATGCCTAAAGCCTTAGGAGGTTTTGTAAGAAAGATTTTGCAATTTTCATTGAGCAAGAGTATTTTCCCAAAAGAGATCCAAAGGAATTATGTTTAAAAAATTAAATTATCTATTGTGATTACACTTAAAATCAAATTTGATATTTTCTTGTACCATATCGTTCATGTCTTGTTCATAATTCCCACAACAGAGCACATCATCTTAGACGTAATGGCCTTTGCAGCTTTGGAGAAAGGTGGAAATATCAATGTTGTAAGTTCAGACTCCGCTAAACAGCTCTTATGCATTTTTGAATAATTGTAGTCTGAGTTTTCCTCTAGATATCTGTAAATATGAGTGTATTTTTTATTTTAATTATTGTCTGAGTTTTCCTATACATCGTCAATCTCATATGTTCAGATACAGAATCGTTCAAATTCAATCAAATAAGAAACCAAAATAAAATCACCTAAACTTTCCCAAACTTGTTGGGTTGCCATAGAAAATCCCAGTAGTTAGTCTTCGAACAATTGTCAAAACTAATTTTTCTGTAGCTATATATGAACATGTTTAAATAGTCCAAGATTCATAAAATTGGGTCCTATAATTTAATTCTTCTATTTTTGAGGGGTCATTTGTCATTTGTTGTCAAGGTGTTGTAGATATTTCCTCTACATAATCCTTATTTGTTCACTCTTTTTTTGTCGATGTGTGCTATTAATCTATGTTATTATTAACTTATTATAATTATATACCAAAATTTGTTGTTGCCATAGTAGACTTTATGTAGGTCCATAATATAGTATTTTTGTAGGCCCCTAGAAAGGTCATAGTGTTGACTACAGATGGAATATGGTCGATCAATGTTGGAGATGAGATCTCTGATCCAATTCTCCATCTCCTCTCCTTTAAGAAATTGGAAATTACCCTAGATGACCACGAGAGGTACAAGATTGTGTTGTCCGATGGGAAACACATGCAACATGTCATGCTTCCAGTAAGATACAATGACTTGTTCTTCTTTGGGGAGTTGAAGATAGGAACCATTGTCTCCTTGACAAGCTATGTGTGCACAACTAGTGGAGATTCAAGGTATGCTTTGCCATTCCTCATTTCAACTTCCCTACACCTCCTTTATTTTATACTACTAATATAGGTCATCCATCTACCTAACCCTTATCTTTTTCAATAGGATGGTCATCATCTTCACCTTAGAAATCATCCATAGGGACTACAAGTTGCTTGGGACTCCAAAGTACCTATTCATCTCACAACAAAACCATATGCAAGAAGAATGAACAAATGTCACACCCAATCGATGCTATAGTCTCACACCCACTCGAGGCACAAAATTTGGCATCCATCTAACTGGAAGGACTCAAAGCCTACCTCAAAACATTACTCCTATTAAGGACCTGAATCCATTCCAAACCAAGTGGACAATCAAAGGGTGAATCATAACTAAAAAGTAGATACGAAAATTTAAGAATCAATGAGGTAGTGGCCAATTCTTTAGCTTTGATATAATATATGATGAAGGAAAAAAAACTCGAATAGCGTGCTTTAATGAAACTTCATAATTACACTATGATAGAGTTGAAGTAGGGGTTATGTATACCGTTACTAGGGGATTAGTGAAAGATGAAAATAGCATGTATAACAAGCTAAACAGTTACTTGGAGATAACTCTAGACCAATCCTCACAATTAAAACATTTTGATGACCCTATATTGATTACAACACATCAATACAATTTTAGGAAAATTACTAAAATTGTAGACATAACCAACAATGCTTTAGTAGATATTATTGGTCTTGTGGTCAGTGTTGGCCAAATATCAACAATCTTTAGGCGGGATGGAAGTGAGGTCCTATGAAGGAGCATCAAGCTAGCAGACATGTCATCATCAACCATTGAGGTAAATTTATGGGGACCAATTTTCTAAAAAGATGGAGAAGAGTTGAAAACCTTGAAGGCTACCCAAAGGGTTTTTCTACTTGCTATCAAGAATGGGCGTGTTGTTGAGTTCAGAGTAAAAGTCATAAATACCACAACAAGCACAATATTAATTATAGACCCTCCCATTTTTGAAGTTGATTCCCTGTGCTCAAAGGCGGATGCATGACAAATAGACATACCTTTATCATCACCAAGTCTTTCATGAATCATTGGGATAGACAATAGGGTCATAGTAGGAGCTATCTTGGAGCATTGTATGAAAATCACAACCCCCTTAGAAGCTATTGTCAAAGAAATAATCTGGTTCATTAGGCTTGATTCTTTCTGTTACCCAACATGCCCATTGGTTGTCAATGGAAAATTGTGCAAGAAAAAATTACTCCAAAATGAAGATGACACCTGGCACTAACCTAGATGCATCATGAATAATATACCAGATTGCAACTATAGCTACCTATTGGAAATCAAGCTACAAGATTACACAGACGCTATGTGGGTTATCTCTTTTGATGAGGTCGCAAGAGAACTACTACACATACCCACAAAATAACTTTATATGTTGCAATATGATGCAGATGTTGAGACACCACCTAAAGGTATCATCAAGAAAGTGCTTTTCAATCACTTCATATTTACACTCTCAATCAAAAAAGACAGCAACAACAAATTAGGAAGATTACAAACAACAATCACCAGAGCTACAAAAGTAGAATTCAAGAGTGAATATGAGACTTTTCTCACTACAATTTTTGAGATGTCTACCTCTTGATAGAGCATCTCTGAACCAGCCATGTCCTTTGTACAAATCATTCACATTGTACATACAAGTGAAAATGTATAATGTTGTTGTACTGGAAACACTTCTATAGATTGATCATTGGCTATTTTGGTACATCTGCATTTTATGTTTATGAGTCGTAAATTGTAGATGGACAACATGATTTTGGGAGCAATGTTTATAGATTTTGAATTAAACCCATACATAATAGCTCATATGCTCTAAAATATAGGTCAACGGATTGATACATTTTGGAAGATGATTGATGTTTGGTTTAAATTGTGTTCTTGATATACTAGTTATAATAGGAGTTAATCGATCCTTTTTTATGGTTGTCATTCAAAATTTTGTTGGGTTGATACCTTTATCTCCCTCTTTTCCTAACTTTAAAAAATAAGAAAGCATAAGAAGTGGGTCGTTTAACTCTACACAAGATAAAGCTGTAAGAATAGTAGTTGGCAGCAAAAATACACTAGCAGAAAAAAGATTTGAAAAGATGCAGGGAAATGAAGACAAGATTGCAAATTTTAACTTGCTTTGCTTACCCACGTCAAAAAGAATCATACCCTTTGATTTTTGTTACTATTTAAGTATCACCAATTAGCATATCTGGCCCAAATCTTCCCTCTATGCTTTAAAAATGAAATCTAAGAAATCATATAAGCAGTAATGAAAATAACATGATCCCAACATTGCTTAAACTTTAAATGGTGGTTTAATATTTTTACCAATTTTCTAGCATTTTGAACTACTAACCATAATCCTTCCTCTGCTTGATCAACAATGATCAAAGAATATTACCAATAAACTTATACAGATTAATGAATCTGTTGGTCTTCTTTTGCGTGTGGATAAGAAGCTCCATAACAAATTTTTTTTATTTAATTAGGAAAACCTTTGTTCTTCAAGGTCGTCCATGGTTAGATATAGGGCATGTCCTTCAAATTGATGGTCAATTGTGATACTCCCATATTTGTTGAGCGATAACCTTTATTTTTTTCTATTTTTTTGCTTATGTACATGTAATTGTGTTGTTCCCATATGAGAGGGCCTTGAAAATATATATTGGCTTAGTAATCTTTATTGGAGTTGATGAAAAACAACCCACAGCTCCCAAGAACACCTGCATGCAAACACCTATCACAAAAAGAGAGAGAAGCAAATAGCTATGGAGACCTGAACGTATGGATCCATGAGAGAGGATAAATCCTTGATGTGCAAAAACAAAAGTTTCAATCAATAAATGAAATGTCAGAAAAGGTTACAAAGTGTTATGAGATCAATCCTTATAAAAGGAGATCAAAAACCCTAAAAAGAGAAAACCCTAGGTTGCATAATAATAATTAATAAACAAATTAATTATTATTGTTGGAAATATTCAGGAATTAACTGAGTTACTGAGAGGGGAGGGGTGAATCAGTAACTCCAAATTTTATTTCAATTACAGATGTATTAACATGTAATTTACTTTAACCTTTGCATATGAAACTTAAGAGCATTCACAATAATGACACATAGATTTGGTTACCCAAAAACCTTCCAAAAAGAAAGTAAAACTGGGGTGGGGATGAAACCCACAAAGCTTTAATACTGCAAAATAAAGTTAGCCGGTTAAGGCTTACAATTTGATCACTTCTGATGATCTGCCCTGTTAGGAGCAATAAGGATTGCTAAATCTACCCTGTTAAAGGATTTACAAACATACAATGAAGTATGCACTTGGTAAAGAGATTTTACAAAAGACTGTTAAGTCTACCCGGTTAAAGGATTTAGTACTGATTCACCTGTTAGGATGAAACAATAGATCTCTTTCTTTGCAACTGGATTGCTGATTGAGACTCGCTGATGTACTGATCACCTTCTGTGATGAATTTGTCTTTGCTATTCCTTATACTGCTGAAGCCCTTTGTAATTCGCTTATCTCTGCCTTTCTTTCTTTTTCACATATATGCTTCTTACATTCTTCTTGACATTTTTACAACATTGTTTATATACAAGTCTTAAACAATTAATTACAATTACAATTACAAAGTCGGCTTGACAAATAAACATAAGTGCTACTAAGTCAGCCCAAGTATGGTTACACGGTTCCTGCAAACTAACTCGGTGACTTTCTGATACTCGGCGTCCACTGCATTACTCGGCATCATCATGCACTTGGTAGAAGTGAAGGCACGGTTCATACTGATCACTTGGTAGGTTTTGAACTCGGTAAATACTGGTGACTCGGTAGACATGATGTTACTCGGTTTACACTGTCCTGCTCGGTTTGTACTAACTTGCTCGGTTTGCATTGTCTTGCTCAGTTTGCACTGTCTGCTCGGTTTGCACTGTCTGCTCGGTTTGCACTATCTGCTTGGTTTGCACTGTCTACTCGGTTTGCACTGTCTGCTCGGTTTGCACTGTCTGCTCGGTTTGCACCCAGAATGCAAATAAGTGTTGTCACTAGTGACAATTCTGTTTAATGCCAACAATCTCCCCCTTTGGCATTAGTGACAAAAATACTTATTGGCCAAAACTTATATACATGAATCATGCTGAGTTTTATTTTGATTTTTCAAAATTTGTCTTTGTTATAGGGCTTTATACATTGTCTCCCCCTTTCAATGTGCTAACTTTTTTTATACAAAACATATATCTCCCTCTATACATATCTCCCCCTTTTTGATGATAATGCCAAAGGTGTATATACAAGTTATTTACAGAGAGAATCCAAAATTTGATAGAAAATTAGAATGTACCTTCATTATTAGTGCCAGGGTTCTGTCCCAACTTTCTTGCAGAATCTTACATGTTTGGATTGCAATTTGGACTTCTGCAGAGAGTTCAATCATGTGATCTGCTATAGAGAGCTGATTGTCATGAATCAATGTTTTGGAATGTTCAATGTGCTTATACATTGTATTCATGATGGGAAGGATCATGTGTTGGATGTCTAGCAGTGTGGACCGGATCCTTGTGTCTTCTTTCAGTAGATCAGACTGCATATTTGATAGGTGTGAAATTTTCATGTGATGAGCAGAGCTTGAACTTGGTTCAAGTTGCAGCTTCTGTATGCTAATCTTCATATCCTCATCCATTTTATTCATTTTATCCTTAACATCCTTTGTGAACTTGGCAATATTGCACAATCTGGCCAAAAGAGAGGTAGCATTCGAATAGATAGATTCAATGTTTGACAAAACTGAAGACAATTCTACTTGGTTAATAGCTATGTGCTAAGCAATGTGCTCAAGCACTTTATTGTTGAATCTCTTCTTGACTCTTTCAACTAACTTTTCTGTCCCAGATGAATCCTCATTGTATTTATTAACTGCTTCTGCTAATTGTAGCAAAACATGTTGGGAGGAGTCTACTTTAATACCTAATGCATCAGACAAAATGTCCTTAGCATCCTTGATGATTTGATATTCCTTGTCTCTCTCCTCTTTAAGCTTCTTTTGTTTTGCTTTCCTTTGGAGGATCTCACCTATATTTTGCATTTGGTTCGCTGATAGATTTGCAAAATCTAATGTTGGAATCTCTATCTCTTCATCTAGGTCTATATCCTCTACTATATTCTTACCCAAAAATTTTATACTCGGTAGAGCCTTAGGCTTATCTGTACTTAATGCTTTAGTAGTAGTGACAATAGATATAGTAGGGCTGGCTATAGAGACTGGCACACTGTCTACTGGAGAGCTTAAAATATTTACACTTGTAGATTCAAAAACTGGAAAACTTACTGCTGGAAAACTTGATGAAATGGGAGACTGCAACTCGGTAGAAGAAATGGTAGTTGCTTCTGTTGTTGCTATAGATGATTGGACAAATGTTGAAGTTGTCACAACCATGCTTGAAGGTGTCTCCGGGCTGGATGTAGAAACTTTTACTGGAGAGGTAGGAAGGGATGCAATGACTTCTGCTGCTATCCTCACAGTATCATCTACCTCAGTGGCTTCTTCTTGTTCATCATTGTCATCTTCAATGTCTTTTATTATGACTATTTCAATACTCAGTTGGTGAAGGTGGTATATGTTCTTCCATGTGGCATTTGTAGCCTTCACAACCGATTCGATATTGTTGATCAAAATCAAACAAGTATTGAACTTTAATGTCATCTTACTTTCATTTTCTTTTAATGCTTTCGTTACTTCATCATTTTTCAAGCTCGGCATTAATTGTCTCAGCGTTTGATCAAATATGTCTATCACAGTTTGCTTTGCATTGCTCCATCTCATTTTTATTGGATTTAATAGAACTGCTGGAACCTGTAGGGCTATTTCTTCAGGAGAGTATTTCCACTGTCCCATCTTCTCAATAACAGCATCTTCTATTTCCTTCTGTTTTGTTTCCGATCTGGTTTCATATTTAAAAGATTTTATGTTACTTACTCCAGATCCTGATTCGTCTCTAAAGAGTTTGATCTTTTCTTGAAAGTTTAGAGGAGGCCTTTTGAATACTATGTCTTTATCTACCTTGTCTGCCTTGTCTGCCTTGCCTCTTGCATTTCTCCTTGTAAATACAACAGTGGGAGGCTTAGGTGCCTTAGTGATGAATACCTTTCCTTTCTTCTTTGCAGGTTCTGGTTCCTCTGTTTTCTCATCCTTTTCCTCTTCTTCTTCATCTTTTTCTTCTTTGTCCTCAGTTATCATTTGCATTTTGGCTATCCTCTTCTTTCCTTTGTTTACCGCCTGTGGAAGCTTTATGCTTAGTTCAATTCTTACCTTAGCTTCATCATATGTTCCAAAATATGGAGCTTTGGGATTGACAGGCTGATTAAGAAGAGCTTCAATGATATTCTTGGTTTCATCAATATTTACCTCATAAGGAAGAGGTTTTACATATACAGTCCTCGGTTTAGCTGCTTGAATATATACATTATCACAATCCACCATAAAACAAATGTCATCCTTGTAATCTTCCACCAACTTCTGTGGAATCCAGAAACTGTCATTCATTTTCTCTTTGAAAGACTCAAAATAATTATCCATGATGCTTTCAAAATTTTCACCCATTTCTGAGATGTATTCATTTATTTCATAAAGGGCTGGCACATCTTTTCTCCATACAACTTTTCCTTTAGAAGGGAAGAATTTCTGAACATAGAAGAATAAACAGACCAATAAGGATCCAAACTTACATGGATTGTTTTTGGAAGTTTGAATGCTTTCCATGTTTTTGTTAAACTGCTTTAACAATAAGTCTGCTAGGTCAAATGTTAAGTTATTCTTGACCACTTTGTATGCTAGGTCAATAGCTTCACAGGAGACACTATTCTGTCGACTAGAACTGTAAATCTTATGGGCAATAATGTGTGTACCAAACTTCAGTTTAGCATCGGTAATGCTGCTAACTTTCATGCCTCTACCATCCCACTCGGCTAGGGTTTTCTTCTCTAGTTCCATCTGACCTAGGGTTTTGGTAGTTTTTTCTTTGTTCAACATGGGAAGACCGGTGATTTGATGAATCATCTTCTTTGTGATCTCTATGGGTTGCTCAAGCCAAATCTTGCCATCATGTACATGGCTGAGAATGTATCTAACCCATTTATCTCGAAAGTTTCGAGGTAGATGTGCAATGTGAACTAAACCTTTATCTTCCAGATGTTTGTGCTCGGGTTTCAGAATACCGTCCACATACAGTTCTTCACGCACAGTATCTAATTCTAGGTTCCCCATTTCATGAATTGAACAGTTGAAATGATTGCGGATATCGTTAATAAGTAGTACCTTGAGCTCCGTTTGGATCTAGGGCTGCTGTAATTGCAGGCACGATCTTGAAATCTGGTGCTTTCCATTCCCCTTGGACTAACATATCAGATCCTTTCTTCGTTGAAGTGCTGGATGATGCCATGGTAGCTCACAGAAAATTCCTTTCACAAAAGTGTTGAATCGCTAGGTTGCTCTTGAAATTTTTTGCTCTCAAAGTGCTAAAGGTTCGCGGTGAAGAATGAGTTCGATTACTTGCTTTTTGTTTATAACTCTGTCATTAATGCTCAGTACAAATTAGGGTATGAATTTCGACAGACTGTCACCCACTAAGAATTAATTGCTCGGTAAAGACTTCGCAACTTGGTGAACTTGAGAATTCATATTGCTCCGACCTCGCTCGGTAAAGACGGGTACCGACCTTGCTCGGTGAAGACTGATACCGACCTCGCTCGGTGAAGACTGATACCGACCTCGCTCAGTGAAGACTGATACCGACCTCCCTGTGATCTTACTGCATCTTGTATGCTGATTTAGATCTTTCTTTTAATTCAGTTCTGGAACTGCTTGAGATTGGTCTATGAGAATACAGTTCCAGTGCTTTCTTGGAAATTTAGTTTGAGTCGGTAGAGCCATCCATTCCATTACTTGGACTGGATTGCTCGGTAGATTTAGGAATCCATTTTTGTCTCACCTATTTCCTGACCTTAGTTGCTTCATTCTTCTTTCCATCTTCAACTTCACTAGCATTCATGCAGTTTCTGGCTATGTGACCGAGTTTAGTGCATTTGAAGCATCTTACGGTAGTATCTCTTTTTCTTAGATGATGTTTTATGCAATTCATGCCAATGTGTCCATATTCTCCATAGTAATGACATCTACACTAGGTGTTGTAGTCCCATCCAAACATTGCTTTCATAATTTGTTCCGCTGGATTGAATATTTTGGATCTACACTCGGATGCCTTGTGACCTTGTTTGTTGCATTTGTGACAATTACCTCTGAATCTTGGTTTTTCCCTGCATTCATTTGCTTTGTGACCAGGTTGATTGCAGCTATAACATTTTCCATTGAATTCTACTTTTTCATTGTTCCAACATTTATTTGAAGTATGTCCTATTTTACCATAGTGATTACAAGTAGGTTTTTGATTTCTTTGAGTACCTTGCTTAGAGGATTCGCCTTCTCCTTTGTATCCAAGTCCTGCTTTTCCTTTTTTCCTATGAAGATTTCGCTCATACAGCTGATTCAAGTCTTCTTGACTTTTCAGCATTCCTTCATTGATTTGTTTTTCAGCGTTTAGGTCATCCACCAATCTTAGATTGATTTCCTTTTCAGATCTTAGTTCTTCTCTTGTGCTTTCTATTTCTGATCTTAGATTCAGAATTTCCTCATTTGTATGAGAGATTTGATCAATTAGGTTTTCTAGCTGAAGGGTTTTATTTTGGACTTCAATGTTCCTTCCATATAATTCATCTTTCAACTTGTTTCTTTGTTCCAAGATCTCACAAAATCTTGTAGAGTGTAGCTCTTGTTCTCTTTTTAATTTTCTCACTTCTTCCTGGAGAGACCCATTCTTTTCTAGGAGTTCTTTGACAACATTGTTTGCTTCATCTGAGTTATTTGAGGGAAAAAGATCTTCAATCTTTTTTTCAATGTAATTCTGATCATTCATCTGATTTGCAAGTTCCTTCCTTCTTCTTAGCGATTGGGAAAGATGTTCTTTTGCTTCTTTGAGTTTAGCTATGGCCATTTCCAGATCTAGCTTTTCATTTTCAATCACCTTGTTTAGTTTGAATACCTCCATTGTCCTGGATCTTTGCTCAAGCTAGTTAAGCTTTGTCTTGAGAACCAATGCTGCTCTGATACCAATTGTTGGAAATATTCAGGAATTAACCGAGTTACTGAGAGGGGAGGGGTGAATCAGTAACTCCAAATTTTATTTCAATTACAGATGTATTAACATGTAATTTACTTTAACCTTTGCATATGAAACTTAAGAGCATTCAAAATAATGACACATAGATTTGGTTACCCAGAAACCTTCCAAAAAGAAAGTAAAACTGGGGTGGGGATGAAACCCACAAAGCTTTTATACTGCAAAATAAAGTTGGCTGGTTAAGGCTTACAATTTGATCACTTCTGATGATCTGCCCTATTGGGAGCAATAAGGATTGCTAAATCCACCCTGTTAAAGAATTTACAAACATACAATGAAGTATGCACTCGGTAAAGAGATTTTACAAAAGACTGTTAAGTCTACCCGGTTAAAGGATTTAGTACTGATTCACCTGTTAGGATGAAATAGTAGATCTCTTGCTTTGTAACTGGATTGCTGATTGAGATTCGCTGATGTACTGATCACCTTCTGTGATGAATTTGTCTTTGCTGTTCCTTATACTGCTGAAGCCCTTTGTAATTCACTTATCTCTACCTTTCTTTCTTTTTCACATATATGCTTCTTACATTCTTCTTGACATTTTTACAACATTGTTTATATACAAGTCTTAAATAATTAATTACAATTACAATTACAAAGTCGGCTTGACAAATAAACATAAGTGCTACTAAGTCGGCCCAAGTATGGTTACATGGTTCCTGCAAACTAACTCGGTGACTTTCTGATACTCGGCGTCCACTGCATTACTCGACATCGTCATGCACTCGGTAGAAGTGAAGGCACGGTTCATACTGATCACTCGGTAGGTTTTGAACTCGGTAAATACTGGTGACTCGGTAGACATGATGTTACTCGGTTTACACTGTCCTGCTCGGTTTGTACTAACTTGCTCGGTTTGCATTGTCTTGCTCGGTTTGCACTGTCTGCTCGGTTTGCACTGTCTACTCGGTTTGCACTGTCTGCTCGGTTTGCACTGTCTGCTCGGTTTGCACCCAGAATGCAAATAAGTGTTGTCACTAGTGGCAATTCTATTTAATGCCAACAATTATATGCCTAAAGTTTAGCTTAAGTCGAAAGAGGTAATAAGTGACTAAATAATTAGGTCAACATGATTCAATTAATCAATAAAACACTTTATTACTCTAACACCCCACCTTAAGATGAACTTTGGGAGAAGCTAAAAACCTAGAAAGAACTACTGAAAGCAAATGGTTCCCAGTAACAAAAGGCCTGATTAGGTACCCAAGTACAAAAAAATGTCTCTGTAAAGCGAAGAAATAGAGAAAACCACATGGGAAAAACTCTACTCCAAAAAGAGACTAAGACAAGTCTGAACGACTAAAGAAGCCTCTAAAACTAAGAATGTTCCAAAAAATAGGAACAAGGATGAACATGTACAACATCACTAAAGTAAGAAACTGTAAACTCTATCAAGAAGAAACTAATGATCTGAAGATCCTCCACAAAAATATGACCAAGTAGAGAAGACTGTAATCTGCATGAGTGCCCTCAAATAACACTACTTGAATTAGGAGGCAAACAAAGGCAAACACTTGAACTCAAAGATACAGATGGCATAAACACCAAAAGTCTGAAGAGTTGATCAATCAAAGCTAGAAGAGTGCATCCAAAAAATAAGAAAGAAAGAGTGTCCATATGGTAAATGATCCATCTCACTGGAATGCATAGGTACCCAGCCACTGCAACCACCTAGTACATAGAGTCAAATACTGAATACATAGCTCACACTATCAAACCAAGGAAATAGTAGAACCAATAGTAGAAACCCCCCATAATGTTGACAAGGGAGTAATGATAGGTACACTGAAAATATCATTCAATATGAATTGCATGATGAAGCAGAATATAAAACATCGAATGTGCAGAGAGATTACAAACATAGATAGAGATGCCTGAGGCTAATGTCATTGGAGGAATGCTCACATGAAAAAATTAGATGGAAAACAAAGGAAAACATCAAACCCCCCTAGCACTTTATAATGGAGTCCGAGTACATAAAGCACAGACACGTGCAAGATCCCATACATACAATAGAATGATACTTTATCTTAGTGTGTGTGCAAAAAATAATGCTACAAAAATGAAGTATACACTTCTGAAAGAAGATCGAAGGCTTCTAAAACAAAAGAATAACCTAAGATGAACCATCCCTCAAAGGGAAGAGATCCCAGGACCTGTAACATCCAAGATATCCACCAGACTGCAAAAATGCAAGAATCTAAATAAGATGAACCTAGAGAAGAATCTGACAAAATGACTCATAGCACTAGAAATCTCTTTGAACAAGCTTTCCAACTATATATCATTTTTCCAAAATGGAGTTCGGATGCGCAAGATAGAGCTCCTAGAGTGCATAACTGAACATCTGGCTTTGATAGTGAAAAAATCATCAAAAGCACAAAAAAGTAATGATAACACCTACAAATCTAGAAAGAGCTCAGAATCATCTTTCTGACAATATCTCATTTTCCAAATTTTGACACCATATGCTCAAGATATAAGCAAAAACCCAACAGCTGCACTAGAGGGCCCAAAGAAGGTGTCTGTAAGGATCTAAGGATGGGTGACATTAGAAAAAGGTAAAAATCACACATGAAACCATCAAATATGATAAAATCTTAGAAAGAGCTTTCCGACAATATCTCGTTTGTCGAAAATGGAGGTCGGATGCAAGAGAAACATATCCTGGAATGCAGGAGGTCTGAAACACCGAAAGCACAAAGAACATCTTACTTTGACAGAAAAAATGGCATCAAATTAGAAAAATCTTGAAACCATACCAGTAAAAATGGATCGGGCTCAAAACCAACTTTCCGACGGTATATTGCATATGCCTGATTTCAATCCCAGATGCCTAAGATATTCACAAAAAACCACAAGTAGCTCAAAAAAGGCCCAAAAATGTGCAAATCCTTGGCGACATTAGCAAACTACGAGCCTAAATTTGATGGCCAAATGGTTGTCATGACTCAAATCCACCTGAGGCTAAAAAAATAGGCCCTGGTCACGTGGGTGACTAGGGGGCTCAAAATCCTCAGTGAAATGGCCTGGGGGCTAGTCCCCCATGTGACTGGGGGTTCTACAGAAGGGTTTGGCCTGGTGCAATTACCGGTTGACTATAAGTGGTGACTACTAATCACTGCGGTTAATCTAGTGGTGACCGAGACAGTCACCCGCTAGTTAGCGGTGATAACCACGGGCGGTGACCGTCCGATGGCCACTCAGTGGTTGTCGGGTGGCCAGTGGTGGCACCCTAGTGGCAAGCCGAAAAAATTTCTTTTTTTTAATTCTCTATAGTCATACTGTCTCGAATTGCATGTCAAGTCGTACGACCTGGTACGCTAAAAAAATTGCATCTGAGGCCAACTTGTCCAAAATCAACAAGTTTTATATGAATTTTGGGTATCTCGGATGCTTGAGACGCAACCGTGAGGTCTGTTTGGGCTAGAAGTGCTCCAAAAAAATAGTGATCACCTCAAGATTTGTGCTAGGGCCGATTGTAAAATATTTTTGGCACAGATTCCAACTTTGTCCAAATTGGACAAATTTTATACGGATCTTGGGGTTCTTGGATGTTGTGAACACAATCGTGAGGTTTGTTTGAAGCCAAGATGACCAAAAAAATAGGTCCCACCCAGATCTGATAGGAAACCCTCTGAAAACATAGATCTGACGAACAAGATGGAATCTCTTAGGAAGAGGATAGGGGCAAGTAGATTTGAAGCTCTGATACCATATTGGAGTTGATGAAAAACAACCCATAGCTCCCAATAATACCTGCACGTAAACACTTGTCATAGAAAGAGAGAGAAGCAAATAGCTATGGAGACCTGAATGTATGGATCTACGAGAGAGGAGAAATCCTTGATGTGCAAAAACAAAAGTTGCAATCAATAAATGAAATGTCAGAAATGGTTACAAAGTGTTATGAGATCAATCCTTATAAAAGGAGATCAGAAACCCTAAAAAGGGAAAATCCTAGGTTGCATAATAATAATTAATAGACAAATTAATTATCATATGCCTAAAGTTTAGCTTAAGTCAAAAGAGGTAATAAGTGACTGAATAATTAAATCAACATGATTTAATTAATTGGTAAAATACTTTATTACTTAAACAATCTTGTGCTCCTTTGCTAAGTTGTTTCCAATTGTAAGGCTTAGCCATTGAGTGCTGCAATACTCTTTATTATGTATGATTTTATTTTCGATCCTAGTCAATATAAAACAATACATTGCAAGGATGGATTGTGAAGTAACACAAGAGTAAATGGGGAGACAATATATGTGAAAATATGCATCCAGAAAATAAGTACAAAATGTAGATGTCAAAAGCAAAAATATATTGTATGGAGCACTAATTGCACTGCCATTCTTTTTAAAATGTATTGTGTGTTTCTTACATGCCACAGGTAAACCAGTTTTCTTAATTCAAATATATCATAAATTTAATCCTTGGCAACAAGAGGAAACTGTGTTAACTTTATATTTTCAAGAGGAATAATGCCAAGATTTTCAATGTAGGGGATGGAAAAAGGAAGAACTAGCTCCAAAAGTATTTTTCATAGTCTGAGTAGTATCTTGTAGCATTACTTGAAGAAATTTTGTAAACTAAATTGAAATCAAGCTTAGTGATATCCTTCAATGTAACACCACCTACATCTCATGATAGAGAAAAAGGAATCTTTTTTACTAGAAGTAGAAGAAAATGGACATGCTCGTTGACAATTATTCAAACTAACTTTTGCAACAAAAAAAGGTCATCACTCCCCTGTCTGATTTGTTCACCACTTCTTATAATCTCTTCCCTATTCCCCAAATCCTCATAGTGCCTAAAACATAATTAAAAAGTGTGGAGCAGCAGATCATAATTATGAGTTGTAGTACAAAAGGAAAAGTGTAAAAAAAATAGAGGAAGATTACTGAATCCAACAAACCTGATTGTGCATAGCAATTTTTTATTAGTGGTCTCGAGGATACCACATCTTTCCTAAGACAT
Organism: Chamaecyparis obtusa; assembly: GCA_027943335.1. Lineage (NCBI taxonomy): Eukaryota > Viridiplantae > Streptophyta > Pinopsida > Cupressales > Cupressaceae > Chamaecyparis > Chamaecyparis obtusa. The sequence continues at coordinate 1,287,968 of BSBK01004452.1, forward strand.
TTAAGTCTTCAGATAAATGTACTCATTTATTATATAAGTAGGATATTACTATAGACATATTTAAACTCTGATGCAATATGTATGTTCTTGAGTGAAAAAAATAATTTCAAGGAAATCAAATGATCAACTCAAAAATATAACTTGTCAGTAACAATGTCTAGATTGTAGATTAAATGTTTTCAAAAAAATTCAACAAAATGGGAAAGTGAATTGCTGATTGTATTAATATATATAGTTGACTGTGTGAGTATAAATCGCTAAGTTATTATAGATTGATAAATGCATGATATAAATTTATTGATTTATTGCTATGTAGCTGAAAGAGAATCTACCAAAAATAAAATTTAAATTCAAAAATTGCGTACCAACAAAAAAAAACTTAGTTGTAAAATTTGATCTTACAAGAAAAGATGTTAGATATTTAAAATAGATTTAAAAGTTCAATGTAAGTAATTCAACATCAAATATTCAATGGATTGATAATGATAAAACATAGAATTTGTTTCTATACCTTTCACATCTCTTAATTTCCTTTTAGTAAAATGCTTGGAAAACAACTAAAGAAACTACAAATGAGGCTTCTATATTTTAATCTATAAAGAGATTTATGTTCTGAAAAATAATATTATATACATGACTGAATTAACTTGGTATGTTTCCATTTGTTCAATTAGTTTTTAAAAATATGCAAGGATCAATTATAGATGTTGAACAAAGGAAGGGTAAGAAGAGGGAAAATAATCACCTATATTACAGTCAACACAAAGATGAAATCTTTTCTAAGCGTCGTATCCAAAGGATGAGACAGAAAAACCAAACTATGCAGCAAAACATAGAAAGAATAATACAAATAGTAGAAACCAATATGCCACAAAACAACAAGTAACAATTAGTAGGAGCACAAACCAGCCACCCTCCTATGATCCCAACAGGCCCACAATTACCTAGCCAGGAGCCCAAGTCAATTAGCCCACATGACCAACAATTACCTAGCCACAACCCCACTAGCATTTTCACAATGACATTTACAAAATCAAAGAAACAATTCCAAGAGCACATCGATGCATTATCGCAGATCAAAACATGTGACATATGTAGAGAAAGTTGCATTAGAATACCCACTCAAAAAAACACATAAACAATCATCTATACTAGATGCTTTTGTTGAAAAAGGCGTACACTAATTCTCATAGGCAAACAATTTAGACCCAGGGACATAATTAGAAGTTCTAAAAAAAATCACCCAAGTTGAAGAGATGTTCATTGCTAGAGTAACTCCACTTCTACTAGTCACCCATACAAGATGGGGGCAATACAAATATAGCAGTCACTCCATAAGATTTCCCCAACATATTTCTACCATTTCTCAGGTCTTGCCTTAAAGATTGCAATATCTAGAGGTTTTCATTATACAAAGAACCAACATTGAGGGGAATAAATATAGTTGCTATGTCAACAAACATCACGTAATGGACACACTAAAATACAAGATAAAAAATGACCCATAATACAAAGATGTTTCTATTGACCTCGAAGCACTCAACCTACTGCCCGAAGTAACCACTACTATATCAAACATGCTCATTAACTTTAAAATAGAATCCAAATACATATCAAATGCAATTGAACCTGACATCCACTCTGATGATGAAAATGACTCCAACAATATGACATCCTTCATCCCCAAACTACCAAATGGACAACACAAGCTGCAAACTATTAAAAGAAATTGTATGCTTGCAAGAAAAAGATCCCCACATTGTGTCTTGGCCAAAAATACAAAACTCCCCAATAAATGAATTTACAATACTGAGGGCCTATTAAGCATGAGCTTTCCCACACTATTCTCGAATGGAAGTGCACTTCCACTGCAACCAAGAAGAAAAGAAGATTAAATGCACAAATATGCCTCACATATGATGAGGTACCACGACAACAGGTATGGTACGCATGTAAGGTTCCACTATTTCCTTTACAATATTATTATGAGACATTGCAGCCAACAAACAGTTGTAGTTTTTATGAGAACAAGTGTTGAATCCAATGTGCCAAACATGATGAACTACAACTGATTTGAATACATTGTATAACTTGAAGATCTGTGATTTAAGATCACTGAGTTGCTGATTAGATATGTAAGATGGTTAAATCAGTAATATGTTGTCATTGATGTCAACTAGTTTTGAAAGTACTTATCTTGTAAGTTACTATACCCAAACATCTGTAGAAGAAGAAGAAAAGAGAAGAAGAATAGAATATATCTACATGAGGAAGATGGATATGACAGATAAGGATAAGGAATACATTGGGTAACTTATGGATGAGTCTATGACCTTATATTATTGACTTGATTATGTTGCATTCATCTATGATGAAGGACACAGAAAAATGTACAAGGTAGTGTTGTCGGTTAAAGAACCATTTCAGTATACACCGGTGTAGTGAAGTGTATACCGATCCTAATTCAAATCGAGCCTATGTTCACTGACACATTTCTTTGTTAACCGAGCAGAAGAAAAGAACTAAATGACTAGTTTAGCTGATGAAGTTGATGAGCTGTAAAGTACATCAAAATTAGAGATGAAGATAATGTTTGTTATGAAGATCGACGGCTAACATAATTTGAAGAAGATCTAATGGATTGAAACAAAACATGTTACTAACACATCAACCGAGGAAGGTTTAAGCAAAAAAATCAACAAAGGAGATTAAGTGGAAAAATCTGATGGTGGAATTAAAATGGTTTACTCATCTATTTAAGAGACTGGGATTTCACAATGAAATCATGCCGAAAGAAGGAGACTGCAAAAGATATCACTTGAACAAGCTTCATGCATGCCTGATCAGACTGGTTAAGGAGAACCGAACTGCAGAGATTACCAAGTGTCAAAAAGATATTACTGAGCGATAGTAAGTTACTGAATATTGATTGAAACATAATTGAATTATTGATCAGAGGATTTGAATGAGCTTAACATAGATTTGATAATCTGCAATTGAAGTTGTGTTGTAATTAGATCAACTTCTGTTACATTTTAACCATTGTAAATAGAGAAATCTCTTAACATAATGGACTAGAAAGTCTTGTAATGTCATTCATAGAGTGTACATTTGTTATCCTGTCAACCCCATAGTGAATGCTAGTTGGATGATAATGGTTGGTCTAAAATCCTCTAACAAGGTAACACCTCGTAGTGTGTTTGTAACCTTTAACAGGGTTGGATCTTCACCAGCCTCACTTCAGAAGAGTGAACAATTTTTGGGTTGCCAGTCCCAGGTGGTTTTTCCCTTTAGAGGGTTTCCACATTAAATCTCTTGTGTTATGTGTTGATTGTGATGATTGTTTGTTATCATGCTTTGCATGTTGCATATTGGATTTGATCCGTAATCATTACATGTTAATAATTGGTAATTGGTAAAAGCGTAGAGAAAATACTATTTTAGTTTACCGAGCTACAAAAGTTTTAGTAAATTGTTTTTGGTTATACATTTTGTGATTGGGACCGTGGATAACTAATTCACCCCCCTCTCAGTTATTCTAACAATTGGTATCAAAGCATTGGTTGCTTGGAATAGAGTTTTAAGGACTTCAGTACAAAGATTTCAAAATGTATAAGAGGGAAGTGCCAAAGCTAAACAAAGATAACTTCATAGTATGGCAAAGCTAAATGAAGCTACATGTATCTGGAATTGGAAATTCTACCCTAACACTAATGGAGAATGGCTACATTGCACTACCCACTGGTCCCTTGACCCTTGATCAACTGAGAGATAGGTATGAACATAATGTTACTATGATGGAGATTGCTACTGTCTATACTGATGCCAAATTTGAAGATATTAAAAATTGCACTACTGCTAAAGGCTTGTGGGATAAACTTGCTCAAGTTTATAGTGGTGATTTGAATGTCAAAAGAGCTAGAGCTGAACGCTTAAGGGGTAAATTTGATGATATGAAGATGAAGGAAGGTGAGAATATTATGTAGTATACAAATAGATTGAAAGAGGTAGTACATGCTAGTAGAGCATCTGATGGTGTTATTGATGAAGAGACAATGGTAAGAAAAGTTCTCATAACCTTATTGCCAGTTTATGCAATTAGAATATTTGCAATTCATGAAACAAGGTCTGCATCTGGTAACGACCTTACTCTTGATAATCTGATTGGTAAGCTTACAACCTTTGAACTAAATAAATTTGATAATAGTGTTGTACCATTTGTTGAATTTGCTTTTATGTCTTCTCTGAATATTGGTAAGTCTAGTAGTAGAAATAAGAATGATGAAAGTGATAGCAATATTGATGATGAGCTTGATGAACTTGAAGCTCTTATGGCTAGAAGGTTACCTAAAGGTAAAGGAAGCTATAGAGGTAAATTACATTTAGCATGCTTTAATTGTAAAGAGGTTGGTCATATTGTTGCTAGGTGTCCACATAGGAAAGATGATGATAGAAACAAAGACTGATCTAGTGAAGGAAGCTATGGAAGAAGAGGCAACAAAAGTTACCAACACTACAAAAGAGACAACCAAGACAATAATGATAAATGCAAGAAGGTGTGCTACATTGTAGAAGAAGATTTCACCGATACCGACACTGATGAAGATGTGGAGGTAGTATTTGATGCAATGAAGGATGAATCGGAAGAAGATGAGAGGTATGTAGAGACAACACTTATCTCTAAGGTTAATAAGAATGATACATGGATTATAGATAGTGGCTGTAAACATCACATGACTAGAGATGAAGAGAAATTTGATCATCTTGAAGAACACAATGGAGGATCTATTAGAATGGGTAATGATGCACCCAATATGGTTAGAGAAAATGGATCCTTGATGATAAATGATAAAATTAGATGTGATAATACTTATTGGGTAAAAGGTCTAAACTATAATTTGCTAAGTGTGGCACAACTAAACAATTCAGGCCACTGAGTTGCTTTTGAGAGCAAGAAAGTGAAGATATATGATGATGGAGGAAGACTTATTGGATCTGGAAAATAGTCAAGAGGTAATCTATTTTATCTTTATAATGATCAGTCTTCTTGTTTATTGATAAAAGATGAAGATGCATGGTTGTGGCATAAGAGGTTATGTCATGTGAATTTTGATAACATGATTAACATCAGAAAAAAGAAAAAGGTTAGAGGTCTGTCTAACTTATCTAAGCCTAATCATGTTATGTGTCATGAATGTTAGAAAGGTAAAATGACAAAATCTAGTTTCAAAAGAAAATATTATTCAACAAAGAAATTACTTGAGTTAGTGCATACCAACTTATGTGGTCCTATGAGAACTCAAAGTTACTATGGAGACAAATACTTTATTCTTTTTGTTGATGATTATACTAGATTAATGGCGGTCATGTTCTTGAAAGAAAAATCAGAGGCATTTAAGATGTTCAAGTGGTATAAAGAAAAAGTTGAGAAAGAGACTAGTAAAGAATTGAAATGCTTAAGATTTGACCGAGGTGGTGAATTTATTTTTGATGAATTTACTAACTTTTGTAATGAGCATGGTATTAAAAGACGGGTCTCTGCACCGAGGACACCACAATAAAATGGAATACCTAAAAGGAGGAATAAGTCAATAGTTGACTGTGTAAGGACACTGATGTTGTACAAGAATTTTGCTTAGACATACTAGAGGGAAGTTGTCAGCACAACTCTCTATGTTTTGAACCGAGTGCAACTGAAGAAGGACACTAGAAAGACACCCTATGAGTTATGATTTGGTCACAAACCCACTGTAAGTTATTTCAAGATTTTTGGAAGTAAATGCTTTATTCTAAAAGATGAAAGAAATGGGAAGTTTGACTCAAAAGGTGATGACGGGATATTTCTGGGATATTCCACTAAAAGTAAAGCATACAAGTGTCTTAACAAGGTAACTAATAAAATGATTAAAAGTACTAATATTTGAGTTGATGAGTTTGATGATAAGAATGTAGAGGAAAGCACAAAAGAATCATAAGAGTATGGTAGATTTAGTTACATTGAACAACTAGAGTACCTACCAACGTAGCAGATAGTGACAATCGGTCCACAGGAAAAAGAAACTGATGAGCGGGAAGCACCCACCGAGAAAGAAAATGAACCTGTATGGGATGAACAAGAAAGAAGAGATCGGATATTGGAAAATTTTTTTAGAAGACATCATCCTGAGACACAAATCATTGGAAATAGATAAGCTAGCATGCAAAGAAGAAGTAAAGCAAGACAAGGTACATGTCTAGTTTATGATTATAAACCGAAGAATGTAAAAGTTGCATTAGAAAATGATGAATGGGTTAATGAAATGAAATAGGAAATAGAACAGATAGAGAAGAAAAAAACTTGGATTTTAGTACCCAGACCTAAGGACAAGAATGTTATCGGTACTAAGTGGATATTTAGAAATAAGCTTAATGAGAATGGAGAGTTAACAAAGAACAAAGCTAGGTTAGTATGCAATGGATATGCATAGGAGGAAGGAATAGATTATGGTGAGACATTTGCACCTGTTGCTAGATTAGAAGGAGTCAGAATGTTACTTGCATATGCTGCACACAAAAAGTTCAAAGTTTACCAAATGGATGTCAAATCATCTTTTCTGAATGGCATACTTGAAGAAGAAGTCTACATAGAACAACCTGAAGGGTTTGTTGATCCAGAAAACAAAGATATGGTATGTAGATTACATAAAGCTTTATATGGTTTGAAGCAAGCACCGAGAGCCTGGTATGAAAGGCTGCATAACTATTTGCTGAGTATTGGATTTGTTAGAACAAGTGAGAATAGTAATCTATACATGAAAAGAAATTCTGATGATACTATCTTGATTGCTGAGATATTTGTGGATGACATAATATTTGGAGGAAAAGATCAAATTTGTAAGTCATTTTCTGATGAAATGAAAAGTGAATTTGAAATGTCTTAGTTTGGAGAGATTAAGTTCTTTCTAGGCTTACAAGTGATTCAATAGAATGATGGTATATTCATCACACAATCTAAATATATAAAAGAAGTCTTGAAGACATTTGGCATGGAAGATGCTAAACCCGTGGGAACACCAATGACTACTGGATGTAAACTGACTAAAGAAGATGGAACTGCTGAGGTAAATCAGACACTGTACCGATCCATGATTGGTAAGTTAATGTATGTAGTTCACAATAGACTTGATATAGCACATGTTGTTGGAATAGTTGCTAGATTTTCTGCAAACCCTAGAGAGTCACACATGATTGCTACAAAGAGAATCTTAAGATACCTAAAGAAAACTAAAGATTATGGACTGTGGTATCCTAAGAAAGGCAAGTTTGAACTGAAGGTATACATCGATGCTGATTGGGCTAGAAATGTGGATGATAGAAAAAGTACCATCGGAGGAGCATTCTTCTTTGGTGAAAGACTTGTTACTTGGACAAGTAAGAAACAGACTTGTATTTCTTAGTCTATAGCTAAAGCAGAGTATGTTGCTACTACTACTAACTATTCAAATATTTCATATATCAAGCAAGTGTTAGAAGGAATGAATGAGGTAATCACTGAGCTGGTGATTATATATTGTGTTAACACTAGTGCTATTAATATTTTAAAGAATTTGGTGATGCACTCTAAAATAAAGCATATATCAATTAACTATCACTACTTAAGGGAACAAGTACAAGAGAAGAAAGTTAAGCTAGAGTTTGTTACATCAAAAGAAAAACTTGCTGACATATTTAAAAAGCCTCTACCGAAGGATACATATGAATACTTGAGGACTAGACTTGGGGTTCGTCCCCTGTCTACTGGTCACTAAGGTGATCTAGAGGTTGCATCAGCCTAATCTTATCATAAGATCATACATGTTGATACAACAGAGTTCACACTTTGGATTTCAATCTAAGGTTGTGAAAAGTTGAAGTACTAGAACTGATTTGCATAATAGTATACCGAGATATAGAGAATGCACTGAACAACAGAGAGTTACATGGCTACTATAGAGTTGTATGTTTGTATTGTTCTTTGGCATTACTGTCAAAGGGAGAGAGATCAATATGAAGAATATGGAGCCAAAGACAAAGGAAGAGAGATACAGAAAAGGGAGCTAAAAAGATCATATTTGCAGAACTTAGTCTACACTTGCAAATGCTTTTATGTAACGTAGTGATTAAACATATTAAGCTAGGGAGAGCTTGTACCGTTACAACATTTGTTGATAGAGTTGTAGAATACATGTTTGGTATGTGTATGGCATATTTCATATTGCTTGTGTTTCCATCAATGCCAAAGGGAGAGATTGATGAACTATAACTGATTTGAATACATTGTATAACTTGAAGATTTGTGATTTAAGATCACTAAGTTGCTGATTAGATATGTAAGATGGTTAAATCAGTAATATGTTGTCATTGATGTCAACTAGTTTTGATAGTAATTATCTTGTAAGTTACTATACCCAAACATCTATAGAAGAAAAAAAAAAGAGAAGAAGAACATAATATATCTACATGAGGAAGATGGATATGATAGATAAGGATAAGGAATACATTGGGTAACTTATGGATGAGTCTATGACCTTATGTTATTGACTTGATTATGTTGCATTCATTTATGATGAAGGATAGAGAAAAATGCACAAGGTAGTGTTATCGGTTAAAGAACCATTTCAGTATACACCGACGTAGTGAAGTGTATACCAATCACAGTACAAACTGAGCCTATGTTCACCAACACATTTCTTTATTAACTGAGTAGAAGAAAAGAACTAAATGACTAGTTTAGCTGATGAAGTTGATGAGCTGTAAAGTACATCAAGATCAGAGATGAAGATAATGTTTGTTACGAAGATCGATGGCTAAAATAATTCAAAGATCTAATGGATTGAAACAAAACATGTTACTAACACATCAACAGAGGAAGGTTTAAGTGGCAAAATCAACAAAGGAGATTAAGCAGCAAAATCTAATGGATGAAATTAAAATAGTTTACTCATCTATTTAAGAGACTGGGATTTCATGATGAAATCATGCCAGAAGAAGGAGACTACAAAAGATATCACGTGAACAAGCTTCATGCATGCCTGATCAGACTGGTTAAGGAGAACTAAACTACATAGATTACCGAGCATTAGAAATCTATTACCAAGTGACAGTAAGTTACTAAATATTGATTGAAATGGAATTGAATTATTGATTAGAGGATTTGAATGAGCTTAACATAGATCTAATAATCTGCAATTGAAGTTTTGTTGTAATCAGATCAACTTTTTTTACATTTTAACCATTGTAAACAGAGAAATCTCTTAACAAAGTGGACTAGAAAGTCTTGTAATGTCATTCATAGAGTGTACATTTGTTATCCTATCAACCCCATAGTGAATGTTGGTTGGACGATAATAGTTGGTCTAAAATCCTCTAACAAGGTCACACCTCACAGTGTGTTTGTAACCTTTAATAGGGTTGGGTCTTCACCAACCTCACTTCAGAAGAGTGAACAATTTTTGGGTTGCCAGTCCCAGGTGGTTTTTCCCTTCACAAGGCTTCCACAATAAATCTTGTGTTATGTGTTGATTGTGATGATTTTTTGTTATCATACTTTGCATGTTACATAGTGGATTTGATCGGTAATCATTACATGTTATTAACTGGTAATCGGTAAAAGCACATACATAATACTATTTAAGTTTACCGAGTTGTAGAAGTTTTAGTAAATTGTTTTTGGTTATACATTTTGTGATTGGGACTATGGATAACTAATTCACCCCCCTCTTAGTTATTCTAACAAAACACACTAAATGACCTTTGAGAAAGACTAGAAAATGCCTCCAATACCCAATTGTCCAATAAAATAATGTGATTTTGTATCTCTTTAAATGGAACACATGCTTATTGGAACAAACATTGAATGGACTTGACAACCATGATGCACCAACTAGGGACCCCGACTCTTTTCTTTACATTTAGTTTAGCTGACACAAAATGGGCAGACCTTCATAGATTGTTTCTACAAATAGATAACCAAACAATGTATCATTCAAGGAAATAATTAATAGATAATATTATTCATAACCCACACACAACATCCTTATACCTTCGCTAAAGATTTACAATCTTTTGTGAAGAAGTCATCAAAAAACTACTTCAAGAAAAAGACTACTAGTATAGGTATGAATGGAAACATTGAGGGTCTTCTCATGTCCATGGTTTTATATGGATTCCATATGCACTGAACATGGATACCATCAACTATAACAACCCATCTGAAATAGAACATGCAAAGAAATTCTTTGACAAATATGTGTCTGCTTGGAATCCATGTAGCCATGAAGATAGAGAAAATAAATCACACAATACCATTGGGGATGATCCTTGCATACTGAACACTACTTAAATATTATGTATGGATCCTTGATTGGACTATGAAAAAATTGTGAACAATGTACAAAGTCTCAAAAAATGCACAAACCATATATACTAAAGGAAATGATGAAAACCATTAGAATTTTGGTACAAAGCCTCATGGCTTGAACAACCAAGCTTGACCTAAACATCTGATGATAAGAGAACAATAACTTATAGTACTTCATAGAATGATGAGTGACTCAACATTCACAATCCTTAGATGCTTGCAATATGGAGAGCTAATGTTGATTTCTAGCCTATCCTATCAGGAAGAGTCATGCTCAAGTACATCTCCAAATATGCATCCAAGGCTGAAAATAAATCTGATAGCTACAACACCATATTAAAGAGCATAGAAGACACAAGTAAATCTAAAGACAAAGATATGCTAGCATATCAAAAATTCATGATGGGAATTGTACCTAATCATAATATTGGGGCACAAGAGACATGTCATTTTCTACAAACATTTTCCCTTGTAAGTTGTAGTCAGCCCTTTATTTTGCTAAATGTCAGCAAAAATTCCTCCATAAAATATATAGTTCAAATGGTGAAGAAGAACTAAGTGCCACTTATATTGACTCCTACATTCAATGACCCCCTAAGATGACCTCTTTGTCCCTCATACAATTTTCCCAAATGTACTCATATGCTCCTCGATGCAAGAAGAATCAATGGAAAAAGAGATAGTAAAAAAGAAAAAAAAAAGGCAATCATCTATGTTTACCCCCAATTATGCAACATCCCAAATGAAAAAAGTGACAACTTTGAAACATTTTTTTGGACATAACTCCTTCTTTGCAAACCCTTTCACCACATCCTAACTAACATGGGTATTACAAAAGAAGCCATAGTGACAAATTGGAAGTCACTCCAAGCATCCAACTACACAACTTGGCACATAAATAGAAAAAAAACCCCACCCACACCCAAAGGAAAAGAAGGTAGTGATAATGAAGATGACCCAGAGCTTGATATCACAACATAGTACAAATGGGAGTTACTATCACAAATGGGTGCCACCAAAAACTTCCATGTAAATGAACTTGATGTACTAGGAAGGTGAGAGTTTGATTTTAATCATCCATGGAATATAAATGACATACCCCAATAGCTACACCAATATTCTGCATAATTTATAGCAGATAAAAGAATAAGCAAATGGCAGTGCTTGGTCATCACACAAAACACATCTAACATACCAGCTCACTACAAAACAACAACTAGTGCTAGACATAATCACTCAAAATCATCCCACTTTCCAAAGCAGTCTGCATCACATGATTATGCAAGGGACAAAGGGCACTGTATAATTAATACATTATATTAGAGAAACCATAAACACAACAACACCAGTAAATCAAAATCCACTTCTCATGCTTGCACGAACATGGGTCACTGTTTATAACATACAAGCTACAACAATCCACATGACCCTTTGGATCCCAATAAAATAAAAGCATCCTTTATAGGCCCAATCCTTAACAACACTCCAAGAAGATTTCAAACATGTAAAATATATTCTAATTGATGAAATGAGCTTTCTAGGACCAAGACTACCATTAAAAATAGATAGTCATCTATGAGAGACATTCCCTCATAAACAACATCAACCTTTTTGTGGGTTGTCTATAACCCTCATTGGTGACTTAGGATAGCTACCTCCAGTTATGGATAAGCCCATATATGTCTCCCACTTTAAATCCCTCATGCTCTATAAAACATTCACTATTGTACTTATGTTGGACACAATCTTTTGTCAACAAGGGAAAATTGACTCCCAAAAATGCTTCTGAACAATCTTGCAAAATATAAGAAATGTACAACCATTTCAAGAATAATAGGATGTGCTTATGACCCATACAAACAAAATTTTGACTACCCAACAAAAACAATACTTTGATGAAGCCACCCACCTATTCACTACCAATGACTTGGCTTACTTGCACAATAGAAAAATACTCAAACAATTGAACCTCCCAATTGAAATCAATTGTGCAAGAAACACTAATAGAACATCAAGTGAAAATAGAGAAGAAGATTAGAAACTATAGTTTGAAGTCCTACTATGCATAGTTCAACAAGTCATGTTAACAACAAACATATGGTTACAGGCAGGTCTTGTAAAAAGATCAATGGGACAAATTAGATCCATCATCTCTGAAATAGATTCCAATCCACCAGATCTACCAAGCTATATTGTTATCCACTTTGAAAATTATAGTAGTCCACCATGGGATACAAAAAACCCAATGAATGTTCCTATCACTCTGGTAACCTGAGGCAACTAGACACAGCTACCATTAACTATGGCCTGGGGCATAACAATACATAAATCACAAGGACTCACATTGAATAAAGCTACAGTGGACATTGGAAGAAATGAAAGGAAAGGCCTAACAATTACAACAATATTGAGAGTGAAAGTCATTGAAGGCCTCCAAATAGAGCCATCATTCTCTTTAGAACTATATTGCAAAATGGAGAACAACACTTATACTGTGATCAGAAAAAAAAACATCTTCAACAACTCTCACTCCAACAAAACTCACTTGCTTCACCCTTGTTATTTACACCCAACAAGGTAACATCATAAACATTTCTCCACCTCTTCAAAGCATACTCTAATTAAACTATCCTCTCCTTGTTACCAACAGTTTCTCAAAACTATGCTACAGGTACTCTGCCAAATGTCCAAAGTTGTATCCTACCTCAGAAAACAAAACTGAGCAGCCTTGCCCTACTGTACTAAAGAAATCACAACAAAAATATGCAAGGCATCAATCATTACAAGGTACATACTTTAATTAAATTAAATTCATTGTTACAATGTTCAAAAATTTATTCTAATTTAGTTTTTATTTCTTGAATTTTCATACATATCCAATTGAGTGTAATAAAATGTTTATGGTTCTCTTTCAACTATACTACACATACACAGGTCAACCTAATTTAAACATCCAAATGTCAGGTAAAAAATCTGCAATTAGAACAATTGGGCTCCATAATGATCACAAACTAAAGAAACTCATCTTTAATAGTTGTAGGTAGAGTACTTTGTGGTTGGACAAGAACTCTTTCATAGGAACTTAGCAAGATAGATTCATTTGCTTCGCATATGCCAGCGAACAATACAGATTTCACTATAAGTCTTGCAAGAGAAAAACACCTACACATAAAGTTACAAGTATAGTTATATAGCTTTTATCAAGATAACTTCAGATGTAAAAACATAGGCTGGAAGAAGAAAGAAATGGGAACTAAAAAAAGAAGTCATTCTTTCAAAGGGCACAAATTTTGAAGGCCTCTACTATTTCACACAATGCTAATTATCAAAGGTTTTCAGCCTTTTGTAGGACAACAATCATGAAAGCATCTAAATCTAAATATAGTTTGTTGGGAAAAAGATGTAGCTTTTCAAACATCTCATTGTTGAGTTCCTCTAACAAAGTTCCTTTCCAACAAAAAATTCATTCTATTGCACCTACAAATGTTGCTTTCTTCACAAGAAAACCACCTCAACAACTACAACCACTCCAGTAATCCTCAATGCTTTCAATTCTTACACCTACTTTAAACATTCACAAATAAAATTTGACAAGTTAGTTGTTACAGAATACAATGTCAGTAAACTATGGCAATACATCGACATTGCACTGGTAACTCTATACATCATATTTCATTCTTTTATTTCATATATATCGTTATCAATCTATAAAATCCAATTATGCAATGTGTTTACTATAGCACATTCCCCCAACATTTGTGTTAGTTTTTAAATGATCCAAATGAACATATGTTATTGCAAGGCCCAAATGGGCAAGACTATGATGTATAGTTATGGTGTTCCAGGAATAAATTGGTTTAAATCAACCAGTGGGAAAAAACTTGTTGATTGATTTGGTCTCTGATGAGGAAGACAATGAGTCTGAAGCAGTGGCCAAAAATTGAAGAACAAAAAGGAAGTCCCCATTCCTTGGTAAGAAAAACTTTTGTCCAAAAATGATTTAATGTTGAGCTTTTTAAATTTGCAAGTTTTGTAACTACATAAAATAAATCTTTGTTGTAGGAAATTCATCCTCTCATAAGCACATGGTAATGGAGTCTGATGCTCCTTTGAAATCAAGAAAAACCTCTTACACAATGGATGTAAAATCATGGAAGGTAAATCAATGTTTCATGCCAGTGAGATCAAATCCTCTACTTTATTTACTTATAAATATTTTCAAATTTAAGTTAGAAGTACAAGGTTTACAAACTAGTTAATAATTTTCCATGTACAGAGGTCCAATTTACATTATTCTTTTGTTGCAATGTGCCAATGCTGATATTTTAGAAATTGATTTGAAAAAATATTAAATCTGTGATGAAGATAATAGTTTTAATACTATGTATTTCATTCATTTCAGAAGGATAATCATGCTAAGGAAGAGGATGATGTTGAACCATAGGATGAGGTTGATGAAGAGGATGATGTTGAAAAATATGATGGCTATACTAATGATGAAGAGGTTGAGGCTCATTAAAAGGATAATGCTGGAAAATTGGATGGAAATGAAGATGATGATGATAATGCCCATGAAGAGTATGATGTGCAAATGCATTAGGCTGATGAAGATGATGATGTTGATGATGACAATAATGAGGTATAATGTGAGGTTAAAAATGAGAAGGATACCAATAAGGTAACAGAGAAGGATTTAATATTACAATTGCTATTTTATTTGCATTGTTTAAATGTTGTGCATTCAAAAAAAAATCTATGAAATTTTTAAATTGTTTGTGCAGGCATGTACTCATCATAGAATTGAATGGGTGAATATAAGCATACTTTAAATCAACTAGTGGGAAAAAAATTGTTGATTGATTTGGTCTCTGATGAGGAAAACAACAGTGAGTCTGAAGTGGTGGCTGAAAATTAAAGAAAAAAAAGGAAGTCCTCATTCCTTGGTAAGAAAAATTTTTGTCCAAAAATAATTAAATACAAAGATTTTTAAATTTACAAGTTTCATAACTACGTAAAATGAATTTTGGTTGCAGGAAATTCATCATCTCATAAGAACATGATAATGGAGTTTTCTTCTCCTTTGAAATCAAGAAAACCCTCTTGTATAATGGATATGAAATCACGGATGGTAAATCAATGTTTCATGCCAGTGAGATCAAATCCTCTACTTTATTTACTCAGTTTCTATGCATGCTTCCCAAAACTTGGTTCAACATCTCATAAATCATATCACAAATGACTCCCTGATTTTTTTCATGATGTTAATTGACATTCTTTCTAGATTAAATTTTAAACCTAGTATCAAAGGATTATATTTGTATACTTTTAACCTTTATATTAAATGAGTTTAAAGTTATTTGTGCAATTCAATGAGCACTAATGATTCCTCTATCATTTTGGTTCCTTGTGTGTGTTACAAGTAGTGGTTGTTATTACACCAAAAGATCGACCTCTTAATACCCATTACAACCACTAGACATATAGAAGATACAGGAGGCAGTTAATCCATGTCATGAATCCTGAGATGAGTGCTGACCATTTTTCCAACAATCTCCCCCTCAACGTTACTCGAGGGGAGTCGAACCTGTGACCAAGCTCTGATACCACTTGTTACAAGTAGTGGTTGTTGTTGCACCAACAAATCGACCTGTTAATGCCTGATACAACCCTAGACTTATAGAAGACACATGAGGTGGTTAAGCCATGTCACAAATCCTGAGAGGAGCATTGACCATTTTTCCAATAATGCATTTCTCAACTCAACAAAGAATAAAAACTTTTGTTGTTAACAAAGCACAAAAATTAACAATTCAAAGTATACTCTAATTACACTATCCTCTCCTTGTTATCAATGGTTTCTCAAAACTGTGCTATAAGTATTGTGCCAAATGTCCACAGTCATAACCTACCTCAGAAAATAAATTTGAGAACTCCTACCTTGTTCTACTAAAGGAATCACAACAAAAAAATGCAGGGCGTCAATCGTTACAAGGTACATACTTCAATTCAATTGAATTCATTGTTACACTATTAGAAAATGTATTCTGATTTAGTTTTTGTTTCTTGAGATATCATACATATCCTATTGAGTGTAATAATATTCTTATGGTGCTCTTTCAATTATACTACACATACATAGGTTGACCCAATTTAAACAGCCAAATATCAAGTAAAAACTCCACAATTAGAACAATCAGGCTCCATAATGATCACAAACTGAAGAAACTCATCTTTAATAGTTGTAGGAAGAATACTTTATGGCTGGAGAAGGACTCTATCACTAGAACTTAGTAAGACAGATTCAGTTTCTTTGTAGATGCCAGCAAACAATATGGATTTCACTATAAATCTTGCGGGGAAAAAGAACCTACACAAAGTATAGTTATATAACTTTTATCAAGATAGCTTCATATGTAAAAATAGAGGTTGCATATCTAAAGCAATCAGTCGATATGTAAAAATAGAGGCTTCCAGATCTAAAGCAACTAGTTGATTATCGGGTTCAAAAAGGAGAAGAGTCCATTAAAAGGACAAAATGGATGAAGGAAAACAACATAGATTAATGCAAGAAGACAGAAATGGGAACTAAAAAAGGAAGTCACTCTTTCAAAGGGAACAAATTTCATAACTAACAACAAAATGGTAACCCTACATTTTCTTAGGCCTCTCAATCATTATCTTGTAAATGATATATTTTATTTCATATATATTGTTAGCAATTTGTAAAATCTAATTGTGCATTGTGTTTACTACAGTGCATTATCACAACATTTGTGTCTATTTTTAAATGATCCAAATGAACATATTCTATTATAAGGCCCAGATGGGAAAGAGTGTGATGTACATTTATTGTGTTCTAGGAATAAATAGGAACTTCAACAAGGTTGGGAAAAGATTTTCATCAGTTTTCAAGTACATATCAAAGTTATGTTTTATGGTGAAGATATTTGATAGAACATACTATGAGAAAAATCAAAGAACAAAAAAGAAATCCTCCTTCCTTGGTATGCAAAAAATTTGTCCAAAAGTGCAAAGATTTTGAAATTTGTGAGTTCCATCAAATAACTTATGGAGTTTCATTTCAACTGTATTTTTTAGCAAAACTGGTATAAGACAAAGTATTGTTATGTTGCAAACAATTCATCCAATAACTCTAGAAATTCTCAGAAGGATGTGACAATGGACTCTAATGCTCATTTTAAATCAGTTAAACCCTATTATACACTAGATATCAAACATCAAAATAAGAATAGTTTAAATCAACCAGTGGGCAAACAATTGTTGATTGATAAAACCATAGCGAGTCTTAAGCAGTGGCCAAAAATGAAAGCACAAAAAAAAATGCACAAATAAAATAGAAAAAATCCTATCAGCTAACCTATTACATGCACACACACATGCAACTGCTAGTTTAATCTATGTGTAATTCTATATTTGGATTGTTATTCTTTCAATGTAATGTTTTAGTTTTGTTCAATATAAAAAAAATTAAAAAATTAAAAAATTAAATTGTATAGATATCTATATTTTTATCTTCATATAGTAGGTTATGCTAATATAAGGGAGTATATATCTAAATTAGAAGTCATCATTTGTCTAAGTTTTTATGTGTAGGAGGATTTATTCGATCAAAGTAATTTGCAATTGAATCTAGCCCAATAGAACCTTGAGGAATTGGGACCTTAGTGGATAGATAATTAAGAAATGTACCACCATCCTCACTAATTAGACTAGTAGGAATCTATGATTTAATCATAATGTCATATAATGATCTCTTTATGAAATTAATATGTGTACAAAGTGTTCTTTCTCAACCACCATTTTAGGGATGGGAGAGGGGACTCACCCATAGTACTAATTAATCATAATGTCATATAATGATCTCTTTGTGCTATTAATATGTGTACACTATTCTTGATCAACCACCATTTTACGGAGGGGGGAGGGGGGCATTCATAATACTAGTTAGATGGATTAATAGAGTAATACCCATTAAAAGAGTGATAGTCCTTGTTTCCAATAACCAATATCAATACTTTAGCTAACTTACCATTGTAGACACCGAAAAAATGTCAAGCTGATTCAAGTGACAAATCAAAGACAAAATCATAAATTAATTGAAATCAAAGCCAAAGAGGATTAATTAAATCAAAAAGATCATTTAATTGTTCAATTGATTTTAATCAAATTAATTGTATAGTTGAATTAAATTAAATCCAACCCATTCAAGGCGTACACATGGCTAAGTAAATTAAATAAATCAATTAATTAATTCCTAAAATTTCTCACCTACCATTTGTGAGGGAATTGAATCAACCAATAGGAATTGAGAATTGATCTCACATGGATCAAAGCCAAATTGATTCTCCATCACTCATCTTGAGAATGAACTTGAGCCACTCATTTTGTCTCTTTGTCGCAAGCTTTGAGAACAATATATTTAAATTGTCTCATCATTTGAAACCATCAACTTGACTCAAACTTGATCATGGTTGAACTTACTCCACCCCCTAAGCTTGAGAAAATCTATAAATAAAGAGCGAAAATCAAGAGAAAAGGATCCATTCTCATTTAGTTAATTGCAACCTTATTATATTCATTTTGATTTAAAAGCATAATTTTAGCATTTTAGAATAATTGAGCAAAGATAGGCATTAAATTCATCATTTTAGCTTCAAATTATCATTTTAGAGATGTCTCTAATGGATTCTAGCTAAGAGCATTATATTAGCTTCTTTAATTAGAGATCCATGATATGTTCTTGTATCTAGATTTCAATTCAATTTTGTTTTAAAATATTAATTAGATTCAATTGAGTTGATATCTTAGCAAATTAATTTCATGAAGGTATTCAATATACACAAAATGGTGCCCACCATGGGGCACAAGGCCTCTACTAATCAAATTTCATGTTTATTTTCTAAATTTGCATGAGTTTATGTTTGAATTCTCTATTTTACAAGTGAAGTAACATGTACAAGCAGAGAAATCATGTGTGCAAGACAACGTTTGACACATTTCCATGGATAAATAGTTTGTCTACACCAAATTTTGACATATTTGTATTGAGTGTTAGTGCGTAGCAAAAACTTCTATCTCCTGCCTTCTATTCTTTCAGTGCTTATACCCTGACCCCATAGCGCTTGTTACTACAAATGATGGTGATGATGATGAAGATTGAAATCAAAGGTATACATGATTGTAGAAGGATTAGATAAGTTATTATTTTATCATTGATGTCAAGAAATTGATTTTTGGTTTATATTGAGTTTCTATATCGTTCAGATTATGATATAAGTTGAGTGAGTTAAAAAGAAAAGAAAAGAAGTGAAAAGTTGTGAAGTTAAATTGAACTTAATTGGACATCTAATACAAATTGGACAATGATAAGGTAATAGTGGTATAATTTTTTTCTAGTTTACATTTGATTATATCAAATTAGTAAAAGAGATTGGTCAAGTCAATATACAAAACACTTTGGTTACTAAGAAAGAAGAAGTTATTTGGTAAAAGGAAAGTAAGTTTGGTAAAGAGAAAGGAAGTCAAGAAACTGAGTACACAGAGTTAGTTACCAAGTGAAACAAACAAAATTTTGGTTGAAGGAAAAGGAGTTAGCCACCAAGCAAGGAAAAAAAATTAAATACAAGGATTATAACAATATTTAATGATGAGCCACAGTGATCTAGAATATTCTAAGGATCAGGAAGAGTTAAAAAGATCTACGATCAGTAAAATTCAAGATGATGATCTATGGTAAAGATCTAAGAGGAACAAAGTGAAGGTACAAATTTCAAGAAAATTTCAAGTTCTGATTGTTGACATAACTTAGTTTTCATTGGTAAAGTTAGAGGAAAACATCAATCCAACAAAAACATCGGTATCTCACACCGGTAGTCACAACTATGAACCGATAGACTAAAGGAGGAAGTAGTGTACCTTAACTAGTCTAAGTGTTTTCAATCGATCATGGAAGACATACAGGGAAGGTATGACTAATCGAGTACAAGTTTATTATCAGTTAAGTGCATAATAATCCGAACTAGATTATACGAAGCACTCACAGTTGAAACTGAAGTTATCTTTTTAACTGGAGTTAGCTTTATTTCTTCTACGAATGTTCAAGGTAAACCCAAGATCAGTTCGCAAGATTTTTCACATGCATGATTTATGGGAGAGTTTACAGCTTGGCAGAACTATGAGAAGTATTTTTAATAAGGTTAATTTATTATAAATACAGGTCATAGGATACAAAAGAAGTGTTGTTGAATATTTAGAATAGGAGAGAGATATCTTCTAAGAGGAGCTACAGTCACGAGAAGTGAAAGATAGGGAAAGGTTCAATAGCCAAGAAAAGGAAAGGGTAACAGGTGTGATCTAATCAAATAGAAAGTGTCATTGTAGATCATTGCTTTAGATTGTAAAGCATTTTCAAATTCCTTAATCAGGGTGGAACCTAATAGGTTATTTGTATAAATCCCTTTATCGGGTAACATCATTATTGGTGTTGAAAGTCCTCTTACCAGGTGACTCCTTACAGGGTCAAGATCGTAACAAGTCTTTTACCAAATCTCTTAATTGGGTAACACTCTTATCAGTGCTCTGTAAGCCTCTAATAGGGTACATTTATTATTGTAGTAGTAATATTGTGGGTTCTATCCCACCATGGTTTTCTCTTTCTAATCAAGGGTTTCCACGTATATATGTTGTGTTGACCTGTGTATCTAAATTTCTATTTATGAGTGTTGTTATATTCTTTTAATTCTACAAGAATATATATATAAGGATAAATTGAAGTAGAAATTTTATTTACTAATTCACCCCCCCTCTCAGTAACTGGTTAGGATTAACAATTGGTATCAGAGCTTTTTGTTCTCAAATAAATAAAGCATAACCGCTTGAGTAAAAGATCATGGAGGGTTATAGGTATCAAAAGCAGCTTGAGGAAGCTAATGGAATAATTACCTCTCTTGAGAATAGACTGATGAGGTCCCTTGCAAAAATAAAGGACTTGGTCTACAACTAAGTGAGAGCAATGGAACAATTGAGGAACTCTTTGGGAAAAGTGGATCTGATGAAGAAGAAGAGGTGGTCTGTGAACTTACAGAGAAAAATAAGAATCTAACTGATCAGATCTCAAATCTGAAAAGGGAGCATGAAAGTAAATCTCTTAGAATGACTGAAATCATTGAAGAAAATAGGAAAGATGAAGATGAAAGGAACAATGTCGTGAAATAACTAGAAGCCTCTAAAAGAGAAAGAAATTTGGTAGAAATGCGGTATAGGAAAGTGATCTTATTTTTTTACAACTTTAAGAAGACATGCAGATCATAACTCAATAAAATGTTATTATGAAAAAGAACCTGCATGATAAAGATGATGCATGCAAAAGGCTGACTATTGAATTATATCAATTGAAGGAACAGTTGAATACTCTTGAAGAAAGAAATGAGATACTCAAAAGGTACAATGATATCTCAGAAAATCTTTATGAGTAATTGAGGGCTCAAAGAAAGAACAAGGATCCCACAGGACTTGGGTACACCAGTCAAAGCAACAATGAAATTGATGAATCCTGTAAATTCAAGAAGGGAAAGAAGGAAAAGAAGAAACTGATAGAAGATAAAGGTAAGAAGACCTTCAAAACCTCTTGCAATCATTGTGGTAAACTGGGTCATAAGACAAATGACTGCATAAATGCACCAGTGAAACCATTCACTTAAAACAGTTACTACAACAATTGTTACAAGTATGGTCATAGGACCTTTGAGTGTAAGTCACTTCCCAATAGTTTGTCTAGTGGAAGCAGGGGAAGCTTCAAAGGTTACTGTTATACATGCAACAAGTTTGGAAAAAATAAAAATGAATGCAAATCCAAAACCATGGCATTCAAATCCCCACCGAGACTGGTATTCCATAATAGGAACACAAACCGAAGCACAACAAACTATGCTAGCTGTGGAAAAATTGACCATAGAAAATCTCGATGTCACACATCCATGAAAAAGGAAGGAAGGGTAAATCCATGCAAAGCAACTGAGATGACTTGTTACAACTGTAACAAGATTGGGCATTTGCCCAAAGAATGCAAAAATCGGCCAATGAACAAAAGAAAAGGACTAGCTAAACTAGTGAAGAGGACCTTGTCTCCCAACCAAAAGGGTAACAAGGGAAAAGAGACTGAAAAGGAAGTCAAGAATATTTTTTTCAAGAAGGAATCAAAGAGCCTCGCTAAGGATAAGACATAAGGAAGATCATCATTTGTTGATGGTGATATCTCTTCAACAAACTGAGCCAAAGGGCTTAAAGCAAACTGGTAGTCTGCCTATTGTTCCCAATAGAATTGGTGAGCAATGATATCACACACTCAAAAGTATAACCAAAAGAAGTCACCGGTCCATCAAGTATTTCAGAATGGTAAGTTATGACATCACAACCAAGGATTGATCAATAGGTAAACTCATTAGAACCGATTGTTGTAAGAAAGATTAGGTATGGTAATTAATGTTGTAGTTGTTAATAATTGTTACCATTTGGTAATTACCATATACCCTAAATCCATTTAAGGTAAGAATGATTACTCATTTCCTTTAGAATGCGAACTATGATTTTTGTTTTCTTAAGATTGAGTAATCTCTTCTTACTTTTATTTACGGTCTTTTCTAACTAAACTCTATAAATCCTA
Source organism: Chamaecyparis obtusa (assembly GCA_027943335.1). Classification (NCBI taxonomy): domain Eukaryota; kingdom Viridiplantae; phylum Streptophyta; class Pinopsida; order Cupressales; family Cupressaceae; genus Chamaecyparis; species Chamaecyparis obtusa. The sequence continues at coordinate 1,311,028 of BSBK01004452.1, forward strand.
TCAAGAATTCTCTATTTAAACTAGTCAGATACGATGGCATCATCATCTTCTTTTTGTCAATATAATTCAAGGTAACCAATTTGATAGACCAATTTATGACATCATGCCATTGCAGAAGAGAGAGCACAATATGATAGGTGCACTGTCATCAGTTCCTAATGGAGTTTTGCTGACTGAAGACATTACAAAATTCATCCATGCCAAGTAGGAAGAACTGGGTGAAACCTTCATCCAAAGCGAGTATCTCTCACTCTACTAGAATGGAAAGCTTCAATATAAATATGCAAAGCTTGAGCCTTAAGGTTTGATCAATGGAGTTAGGTATCCAATCATGTTTCAACCAGATTGGATAAGATTGGTTCTTAGTAGGGTTCATGAATCAGGGATGTGGCTAGAAAAAGGCACAGTCACACCGATCACCAAAGATGACTTGCAAAGGGTTACTAGTTATAGTGACAAAGGGGAAGACCTTACCCTTAGAACTATTGTGAATGATTTAGTTGCAAGGTTAACAAAGTTGAAGTTTGATAGTTAGATGATGACTGTTAATGATATAGAGGATGAGGGCATTCGGTTTGCATCTGCAGTCATTAGGTAAAAAATCTATCAATCAAGCAACATCAACAGTGTACCGGGAGGATCAATACATGCTACACACCAGATCATGCATGAAAACACACAATATGCCATTTGTGCCATGCTAAGAGGGAAAAATTTTGAAAATTTAAAGAAGCTTGGTCTTGTGAAGAAAATGTTTCTAAAATATGGAACTCTACTAGTATGTTTGTTCTTTTACTATCAAAATTTCTTTTCAGGCATAGGAAAAGTAACTTGGTTAGCAGATAAACTAGTTATGATTCAAATAGGAGATATGGTGAACAAAATAGGAAATTAGTTTAATAAATTAATGACTGATTACTTTGAGGCCTTACATCTTAGAATGCACACCGGGGAAATAATTCCCTTGGCCATTATTGATCTATACAAGGATGAGATGTGTTTTCTAGTCAACATTGATCACTATATAATTAAGGTTGTGGAGCCCAAAACTAAGTATGCACCGGATCTTGGATATGAAATCTCTACCAAGGTAGCCAAGCCATATGCAGAAGCATTGCAAGAGAGTGACCTAGATCTCTCTGCATACCGGTTTGGGACTTATGAAGAAATTATGGAAAATATGAAGAAGAAGTCATCAATTAAGGAACCTAAAAAGGTATATGTGAAAAGGACTCCCACACTGAAGAAGAAGAAAATAGTAATAGAGGAACCCAAGGTTCAAAGGAAAAGAGCAGAACAGGTGTCCAGTGCTGAAGGGGAAGAACCGGAAGAAATTGAGATTGAAGAGACTACCACTCTTCATAGAAAGAAACAGATTGGAAAACCAGTGAAAGTGGGTACACCAAGAGGAAGGAAGAAAAAAATTGATGGATTAGTTAAAGGAATTAAGGAGGCAGGTAGACTAGGAGTATCCAGAAGAAGATATGCAATAAGTGATAAAGAAGATAAGAGAAAAATTGAAGAATCTATAGTTTATTGCCTCCTACAAGTTCAATTATACTCCCACTGAACTTCACAAAATAATATTGGATGATTTACTAGAGATAATAGAAGGAAGATGGAAGTCTTCAATTGATAAGGAAAGAGAACTAAGAATAAAAGCTCTACTTGAAGTCCAAAATCATCTCACTTTGGAAGAAGCAACCCAACAAGCTGACCTACACAAACAAAGTTTCATGATAAGAAAAAGAATAAGTTGGGTGCTTATTGGAGATGTGGACAAGGTGCATGAAGAAGGAGTTACTACTTGGACAAAACTTCTTTAGCAACAACACCAGGCAAAAGAAGAATGCCAGAATACCAAAGAGCCACCAGTGATAGATACCAAAAAAGGAAAAGGTATACTAGGAGTTGAAACATGGGGAAAAGTAAAGATATCAACTAGACCGATCATTGTCAATATCACTAATGATAAAGTTGGTGATCTAACTCCACCAGCTCTACTTGCATCCCCAATTAAAGTTAAGGATAGAACCTTAATTGTAGATAACATTGTTGATGAAGTTATGGATTATGGTGAAGTGTCAAATGTAGCTAAATATTTCACTATTTTAGTAGAAGAGGATAAGAAGAAAATAGAGATTTCCCTATTTGAAACTTTCTTATATTTCAATAGAAGTCCTAGAGATTATAGAGCTAAATTTCCTCTAGAATTTAATCAAATAATTATGGTTAAATGGAGAACCAGTCTAGCAGCCAACAATAGAATTGTCAAGGAGACATTGACATAGATAAAACTAGGTCTACATGAAGAGACAACTAAACTTCTAATGGAAGAAGTGTCAATGAATTTGGACACAAAGAATGAGATCACCAAAATTATCAATGGATATGAAAAGGAAGTGTATAATGATACACTAGAGTTCTGGTAGCAATATAAATTTAGTACCCTAAAAATAATAGGTCCTTAGGAAATATCTCAAGAGGAACTTGAAAGAGTAGAGGTACCATTAGTACAATTCACAACTTGTGAAAAAACTTCAACCAATGAGCAACAAGTTCCAACTGACCCGTTCACATTCAGTGAATAGGTGAATCTGGGAAAACAAGTTCAACCAGAAGATCAAGTACAGGGAGAGTCATCAGAAAGGATGACTACTGATAAAGGAACATGTGTAGAAGAATTTATTGTAAATGAACAATAGGTTGTTGAAGAGAAATAAATAGAGCAACCACCGGAAGAGAAAGTTCATCCAAAAGAAGAAGTTTGTCCAAAAGAGGAGGTACATCTAGAGGAAGTATTACAACTAAAAGGTGAAGTGCATCAACAACAAGAGGTGCAACACGATGATATACCTCAACAATAGGAAGTACCTATTAAAAAAAAATAGGAGAATCATATCGAAGAGCAATAGGCATAGGAAAAACCAGTAGATATTCCTAGCTCATCTTCATTAAAAAGAAAACTAACCTTTTCAATTGAGTCTGAAGCAAAGAAGAGAAAATTTAGTGATATAGTGGTTGACATAAGCAAGATGTCAAAAAGGAAACTGAAAGAGATCTGTAAGAGGAAACAAGACATGGTCCTCTCTAGTGTAAGAAACATCTTGCACCACTTTGTACCGGATGCAAATGTTGATGAGGATGAACCTGTTATTGATCAATTGGAGATACTAGAACAAGAAATTGGAGAATATGTCACCGATTTGGAGACAATAGCCATTGATCATTATGAGAAGAAGCAATTTGATATTCTTCATAAACATGTTGAAGAATTGAAGGTGACTGTAACTATGAAAATTGGGGAGCTAATGCAGCTAATACAAGAAGCAGGAAGACTGATCACAAGGAATTCAAACTTTGAAGACTTTGTTCAATATATTATTGAGAAAACATCCAAGACTTTAGAAGAGATAAAGGTTCTTTCATCAAAGTTTGATGCAAAGGCCTCTTATGCAATAGAATATAGTAGGGAATTGACCATTCTTGCACTCATTCTTAGAAAAACATCAAAAGAGAAGACAAAGAGAATTCAAGATCTTATTGGATTCCTATTGTTTCTTTCCCCCACATTTGATTTAATGCATACAACTACAACCGATGTAGATAACCTAATCAAGGAACCTGATTACTAGAAAGTGGAAGACATGGATAACATCATTGTCTCACTGCAAGTATTGAACAAAAACCTAGAACATGTAACGCGTATTTAAAAGCCCTTCCTTGATTTAACAAAGAAAATATATAAGGATATTTTCAATAAGTTATAGCTATAAAAGGAAACATTTCAAGAAGTAACAACCCTTTGACCTATAGAGGAAAAGAGGGGAAGAAGATCAATTCACAGATGAAATAGAAAAATGGGAGAGAAGGAAGATCTCAGATATAGGGTAGTTCGAAGATAGGCTCAGATAAACAAAGATCTGATAAATAATGTGTGTTATAGGTAGACAAGAAGGTCTACAGGGGAATTCTACAAGACATGTGATATGATGACTCACAGGTGACAGGTGATGTTTTGCCACCAATTCCAAAGGGGGAGATTGTTGACATAACTTAGTTGTCATTGGTAAAGTTAGAGGAAAACATCAATCCAATCGGAACACCAGTATATCACACTGGTACACATAACTATGAACTGGTAGACTAAAGGAGGAAGCAGTGTACCTTAACTAGTCTAAGTGTTTTCAAACAGTCATGGAAGACATACAAGAAAGGTATAACTAATCGGTTACAACTTTATTACTAGTTAAGTGCATAATAATCCGAACCAGATTATACGGAGTAGTCATAGTTGAAACTGAAGTTAGCTTTTTAGCTGGAGTTAGCTTTATTTCATCTACAAGTATTCAAGGTAAACTCAAGATCAGTTTGCAAGATTTTTTAGATACATGATTTATGGGTGAGTTTACAACTTGGAAAAACTATGAGAAGCATTTTTAATAAGGTTAATTTCTTATAAATACAGGTCATAGGAACACAAGAAGTATTGTTGAAAATTTAGAGGAGAGAGATATCTTCTGAGAGGAGCTACAGTCATGAGAAGTGAAAGAGAGAGAAAGGTTCGATGACCAAGCAGAGGAAAGGCTAACAGGTATGATCTAATTAGACATAAAGTGTCATCATAGATCATTGCTTTAGATTGTAAAGCATTTTCAAATTCCTTAATCAGGGTGAACCCTAATAGGTTTTTTGTATAAATCCCTTTATCAGGTAACATCTTTATTGGTGTTTAAATTCCTCTTATCAAGAGACTCCTTACAGGATCAACATCCTAATAGGTCTTCTACCAAATCCCTTAACCGGGTAGCACTCTTATCAGTGATTTATAAGCCTCTAACATGGCACCTTTATCACTATAGTAGTAAGGTTGCGGGTTTTGTCCCACCATGGTTTTCTCCTTCTAACCGAGGGTTTCCACGTATATATGTTGTGTTGACCCATGTATCTCAATTTCTATTTATAAGTGTTGTTATATTATTTTAATTCTGTAAGAATATATATATATATATATATATATATATATATATATATATATATATATATATATATATATATATATATATATATATATATATATATATATATATATATATATATATATATATATATATATAAGGATAAATTGAAGTAGAAATTGTATTTTCTGATTCACCCCCTAGTTCAAGAGATTGATATAATGGTTGAAAATAATCAAAGGAAAATGTAATAAAGGAGATTAAGAGGAAAAACATAGTCTATATAAAGGCTAAAATTATATGAAGAAAAAGCTAGCAAGTTGTAGTGTGGATGTGTAACTGACTGATGCGGTGAAGAAGAAAAAGGTTGAAATATGAGTCTGCAAGAAGAGATTGTTGAAGTGTTGGAGCTAGTGGATAGTGAAGGAAAGAAGTGAAGACAAATAGTGAACAAGGGATCTAGCTAAGAAAGAGGTAGTTGCAAATTTACATATCAATTTTTATACCATTTCTTATTAACATTTGTAGCAGAAAAATCTCTTAACTTAGTGGACTTAAAAATCTTATTGTAGAACCTTGAGAGAGGTGACATTCTAGAAGAGTATTCAAAGACCATTAACTAGGCCACTCTTAATAGGGTGAAGATCCTAACAGATCTAAGGAAAATCCCCTAATAGGGTCACATTAAATAATGTGCATTGTGTTGCCTGACTTTCAGTCACCCATTTTTTTGGCAATATTGGTCATATCAAGTCAGTCTGGTCATGGTTGAGTCTAGGTCTAAGTCTTTCATAGGTAGGTTATTCTTGTCGGGTTCCCTTTCTCTTGCTCTCTCATCTTTAAACTGGATGGGTGGTTTAAAAGCATCTTTGTATTGGGTAGGTTATAGATCCCAACCCGACAAGGATAATGTGTTCTTATTGATGATCTTTTTCAAAGTAGAAGAATGATTGGGAATCATAATTACCAGGCATTCATAGAAGTCAAAGAAGATTCTACATATGGATGATGCATTAACATAGATAGTTTGGGTTATTCAGAGACGTTCATTTCATATGGCAATATAAACTTTCAAATATGTAGAGGCTCTATGCTAGGAAAATAATAACATGGGTAGTATAATATGATTGCATGATTACAACAGTGGGTTGAAAAGAAAATTACAAGGTGTGATGTGCCGCAATGAATGTGTAGTTGGAATAAGTGTTTTTCTAGTTATTATTCTGCTCTTTTAGATGTGACAATGAAGAAAATTGTGGCTGTCGCATGATTGCATAAACCAAATATGAGTTATGTGATCATGCGAAAAGTAAAAAAAGGTAGATTAGTGGGCCCTGTTTCTTAGTGGGACCTGAGTTATGACATCGCATCGACGGTTCAAAACATTCAAAGTTTCAATTTGATGATGGTTGGTATTCCGTGATGGAGAGAGGCCCAAAAAATAACCGATGCGACATAGCGAGAACTTCCACGTGGTAGTGGGACCCACATACTCTGATAGCGTAGATGCACCAATCGTAGAGCGGTCACATGATCACATGGATTAAAATATTGCCATGTGATCATGCGACAATAAAGCCCGAGTAGGAGAGAGAAGACAACAAAGACTAAATAGAAGGTGCTTTGCTGGGACCCACATATGCCAACAACACAAATGCGACAAAATAAGCTGAGCAGGGAAAGATCCTACATCCGACGGAGGGCATATGTTCACAAAGAATCTTGGAGGTCTATGCGAAGAAGCGATGGCCATTGATCTTCCGATGGTGGGTCTGAAAGCATTTGACTACAGTTATGACTTTTCCAAGATGAAGCCACGTGGTGGTGGGTCCATAGGGTCTATATGCAATGATAAACCAATGGTTGTCACTATTACTCAAAGCCACGAAAGATTCTTTGACACCCGAGCTGAGGTCCACGTGCACCAATAATAAAGCAGTCGCGTGATCGCAAGATTTAAAATAATACCATGTGATCATGCGATAGTGGAGGTCTGAGCAGGTAAGAAAAGTCATGCGACAAGACAGTGAAAGCCCTGTGGTAGGTGTGTGGTCGCAAGATCGCATGACTGAGAGAACTGTCTTGCGATCATGCGAGATGAAGACACGTAGCGTAGTGGGGTCGAGGAAAGTTGTCCAAAAAGGTTGGAAGATTCTTGATCTACGGCTCCCGCTTTGCCGAGATGGTGGTAGAGATTCTATGCGGTATAGCGGGATGCGGATGCATGGCGGTGGGTCCTAAAGACTTATCGGCAGATGTTCATCAACGGTCTCTGCTTTTCCGCTATGCTATGAAAAAGTCATTGAGGGGATGTGGGATCTCGACGCATGTCAAGCGCACAATTAAAAAGGAATTAAAAGAATATTATCTCAGAGGCATTCTGCATGTTTTTACATGTAAGTGCTTGAGGTCTACGGGAAGAAAATGATGAAATAGATAGTCGACTGTCATATTAGAATAAAAAATGTCGATTGGAGAGCACGTCGAAGAAATTGTACATTATTAAGGTCTCAAAACTGAGTTGATTAATGTATCTAGAATAGAAAGGAATCTCGATTGAGTATCAGACTAGTTAAAACATAGTAACCTTATTAGATGTTTTCATGATAATAAGGTGATACTCCTTCCAGATTTAGATTTGTAATCAGAATTGTATTAAGGATGATTCCTTATGATATGAAAATAAGGAGAAGTCTAATACCGAGGGATGGTCAGATGTTTATGGATGCATGCAGATGTTATGTAGCATTCCCAAGTTCATGTCGATGGATGGAGTCTATTCACTTCACATTCTCAAAGGTAGATTATATGAAAAGACAGAGTCTTTTGGAGTTCCTTTTTGTTTGTAATTTCAAAAGTATCTTTCTTCAGTCTGCTCAAATTCTAGAAGCTGAAATGTTTTGTATTCCCATGAAAGAATGCATGTTGTAATTCCTATATAAACTGTTGCAAAAGAAAATGCAAGGGTTGGAAAATTTTTGGCATGAAGAGAGGTTGTAGAGACAATCATACTTGGTGTCAATTCTTTACTGTCCAGGTGCTTCCTTTTTCTGTATACAGTCAGAGAGCTGGAGTGGAGGAGAGAGCATGTTTAATTTCTGTATTTTCATTCATGCATTGAGATTAATGTTCAGTTTTTGTAATAGATTTGGCTATAGTTTGCAAGAAAATATGATCAGAGTATTGTGTTTGTGTGTTTAAAACAAGGAAAGTTTTGTTATGAACCAGAGTATTTGGGCAACACTTTTCTAATTAGTTTTAATTAGAGTATTGTTATGATCAGTTTTGAGCACTGTCTTGTATTCTTAGTCAAATGGTGATTGGATGGTAGATCAGAGTACTGTCATTTGATCCTATTGCAAAGATTTGAATGTTTAATCTTCTCATAACATTGCATTTACAAAACTAACAGCATTCTTGCATTACCAACATTGGGAAGTCATAGGATGTGTGAGTTCCTGAAGTTGGCTAGAATTAGAATCTAAATCTGCCTGAGTTAGTCCTGGATAGGATTAGCTTGGTTTTGCCTCTGTTGTTCTCTGGTTAAGAACATACCCTGCAGTAGGAATTAGAGATAAAACATAATTCATTGAATATTTTTCACATAGGGAGCTGTACCTCAATTCAGAGGGAAACTAGATATTCTCAGAAACAATTTCCCAACTGTTGTGTAAAGTTGTTCTTCATTATAAAATTGGGCAAATAAAAGGAGTAAAAGAAGAAGAACAATTTGTTTACCAACACATTGTAATCTTTAACAAGATTGGCTTTTAATCGAGCATACTTCAGAAGAGTATTTCTTTAGTGGGTGACAATTTCCATATTGTTTTTTCCCAAATTGGGTCTCCACATTAAATATTGTTATATGTGTTGAATGTTTATTGTGGATATTATTGTTGATTGATAAATTTAATTTACTATTATTGGTTAATACTAAATTTTGTCTTACCAAGTTATTACTGAGTTGAATCAGAGAAAGTTTTAAGGTTTGAAGAATCACTAATTACTGATTCACCCCCCTCTCAGTAATCCAACAATTGGTATCAGAGCCAAGGACTCTAAAGGGATAAGTTTGAAATACTTGAGTAAAATATCTAGATGTATAAGAGGGAGACACCAAAGTTGAATAGCGACAACTTCTCTACATGGAAAAGTAGGATGAGGCTACACATATCTAGAATTGGAGAGTATGCAATATACTATCTTGATAATGAGTATTCACCACCTCCATTTGGGCCTATGATAGTTGACTAAGTAAGATAAAGGAAAGATCACACACAAGTTATGATTGAGATATCTTCTGGTCTCACCAACCTAGAGTTCAATGACCTTAAAGGATGTGATACAACAACAAAAATGTGGGAAAAGCTTGTATTAGTATATGGTGGAGATCTACATGTTCAGAAGGCCAAAGCTAAAAGTTTGAAAGGAAAAATTGATTCTATGAGAATGAAATAAGGTGAAGATGTTATACAGTACATTACAAGATTTAAGGAAGTAGTGAGTACTATCATAGGTGTAGGAGGACATATTGAGGAACAAGATGTAACAAGTAAATTGGTGAGGACATTTTTTCCTATATATGTCATCTGAGTGTCTTCAATATAATAAATGAGATCCGTTCCTTAAATACTTATTTCTCTAGATGCTAAAATTGGTTAGTTGATTGTTTTTGAGCTAAATGATTTTGACAATACTTTACCTACCACTTCCTAGAGTGAATCCACATTCAAGTCATCTTTGAACATTGGAAATTATAGAGAGTCTAGATCTGGTGATAGTTATGTAAGTAGTGCAAGTGAAAGATTTAAAAGTTGTAAGAGTGATCTAGAAATTTTGTTTGAAGAGGAAAGACAAAAAGAAGAGTTTGAAGCTTTACTAGCTAGGAGACTATCAAGAGGAAAAGGAAAATGCTGAGGTAAATTACCCTTGAAATGTTTTAATTGCAATAAGATTGGTCACATTCCATATAGATGTTCTGAAAACAATAGTGATGAGAAGAAATACAACTGAGATAATAACAAAAGAGAGAATAGATTTAGGAGATAACAAGATTTCAAGAACAAAGGTAAGAGGTCATGCTACATTGTTGAAGAAGGACTCATCGATGATGATTCTGAAAATGATGAAGGTGAAGAGGTTGTGTATGTTTCTATCAAGGATAATTATGATTAAGAAAGGTATGGAGAAGAAAAAGCTTTAATTTCTCATTTTAGCAAGAATGATACATGGATAATTAATAGTGAATGTTCACATCATATGACCAATAACACACATAAGTTCATTACCATGGAAGATCATGATGGAGGTTATGTTAGATTTGGTAATGATGATCTATATCTTGTGAGAGGTAAAGGTTCTATAATTCTATTGGATAATACACAATGTGATGATATCTATTGGGTTAAAGGACTAAAGTACAATTTGTTGAGTATGGCACAATTGAATAACATAGGTCATCGACTATAATTTCATAATGGAAAGGTAAAATTATTTGATCATAATGGAGGTTTGATTGCCACTGGTGAATAATCAAAAGGTAACTTATTCTACCTTGATACTATGAAAAAGAGTTTCTTATTTTTTAAAGTTGAGGATGTATGGTTATGGAACAAGAGATTCTATCATGTGAATTTTGACAACTTAACTAAGGTGAGAAAAAATGAATAGAGTACGAGGTCTACTGAGATTGGAAAAACCTAAAAATGTCATGTGCAAAGGATGTCAAATTGGTAAGATGAAAAAGTCAAGTTTTACAAGAAACTATTGCACTACATAAGGAATTTAGGAGTTAGTGCACACTGACCTATGTGGACCTATGATAACACAAAGCTAATATGGCGATAGATATTTCATTTTATCTATTGATGATTATTCAAGCATGATGTTTGTCATGTTTTTGAAAGAAAAAATTGATGCTTTTCAAATGTTTAAGTGTTATAAGGCAAGAGTTGAGAAGGATACTGGAAGACAATTGAAGTGTCTAAGATCTGATAGAGGAGGTGAGTTTACATCTGATGAGTTTACACTTTTTTGTAATGAACATGGAATAAAGAGACAAATGTTTGCACCGATGATACCACAAGAAAATTGTATAGAAAAAAGAAGAAATAGATCCATTATTGATTGTGCAAGGACACTGACAATTAAGAAGGGAGTGTCCCAAACATTTTGGAGAGAAGCAGTCAATACTATAGCTTATATACTAAACCGAGTACAACTCAAGAAAGGTACAAACAAGAATCCATATGAGATTTTTTATGGTCAAAAAATTGAATGTGAGTTATTTCAAAATATTTGGAAGTAGATGTTACATTCTAAAAAATGCTAGAAATGGAAATTTTGATCATAAAGGTGATAAAGGGATATTCTTAGGGTATTCTACAAAGAGAAAGGATTACAAGTTCTTAAACAAGTCTACTAACAAAATTGTGGAAAGTGAAATTGTAAGGATTCATGAATTTGTAGAGAAAAATGAAGAAGACAACAAAAAGGAACCTAAGGACTATCAAATATTTATGTATGTTCAACATGATCTTCTTGACACCTTAATGAGAGTATAAACCGAAGAGGAAGATGAACAGAGAGAGCCACTACCGAATGTTGAAAATGAAGAATGGCTACAGTCTATCGAGCCTATTCTAGCAAAGTATGTGAGAAGACACCACTCACCAAGAAAAATTATTAGAGATAAGAATATTGGAGTAATGAAAAGAAGTGATTTGAGAGATAACACATGTTTGATTCTAAATTTGAGCCAAGAAAAGTAAATGATGCATTGGATAATGAAGATTGGGTTAAAGCTATGAAAGAAGAGATAAACCAAATTGAAAAGAGAAACACATGGACTTTGGTATCAAGACCTAAAGATAAAAATGTTATTGGTACTAAGTGGATTTTTAGATAAAAATTGAATGAACATGGGGATGTAATTAGAAACAAAGAAAGATTGATTTGCAAAGGGTATGCACAAGAGGAATGTATTGATTATGGTGGGACTTTTTCACATGTTGCTAGATTAGAAGGAGTAAGAATTCTACTAGCATGTGTAGCTTATAAAGGATTTAAAGTTTATCAAATGGATGTTAAGTCTACATTTCTTAATGTTATTCTTGAAGAAGATGTTTATCTTGAACAAATTGAAGTATTTATTGAGAATATTAACAAAGACATGGTATCCAAACAGCACAAGGCACTATATGGCTTGAAACAAGCACCCCGAGCATGGTATGAAAGGTTACATTCATATTTAATCAAGATTGGATTTTAAAGAACATTTGACAACAACAATTTGTATCTAAAATGTGACAATAATGATAAGATTTTGATTGTTGAAATATTTGTTGATGACATTATTTTGGAGGAAATAAAACATTATGTAAATCTTTTGCTAAGGAGATGAGAAAGGAATTTAAGATGTCCATGATAGGAGAGATAAAATTCTTTATTGAACTACAGATTCAAGATGTTAGAGATGGGATCTATATCACACAATAAAAGTACATCAAGGAGATCCTAAATAAATTTGGTATGGAAGAATCAAAACCAGTTGGAACACTGATGGATACTTGTTTCAAATTGTCAAAGGAAGATGAGTCAAAGGGAGTGAATAAAACACTCTACTGATCAATGATTGGTAAGATATAGTATGTTGTACATAGTAGACCTGATATTGCTCATGTAGTAGGTATTGTTGCAAGATTTTCTACCAATCCAAAAGAAACACATGTCTGCAGTCAAAAGAATATTTAAATATCTGAAAGGTACTGAATATTTCAGTCTACTATACAAAAAAGGAGGAGATTTTGATTTGAAGGTTTATACTAATGCTGATTGGGTTGGAAATATTGATGATAAGAAAAGTACAAGTGGAGGAGCTTTCTTTTAGGAGAAATATTAGTGACATGGTTGGGTAAGAAACATAGATGTATATCTTAATCTACTATCGAGGTAGAGTATGTAGCAGCAACTATGAATTGTACAAACATTGTATGGTTAAAAAAGCTACTTGAAGGTATGCAAGAGGAGATTGCCAATCTAGTTACTATTTACTATAATAATAAATGTGCTATCAACATATCAAATAATCTGGTAGTTCATTCCAAGACCAAGCATATTTCTATCAAGTATCATTTCTTGAGAGAACAAGTTCAAGACAAAGATGTGATATTAGACAATGTGAATTCAAAGGAGTAGATAGCAGATATATTGACCAAGACACTACCAAAGGATGCTTTTGAGTATCTTAGAGGTAAATTAGGGGTTCTTCCCCTATCCAATATTCACTAAGAAAAGATGCATGTTGCATCAATTCAAGGATTCGTTAGAATATCTATTTTGTGAGTTGATGCTAGTGTTCACTCTTTAGATGATGCCTGAAGTGGAAACAAAAAATATGTATGTAATAAGATATCAGTACATAATAGGTATGATTCACTACCTGAACAAAGTTTTTAGGAGTATGTGTCTTTGGCATTGTTGTCAAAGAGGAAGAATAAACTATTGATTACAAAGGGTAAAATTAACTATTGATGACTACAAATAAAGAGGGATATTATGCAATTGATTATCGAGATGAAACAGAAAGAATTAAAAGAAGATAAAGTTCACAAGGAGAAAAGGACAAAACATAGTGACCGAGAAGACTAAAAATCAGAGAGCTAGAATTGACAGTGTTGCCATCATCAATTGATAGAGAGTGTTTCCACCAATTCCAAAGAGGTATATTATTACTATAATTGATGGTGATGATGATGAAGACTCATATCAAAGGTATACAAGATTGTAGAAGGACTAGATTATTTATTATTTTTTCATTGATGTCAAGCAATTGATTTCTAGTTTATATTAAGTTTCCATATCATTCGAAGTATGATATAAGTTGAGCGATTTAAATAAAAAGAGAAGAAGTGAAAAGTTGTGAAGTTGAAGAACTTAATTGGGCATCTAATACAGATCAGACAATGATAAGGTAATAGTGGTATAATTGTTTTCTACTTTACATTTGATTATATCAAGTTGGTAAAAGAGATTGGTCAAGTCTGTAAACAAAATAGTTTGGTTACCGAGTAGGAAGAAGTTATTTGGTAAAAGGAAAGTAAGTTTTGGTAAAGAGAAAGGAAGTCAAAATGCCAAGTACACAAAGTTAGTTACTGAGCAAAGCAAACAAAATTTTGGTTGAAGTAAAAGGAGTTAGCCACCAAGAAAGGAACAAAAATTAAATACAAAGATTAGAATGAAATTTAATGATGAGCCACAGTGATCTGGAAGATTCTAAGGATGAGCAAGAGTTAGTTAAAAAGATCTAAGATCAAGAAAATTCAAGGTGATGATCTATGGTAAAGATCTAAGCAGCAAAAAGTGAAGGTACAAGTTTCAAGAAAAGTTCAAGTTCTGAGGTGATGTTAAAACATTTTAACAAGTTCCAAATTCATTAAATTAGTTCAAGAGGATGATCTGAAGGTTGACAATAATCCAAGGAAAATGTAATAAAGGAGATTAAGAGAAAAAATAGAGTCTATATAAAGCATGAAATTATATGAAGAACAAGTTGCAAGTTGAAGTGTGGATGTGCAATCGACTGATGCAGTGAAGAAGAAAAATGTTGAAATATGAGTCTTCAAGTAGAGATTGTTGAAGTGTTGGAGCCAGTGGATAGTGAAGGAGAGAAGTGAAGACAAAGAGTGAACAATGGATCTAACTAAGAAAGAGGTAGTTGCAGATTTACATATCAATCTTCATACTATTTCTTATTAATATTTGTAGCAAAAAAATATCTTAGCCGAGTGGACTTAACAATATTATTGTAAAACCTTGAGAGAGGTTACATTCTAGAAGAGTGTTCAAAGACCTTTAACCAAACCACTCCTAACAGATCTAAGGGAAATCCCCTAACAGGGTCACATTTAACAATGTGCATTGTAATCTTTAACTATACTGGCTTTTAACCGAGCATACTTTAGACGAGTATTTATTTAGTGGGTGACAATTCCCATAGTGGTTTTTCCCAAATTGGGTTTCCACATTAAATATTGGTGTTCTATGTGTTGAATGTTTATTGTGGATGTTATTTCTGATTGATAAAGTTAATTTACTATTATCGGTTAATATTGAAGTTTACCCCTTCAACTATAAATTGTTTGGCTTCACTTGCATATCAAAATGGACATATTAACTTCACATTGATAAAAGGGTCTTAATCACTCCATTATTATACTTTACAAAATCCAATGTTGAATAGAGCATGATTTCCTTGTCAAAAATATCTTATTTCTTTTATCTTTTCTCCAAAATAATTTGAATATTAAAAATTATGAAAATGTCTTTTTTGTAAAAAATTGACATTCATTTGAACTTGCCTTAAAATTCACTTAAAATTAAGTCCACATAGGTTTTTTGAAAATCTTTCATACTAAAACTAAACATCAAGAAAGTGAACATTTGAGTTCACACATCCAAATATAGTTGGAGGTTGATTTCCCTCAAAGGGTAATAAAGAAGAAGCTTTTGAAGTCTACATAGTTTACATGCTTAAGTGTATGTTGCACATGGAATGCACTTCAATTTATGACCTTTTAGCTCCTCTTTAGTGTGTTTGCATTACACATTTACACTTGGAGCACACACTTTCCTTTTTCTTTCTCTCTCTCCTAAACAAAATTAAGGTAGAAACTAACACTTCCTCCTTGATTTTCCTTTGTCTCACTCATAGGTAGAGGTAGGATCTAATTTCTATGCATCCTCCTCTTTTTAGGCCCTATTTTTCTAAATCTAGCCTTGATTTATCAATCCCTGATACACATTACACCTGAATCATCTGCACTTCTAGATGCCTAGTTTACAAACCCAAGACTCTGGCCTCCTGGGCAATAGGTAGAGCAGGTTGACATGTTCCTTAGTGGTTGGAAAGTCCTAGGCCTAGCCCTATTTCAAAATTTTATTACTTCCCTCTTACTGAAATTGATTCCCGTGGGGGTAATTTAGAAATTTACTATAAAAATGCATCCAATGCCTCATTTGCCTCATGATGGATGATGTTAAAATAAAGGTACAATCATGTGTGGACACCCCAACTTGACATAGAGAAATTGCAAGGTGGAATCTTTGGGATGAATCTAATTCTTGCATTGAAAAGTGACGCCTTCATTTATATTTCTTCAATTCAAGCATTGAAGAATTACATGACATCATGGAGATGCAAGGAGATCATGAAGATGGTTAGGGTACTTTAGCCTTGTGGGATTGGTATAATTTCTATTCTATGTTCAGATTCGATCTTTGTCTCTTCATATTTTTGCACATATTTACATTTACAAGCACACTTACATGCTAGGTTTTCACTCATGAGAGTAGATTCTTAGCATTTACTTTCTTAGCTTTTACATTCTAGATCTACAATATAGGGTTCACAAGGACTACATACACACACAACATTTTTCCTAATGGATATTCATGGAGGTGGAAATTTGATGCAGGAGCATCTCGGGTCCTTGGCAATCTTGTGTCACCAAAAACAAGTTTTTATTTTCCTATATTGCTCAGTTCCTACTTTAACTGAGTTGGCTCAGTAGTTTCTTGGTTTTTTTTGTTAACTAGGATTGATCAGTTATCTCTTTGGTGCTTGATTAATTCCTTGGGGCTCGATGATGCTTGTCTGGTGCTTGGTTATCCTTGCTTACCAAATTATTTGTTTAGTTTTCTGTTGAGGCTGACTTGTGCAATTCATTATGGTCATGGATTTAATGCTGGTATCTATTATTAGGAAGCATGTGGACCTAGATGAGGTCATTACTTCTATTGATGGTGGATATGAAGGCCAAATTGTTCAGTAGCCTCTTGTATATATTGTAATCTTTGTTTGTAGTTTTGGGACATCAATTAGGACATCAGTGATAGAAGTTAGAATTTTGAAGATAGTTTTGGATCCTCGCATGTTGGAGGACTTTTGTACTTGCATTGTAAGATCTAGCCTAAACTAAGAAGGCCTTACAATTCGGTATGTATGAATCTATTTGATGAAATAATAATAAGATGATCTGCATTCTCTCTCTCACTTGTGTATTTGTTGCTTCCACATGGGATCTCTGCAAGGTGGATCTATTTAGGGTGTGTCTTTGGCCCATCTCCCTATCCTAAGTTATGTCAAGTGGTATCAGAGCAAGATGAGATCTAGATCTAGGTTTTTGAATCTAGGTTCGAGGGTTCCTTCTTGTCAAAACCTAGTTGATTTGTTGTGGGTGGAAGATTGCGATCTAGCATGCAATTATAGAGGGTTTCAATATGGTTTGTGGGAGGTGAGATGTGGATCTAGGATTGGCAGACATGTTGAGACAACTTGCTGCTAGATTAGAAGTTGTCGAAATAGCCCAACGAAGAGGAAGACATCTTGAAGATGTTAGTGATGATGAAGTTGAGGAAGAATAATTTGATGTAGAACCTACACCAATGATGGATCAAGGTGAGGAAATATTATTGAAGGCTTTGACAAATCTGAAGTCTACACCACACTTTAATCCTCTTGAGTATAGTGGAAAATTGGATTCAGATGAATTGGTGGATTGGATCACCAAGATGGAAAAGTACTTTGAATATGAAATGTCCCTGAGGAAAAGAAGGTGAAAATTGCAAGCACAAAGTTGAAGATTCATGCATCCTTGTGGTGGGAACATCTACAATTGGATAGAAAGAGGAAAGACAAAGACAAAATTAAGGTATGGAATAAGATGGTGAATAAATTGAAATGAAAGTTTTTACCTTGTGATTATCAGGTTAACGTAGTTACGCAAATGCAAAGTTTGAGACAGAAAGATAGCTTAGTAAAAGATTATACTAAGGAATTCTATAGATTAGATATCAAATCTAGACATGATGAAGATGATGTGGAAATAATTTCTAGGTACTTGAATGGATTGAGAGTTTCCATCTAAGAAGAAATCAGTTTGGTCAAATTGGAGAACATTGAAGAAGCTTATCAATTTGCATTAAAAGTCGAGGAGAAATTGAACAAAAGACATGAGCAAAGACAAAGAGGTAGAGGTGGTAGATTCCCTATGGAAAAGGTAGATCTTATGGTGAAAATAGTAGATCTGAACTAGAAAAGCCAAATCTAGACAAAGGCAAGACCAAGTGGAAAGGTGAAAGTTCATCTAGAGGAAGAGGCAATAACTACCAAGATGGTTATAACAAAGGTGGTTTTTGAGTAACTTGTTATAATTATGGAGAAGGAAATATATCATTTGAGTGTCCACATGCAAGTAAGAAGGTTGGTAGCAATAAAAATGCTTTGGTGCAAGAAGAGTCATCGAATGAACCCAAGAAGGAAAAGAACTTGATGGTAAGGAGAGCACTTTGGAGTGAAAGTAATAAGGAAGATCCGGTAAGTAAAAGTTTGTTCAAGACCAGATGTAGAGTTTTTTATAAAGTGTGGAAGGTAATCATTGACAGTGGAAGCTTAGAGAACTTGGCATTTGAAGAAATGGTCACAAAGTTGCAGTTGAAAAGGTTGGAACACCCAAAGCCCTATCAAATTTCATGGATCAAGGATGAGCATACACTCTTGGTAAGTGAACAATGTTATGTGAATTTGAAAATTGGAAAATACTATGGTAAGGTGTTATGTGATATCATGCCTATGGATTATTGTCATATTTTGTTGGGTAGACCTTGGCAATATGATAGACATGCTATATATGATGGGAGATTGCATAAATATATTATTTGGGCTGATGAGAAAAGACAAATCTTGTTACCTTTGATTGAAGAACCTATTAGTAGTGTTTGTACATCTTTGAAGTTTTCTTGATGGAAGGAAGAAAGTTTGTTAAGTATTTGAAGAAGAATGATGTATGTTTTGTTGTGATTCCTAACAAACCAAGTAAGAAAATAGAAGATAGCATCCCTGAAGAGATTGATAAGTTACTCACCAAGTATAGTGAGATCATTTCTAATAATGTACCTGATGGTTTTCCACCGAAGAGAAGTATTGATCATTGCATGGATCTAATCCCAGGAGCTAGTTTACCGAATAAGGCACCACATCGGTTGACACCTACTAAGAATCAGGAATTGAACTGAAAGATTCAAGAATTGTTGTAGAAAGGTTTGATTTGAGAAATTTTGAGTCCTTGTATAGTACCTATTGTATTGGCAACTAAGAATAATGGAGAATGGAAAATGTGTACGGATTCCAGAGCAATCAACAAGATAACAGTGAAATATAGGTTTCCTATACCGAGAATGGATGACATAACGGACAGTTTGACTAGAGCAAGGTATTTTACCAAAATTGATTTGAAAAGAAAGTATCATCATACCAAAATTAGAGAAGGTGATGAGTGGAAGATTTCTTTTAAGACAAAAGAAGGTTTGTATGAGTGGTTGGTTATGCCTTTTGGTTTAAATAATGCACCGAGTACTTTTATGAGATTGATGAATGAAGTTTTGAAGAAATTCTCAAGTAAATTTATGATTGTATACCTAGATGATATTCTGGTATTCAGTAAGACCAAAGAAGAAAATGTGTTGCACATGAAACAAGTATTGCAGAGGTTGAAAGAAGAAAAGTTGATAAATCTGAAAAGGTGCTCTTTCATGAAAGAGGAGATTGTGTATTTGGGATTTGTGATTTCAGCTAATGGTTTGAAAATGGATCCTGAAAAGGTTGAAGCTATTTTGAATTGGCCTACACCTGAGAATGCTAGTGAGGTAAGATCATTTCATGGTTTGGCTAGTTTTTATCGAAAGTTCATTAGGAATTTTAATTCAATTTGTAATGTTATGAATGAGACTATGAGAGGAGATAAAAGACAATTCAAGTTGACACATGGAGCTGATAAAAGTTTTGAGACTTTAAAGAAGAAGGTTGCTGAATTGCCTGTGTTAGCATTACTTAATTTCAATAAGGTATTTCAAGTAGAATATGATGCAAGTGGTAGTGTAATAGGAGCTTTGTTGAGTCAAGAAGGTAAACCTGTTGCTTTCTTTAGTGAAAATTTGAATGATGCAAAAAGGAAATATTTTGTGTATGATCAAGAATTCTATGCTATTGTGCAAGCCCTAAAGAAATGGAGACATTATTTGATATCGAGTGAATTTGTATTGTATACTGGTCATAAAGCTTTACAGTATTTGGGTAGAAGTTGAATCATAGACATATGAAATGGGGATTGATCCAAGTGGAATAACCCGGATCACCCCAAGACTACTCACCATATGTGTTCCTTTGGTTGTGTCTTTGGCACTTCCATGAAAAAGCCAATATCTATTGTGGGTAACCACTTTGTGTGAGGCAATGGAGCATCAAGTTGTGGGCCAAGTTGTTAAGTATTGAGCCTTGTTTTTTTAGGATAGAAAGCGCTTGAAGTGTTCTCATTGTGCTATACTTGTGTGAATGTTCTTGCATACTCAACATCTTGGTAGCACTCATAAAGTTTTTCAATTTTTGATATCACAATTGTTTGTCTTGGCAAGGTTGCTTTTGCCCTTGTTTCAAGTATTGGAAGACACATTTAATCCCATACTGTTTGCAAACCTATCAATTTACTGCTATCATTGAGATTGAAATAAAAAAAATCAACCCTCAAACTGAAAATTTTGAACAAATAGTCCCAAAAATTGAGATTTTGCACTTCACTGGTCAAAGAGTCACGGAACACTAAAAATTTGTCGCACCTTGTTCTAAGAACTATCGCATGATAGTTCATCCCTACACGACTGTCGCCCTACTTACCCGAAAAGTGGCACACTACTAGCTTGGAAAGTGTTGCCTAGTGTAGCACAAAGTGGCGCTTGGTCTTAAAGTGGTGCACTATTTTCCTGGAAAGTGTCACCCAAAACTTTTCTGCAGTCCGTCTAGTTTCAACCATTTTTAGTCTCTTTTAGTTGACCAAATTTTTAAGTGGGTGATTTACTCTACTGCTAGAAACCTATCTATATCTTGAGTTCCTATTTTTAGGCCTCTTGGATTAGTCTCCTTTGATTTTACAAAGTCATCTTGTGTGGAATTGCCCAATTAAAAAATCATCCTTGTTGAAAATGTATATCTCTAGATTCGTTGGTAACATTCTTGGAGAATTTCAGTCCTCTTTTGTCCAAATTCACTTCCATCAAAAATCAGTTTCAATTATATAATTTGGGTAAATCCATCCTCCTAGTTCATATGTGAAAGGATACTGGAATCCTTTGATTTAAGCACCTCTTTGATAGTGTTGGTTTACACCTTTTGCAATTTTCTATCTCACCATCTCTTTTTGGACAATTGAGCACTTTTATTATCCTAGTTTGGTATTGACATTTTGTGAGGTCATCTTATCACCAAGAGTCTTTTTATTTCATGTCAGTTACAACAAGATACCAAGTCATTCAAGGGAAATGATCTCCAGTCATCTTCAATCAGTTGCCCTTGGTCAAGACTCGTCAACAACAAAAGGGAAAGGAACCCATTTTTGATCAATCTCCTAAGAGTGAGTCTGAGATTTGTTTTGACCCAAAGAGTAATCCTAGCGAATTGAGTACTTCTTTAGCACCTTTTTCATTGAATATGGATATGAGTTATACCTTGACCAAACAACAAAGAGAAATAATAGATCAATCACTTGATGACATTTTTCAGAGACATAGGAGAAACATGTCATTCGAAGATGGCAATCAACTTGACTCACCTCCTATTAATTCAAGATATCTAGATGCTCATTAATGAGCTAAAAGACATTATGAACAAACTCATCAAGATGCATGGTCACAACATGAGGACCAAAACAACCAATCTTATGATGCTCATGTGAATGGAGCTAACTTGTTCAACCATTCAAGACCAAGTTCCCTGCTAAAAACAACTTTAAGATATACAAGTGAGAGGCTAAAAATAATTGAGTAGGAAAAATAGGCTGCAAAAAATGAATAAGCTGCAAAAGAAGAAAAACTTAGGCTTCTAGAAGAGGAACAATGAGCCTTGTTGGATATGGAGAGAAAAGCATTCCAAGAGGAACAAGAAAGGATATTAGCCCAACAACTCAACAATCAATTTAACAATGGGGGTCCCAATAGTGGAACCAACTCTCCACCATCTACCCCCTTAGCAACTCCAAGAAGTAGAAGGTGGTCAAGAACCCCTTCAAGATCACCTAGTCCTAGAGGAAGAAGGACTTCTTGACATGCACATTATAGGAGACATACACCTCCTAGACTTTCAAGACAACCCTCCCAACGAGCTCATCATGGATCTCCACATGGAGGAAGTAGTGCCAACTTTGATACTCATGATTTTATGAGAATGCAACAAGAACCACTATTTTAACAATATGTGGAAAAATATGTTGAGCAAAATAAGGATCAATTCTTGGAAAGCTTGATCAACAAGGGTGCAAGGGTCCCATACAACTTTGATGTGGACAAAAAAATTAAGAAGTAAAACCCTTCAAAAGAAGAGGAGATAAAACAAATGAAGAAGATGATGGAGAAAATGATGGCTCCTAAGAGTTCCTTCAACTTGGATTCCATATGCCCTAACCCTTTTGATAAAAGTGTGAGTATGGTCGATTTTCCTAGAAAATTTGAAATTCCCCTATACGACAAATATGATGGTAATGGTGACCCACATGACCATATGCGTCAATTCTATATTATGAGTTTTGAATTCCACTATGAAGATTCCTATCTCATGAGGTTATTTCCAAGGAGTCTAAAAGGTCAAGCAATGGAGTGGTTTACCAACATTACCCCTCTCGTCAAAACTTTTAAAGAACTTGTCCAAAGATTTGTGCAACATTTTGCATATAATTTATCCAGGTCAGTCACCATGCTTGATTTGTGTAAATTAAAATAGAATCAAGGGGAACCCTTTGTTACATTTTTGCAAAGGTGGAGATGATTATGTTCCTGATATTCTAGGACTATTCTTGAAGATGAAAGGATTGATATTATTGTCAGCAATCTAGTGCCTGAACTGCGGTATGAGGTTAGGAAGATAGTCTTTGATTCTTTTGACACTATGGTTGAAACCGCATGTAGAATTGAGGATGTCTTAAAAGAACAAGGAATTTTGACTAAAGAAAACAACAACAACAATAGTCAAAATAACAACAACCCTCAAAAGGATAAAAGCAATAACTCGCATTGGAACAAAAACAAACAGGTAGTCAATGACGGAGTTGTTGACTCTTCTCAACCAAAGGATCAAGGTGTCCTTAATTTATCTAGTGTAGTTCAAACTATGAAACTTCAAACATCCTCTAACCAACAAGAGCCTAAGCAATGATATCAGGACAAGTCCAAAAAGGAAAAGAGACAATTCACTAAGCTTGGAGACTCTTATGCAGATATTTTTAACACCTTGATTGCTCATAATTTGGCACAGCCTCAAGATCCTACAAAGTTTCACATACCAGATCCTAAACCTTATTGGTGGAATGAGAAATCTTACTATGTATACCACAATGGGATTGGACGTGACATTGAAAATTGTTTTAAACTTAAACATCTTGTTCAAGACCTTATTGAGATTGGGAAATTACAGGTTGATGGGTTGACCACAAATGCAGACCACAAGGCCTTTAAGGAGCCCTTGCCTAAGTATGAGAAGGGGGAGACTTCTAAAAACAAGAATGGAAAGGCCACAATCAATTATACATACCCATCTGCAGATAATGTCATCAATATGCTTGAAGTTGTGGACAATGATGTTAACATGATGAGGGGAAAAGATCCCTATGGTTATGATGTGAACTCACCTCCCATATTTGCTGAAGGACCCGTTGTTGTGGTTAGAGGTCCTCAATCTCGAAGGTCATGCCAACCTCTTAATGCTATTAATAGGAGTTAGAATCAGGGTCCTATGGTCGTTAGAGGGCCTAATTCCAAACCCAAACAAGTGACATCCAAGAATGTCACCAAAAATGCAGTCACTCCAGAGATGAGCTATAACCTTGTTGATCAGTTACAATGAACACCTGCTCATATCTCTATTTTTGAACTCTTGGAATTATCTCCAAGGCACAAGCGTATTCTTGAGGATGCTTTGCGCATAGCAAATGTCCCTAATAATATAGATGTCGACCAATTCTAGAACATGGTCAACCACTTTGCTAGCCCACATTACCTTACATTTTCCAAAGAAAATGATAAATCCTTGAGCCATCCGCACAATCTTTCCCTTCACATTGAGGTCATGATCAATAAAACCCATGTTAGGTGTGTGTTGATAGATGGGGGTGCTAGGCTCAATATTTATTCTTTAAGTCTTTTGAAAAACCTAGGATACTCAGAGAATGTCATTGATATTAGGAAGAAAATTACCATCAAAGCCTATGATGAAGCTGAAAGAAGTTCTAAAGGGTTAGCTATTTTTCTAGTCAAAATTGGTCCTGTCAAAAAAGACATTTTGTTTCAAATCATTGATGCCGGTCCTCTAGCATACAACATCTTATTGGGTAGACCATGGATTCACGACATGCAAGTAGTACTATCTACCTATCACCAATGTGTCAAGTTCCCATACAATGGTGTAGAAGTTTGCATACCAAGTGATAGCACATTGTCTGTAAATATGATTTCAATAGGGATCCATGTTCCCTTAAATAGAGCAACAAAAATTTTTGATGCAACTCTTGAGCAGTGCAAGAGTAAGTTTAAGTCCATTGACCTTGGCATGGGAGATTATCAAATTGACTCCTTCACAAAGTTACCAATTTCACCTAGGTCCTATGGTAAACCATCACAAGAGATGCATCCCTCATCTTCAGCCATGAGTTTGTTTGATACATTTGTAGAGTCTTCAGTGCCCATCCAGGATGAGAAAGAGGAGGTAGCTGTTAGAGAGTGGATATACAAAGAGGAAAAATACCAACATAATGAAAATTTATCCCCATCTCCTAAGGCTTATGGGAGAGGATACATGTTGGTTACAAATATGGGTTACCCAGGTCATGGTCCTCTCAGTCATAGATTGGATGCAAAAGCGGAACCACTAGACCATGCTCTTTTTGGGCGTAGAAATAAGACAACCGTTGGCCTAGGTTTTGAAGGTCAAACCAAGAAAGCTATTCCTATCCTAGCTATGAAAGATAGTGATGATGAATCGAGTTATATTCCTAATTTACAAAATCAGCAAGATAGGTGCGAAGATTGGGTTCCTTCCACCAATCTCCTTTGGGGAGATTCTGATACTCCAGTTGCCAACCCAACCAATTCTGACATAGAACAAGAAGAGTCTATTATTGAAGATCATGTTGAGGATCCTACTCAAGAACACCAATACAAAAATGGCATGAGAGAAGTTGTTACCCTTGGTGACATTGAAGCTTCCACATCTAGACACCGTAAGCATGCTTGGTGTAAACACCCCAATTTGGATTCAGAAATGGATTCTCATGAGTATGAATGGGAGTCTCTCTCAGAATCTTCTACTGTTGAGATGAATATTGATGTTGTTCATGCCTATAGTACTAAACTTGTGGTAGCTAATGAGTCTAGTGTAGGATTAGAGGATTGGAGTCCGCGAGTCACCTTAGTGGACAATGCTTCATCTGTTAGGGTAAATCCTGATTTGGGTACCTCAGAGGGATACTTGAAAAATCCTAACTTTGCAGTCACCAAAGATGACACCTTTCATATCAATAACATTGAACCTACCATTAATCTACCCCTTGTTCACTATGACCTCATTGACTGGCCTCAACACTATCAAGAGCCTCAGCTCCCAACCTTCCAAAATGACTACGAGATAGCATGCTACTTGAATGCCCTTGAGCCTGTAGTCTCTTCCACCAGTGAACCAACTACAAGTATGACTGAACCAGATATCAAGTACCTTAGTCACAAAATAAAAAGAAAAGAAAAAAAGAATAATGGTTATGATGGTGAAAACCACTATGTGGCGGTGTCAGAATCCAAAAAAGTAAAAATAAAGGACGTATCCAAAGGTGAAAACCTCTGCAAGGCACCTAAGGATGGGGTACTTGATAATCTTCCTAGCTATTTTCAAGACAGGTCATCAGTTCTTATTGAGCCTACACAATCAGTCAATCTAAATATAGAGGAGGCTCCACAAATTGTACATTTAGCTCAATCTCTATCACCACAAGAAAAAGAGGCATATACTAAGTTCCTACAAAGAAAGAAGATCAATTTTGCTTGGACTTACTCACACATGCTAGGGTTGGACACTAGTCTTATTATGCATCATTTGTCCATAGCTCTAGGCATTAAACCAGAAAAATAGAAGTTGAGGAAAATGCATCCTCATATAGCTCTACTCGTCAAAGATGAACTAGAGAAACTCTTAAGTGTAGGATTTATTAGAGCCATTGATTATGCTGAATGGATTTCCAATATTGTCCTAGTTTCAAAACATGATGGGTCCATTCATGTCTACATAGATTTTAGAGATCTTAACAAAGCTTACCCAAAGGATGATTTTCCACTCCCAAACATAGATATGATAGTGGACATGACTGCGGGATATGAGATCTACTCTTTGATGGATGGATTTTCTGGTTACAATCAAATTAAGATAGCTCCTGAAGATCAGGAAAAGACAACATTCACTTGTGCATGGGGAACCTATTGTTGGAATGTCATGCCATTTGGATTAAAGAATGAAGGAGCTACTTATCAAAGAGCTATGACCACTATATTCCATGACATGATGCATAAGAACATGGAAGACTATGTGGATGACACCCTAGAAAAATCCAAAAAAAGGAATACACACCTCGAAGATCTAGAAGTCATTTTAGATCATATGGAACAGTTTCAGTTTAGATTGAATCCCAAAAAGTGCGCATTTGGAGTCACCTCTGATAAACTTCTAGGATTCATTATTTCAGCTAAAGGAATAGAGGTGGATCCCAAAAAGGTTCAAGCAATATTGGATATGCCACCTCCCAAAAACATCAGTCAAATAAGGAGTCTTTAGGGATGCCTTCAGTCTATCAGGAGGTTTATTTCACAATTAGCAGATAGAGCTCAACCCTTTAACAAGACATTACACAAAGGGGTTAAATGTGTCTGGAATGAGGATTGCCAGAAGAGCATGGATCAAATCAAATAGTACTTGGCTAATCCTCCCATCTTAATGCCTCCTATTCCAGGGAAACCACTCATCTTGTATGTTTCCACAACAAAATATTCCCTAGGGGCATTATTGGCTCAACTTGATGATATAGGAAAAGAAAGAGTTATCTATTACATTAGCCACACACTTGTTTCCTATGAGGTCAGTTATACTAGTATTAAAAAGTCTTGTCTTGCTGTGATGTTTGCTTCCCAAAAGTTGCGACATTACATGCTTGCACATAC
Organism: Chamaecyparis obtusa; assembly: GCA_027943335.1. NCBI lineage: Eukaryota > Viridiplantae > Streptophyta > Pinopsida > Cupressales > Cupressaceae > Chamaecyparis > Chamaecyparis obtusa. Next base: position 1,338,279 of record BSBK01004452.1, read on the forward strand.
AATACACTTGATAGCCAAAATTGATCCTCTTAAGTATTTTCCCAGCAAGGCTGCTCTCATGGGTAGACTTGCTAAATGGATGATGATTCTTTCTAAATTTGACATTATGTCAAGTGTAAGGCCATAAAAGGACAAGCTATCGCTGATCAATTGGCTGATTTTCCCATTCAAGATAGTATGCCCATTCAAGTTGAATTTCTAGATGAGTACATCATGTACATGACTACAAGAACATGGAAGATGTTCTTTGATGGCTCTTTCATGCACAATGGTTCAAGAGCTAGAGTGTTGTTTGTCTCCCCTCATGGGTGTACTATTCCCAAATCCTATAAATTATTGTTCCCATGCACAAACAACATTGCTGAATATGAGGCCTTAACCAATGGATTGAAAATGGTCATAGAATGGGGAATTACAGAGCTGCATATCTATGGGGATTCACAATTGATAATCAACCAAGTTAACGAAGAATATCAAACAAAGGATGACAAACTAATACCCTATAAGAAGATGGTTGATTCATTATGTTGATACTTCACTTTTGTTACATTTCAACAAATCCTTAGAGCAGAGAACAAAGCAGCCAATGCTATGGCTACATTGGCTTCCATTCTTTAGCTAGAGCAACATGAAAATAGATATGAATTCCTGGTGGAAGAGCTACATCACCCCATTTTTTACTCCTCAAAAAGCCATGTCATCTGTACCTTGGTTAGTCATGAGTCATCCCGCTATGGTGCCATTTACTCATGTCTCTATGATGGCATCATCCCCAAAACCTTTAATCACTCTGAAAGAAGAAACCTTGTCTGTAATGCCTCTCGCCATACCCTTATCTCTGGTGATTTGTATAGGAGGGATTTAGATGGGACACTTCTTAGGTGCTTGGAAAAGGATGAGTTTGACTAAGCATTAGTTGACATTCATGAGGGCATTTGTGGAGGACATTCCAATGGTTTTTCCATGGCCCAAAGGTTGCTTAGGGTGGGGTACTATTGGCCCATAATGTAGATGGATGCTATAGCTTTTGCCAAATCTTGTGATAAGTGTCAGAAACATGGGAACTTGATTCATGCTCCAGGTAGGGAGCTTATTCCTTCTATTTCTCATTAGCCATTTTAGCACTGGGCCTTTGACCTTGTTGGGAAGATTCATCCCAACTCATCAAGTGGACATAAATTCATTATTACTGCTACTGACTACTTTACCAAACGGGTAGAAGCCGTTCCACTGTCTGTTGCTTCAGGAAAGACAATCTCTTTGTTCATATTGAATCACATCATTTGTCAATTTGGGATACCTTTTGGGATAATCACTAACAATGGAGGTCAATTCAAAAACAAGGACCTTACACACCTCTGCAAGAAATTCAAGATAAAACAACATTGGTCCTCCATTTACTTCCCACAAGGAAATGGACAAGAAGAGGCTTCAAATAAAACTATTCTTAAGATTCTCCATAGAATAGTTCACAAGAATGGTAGAGACTAGCACCTACAGATCAATCCAGCCTTATGGGCTTATAGAACAAGTATATGTACTCCCACAGGGGCTACTCCTTTTTCCCTCACTTATGGTTCCGAAGTAGTATTACCTTTAGAAGTTGAGATTCCTTCACTTAGAGTCTCTCTCAAAGGTTTGATTATAGATGAGGATTACCATGCCATGAGGTTACAAGAGTTGGAACTTCTTGATGAAAAATGCAAAGCATCTTTTGATCACATGAGAGTTTACCAAAAGCGTATGTCCAAAACATTCAACAAGAAGGTTCACCTTAGAGAGTTTCAAGTAGGTGATGTTGTTTTGCAAGAGAATCCTAAGAACCAACAAAATAGAGAGCAAAAGGGTAAGTTCAAACCTAATTGGCTTGGGCCATATGTCATTACTGCTGCTTTTGGGATAGGTGCTTACTTGCTATCTGATGAACAGGGGGGACAACTTCCTAACCCTATCAATGTTTTGCACCTTAAGAAGTTCTATCCATGATGCCTATTCTGTCTGGGGGCATCCTTTGTACATTTTTATTGATCCTAAAAAAATTCCAAAAAAAAATAAATTCATATATGATGCTAAAAAAATCCTAAAAAACATATAAAGTCCTAAAAAGTTACAAAAAATTTAAAAAATTCAAAAAATTCAAAAAAATAGAAAAAGTGCCTTGGTGAAAACCTTGAAATAGGCACCTTGGTAGCAAAAATACAAAAAAATCAAAAAATCAAAAAATCTCTAAGTGGTGAAAACTTGGAAACAAGCGCTACTTGAGGCCTTTGCACCCTTGTCTTTTAGCATGCACCCTTGACAATTAGCCATTCTCTATCATGACTTGACCTTGTTGCCTTGGTTTGGAATTGGTCTTTGTCTTTGTCTAGGGGGCATAACTATATTACCTTTGGTCCTTTCAGATGCGTTGGTCTTCAGAACATTTCACAAATGGTGTTTTTCAACACCACCCAAATTGTGTTTTTCAACACGACCCTTGCGTCAAGTGTTTCTTAACACTTATCAGATATCCTACCCACAGTCTAGTATGATGTGATATTTCTCACTAAGTAGATGTGATACTCAAAGTTTGACTCTATGACCTACACACACACACTTAAACACTCAGCTCGCTGAGACTTGATTGACTTTGTTTTCTTTGTGTGCTATCTATGATGATTTTTGTGATGAGTGTTATCTCCCTATGATAGTCTTCGATGATGCATAGCTAGAAGATTGAGGGAATGAGAACATGTTTTATTTCTTTATTTTCTTGTGGGTATATTTTGTTGGTCCTAATTATCATTAGCATTTATGCTTGATCCACTTGATACTTAGGACCTACAAGGTATTATCCTTGACTGTTTTGCGAGTGCATGTTTGTAGCCATCTTGACTTTCTTGTGTCTCGATGCAAGCATAATCTTGCTATAGAAAAACTTAGGGAACCTCACTACACTAGTCATCTTGACCTACATGTCTTTGGTGCCTAGGTGAGATTCCCCCATTCCTATCTGATATAGATCATATTCAGATTCACATAGTTATACTAGTGTGTATTGTATGATCTTATGATGCTACCAATAAAGCTCGATGATGATAATTAGATGTTTATTGGCTTCATAACCTTGCAAGTAAACCACTTTCATAGTAGCTTGCATTTTAGGTTCATGTTAGCTTAGTTTTGCACCTTGCATATGGAAAGAGCTCTCCTTTTATCTTTCATGGATCTATTGGTCAACAACGCTCATCTTTCCTTTTCTCGATCATATCTTTTGCTCCTTGTCTTTCACATCACAACCTATTCCTGTCATCACAAGGGGTTAATCTTATCATCATATCTATATCCCTAAAAATGTCATTTTCAGAGACATGCATCTACATCATACACATGAGAATTAAACATACATCTATGAGAGAGAATATATATGAGCATTTATAACATACATTTTGAGAAAAATGACAAGATAATACATAAACTGATACATCCATCACAAGTGAGATGTAAACATAAGATATATCAAACATCTAGTAATCTCATATATATAACAATGACATCATACAATATACAATATTAGATCCCAAAATCTAGATCACAAAGTCTCATGATATGTCCAAAACATCTAAACCTAAGCCCTAAACCTAGGACTCGCTGCCACCATCCCAAGGACTTGGTGGTGGAGGAGGTGCTGTCACATCTAGTACTACATCTGATCTACCCACTACTACTAAGTAAGAAGGAGCTCTCTGATCCACCGGTACTGCATGTATGTAGAGACCATGATAGTACGTAGCTTGCGCTGCCTCTCTCTGCCTCTCTGCAAGGGCAACCTGTAGCTACCTCTCTTGACACTTTGTCTTAGCCCTCTGATCTATGAGCTGCTGCTCCCTAATAGCTATAGTGATCCTGAGCTACTGCATGTCTACCTCTAGAGCCTATATCCTAGCTCTTAGGTCCTCTCCTCCCACAAGCTGATCTTTCTGCACCTCTACCTGTCGGCGAGCTGGTCTCGCCTCATCCTCAAGAGTCGCTGATCTCTATCCCCGTGACCATTTTCAGCCACCTGATCTAGATCCCTCACCTCTCCATCACTCTCCCTCTCCCTCTCCCTCCATCCCCTCCATCCCCTCTACCTCCTCCATCTCTGTCATCTCCCCCATCATCCCCCTGAGTTGCTGGCTATACATCTGGCACAGTGAATTTGGGGAATGGAGCCCTACACCTCTCTGCTCTGTAAGCTACTTTTGCACCCGCATTTTCCATGTCTAGAAGGTACTCCGATGGCTCCTGATGTATAGCAGTTATGTCCTGTACTACCTACTAGTAATCCAACATCGGTAGCCAACCATGCCCCTCCTCATCCCGGAACTAAGCATGTGTAGTGGTCTCTGTAGACACCCTCTATTGGCATCCAAACTATCTCCAGACCTGAGTAATAATGAATCTCTCCATAATATCAGAATGCCGACCTACTAGTGGATGACTACAAAGCATGTAATCCAACTCCCACCTATCACCCCACTGCTCGAATGACCTGTAAGGTCTCTAGGTGAATGAGGTGAGCTCATCCAACACCCTGTGATAATAAGAGACATCCCCGATATGAGCTTGAGAGATGAATCCTGTATACCTGTACATATAGGGATACCTACGCTCCCTAGGCTACACTCATGGATGCACTACAACAATGTGCTCCCACACCCATATCTGAGCAAGTATGGCCCTGCACGCCCAAGTCCTGCCATCTCAGTAGATGATCTCATGTAACTCATAGTACATATCAGCTAGAATAGTAGGACCCCACACCATTCGACATGGACGTGCCGACAGATCTGCTAGTAATCTATCCCATCCTAGTGGGAAATCCTTCTGACTCCTATCAGGGATAAGGGCTTGTCCAATAAAAGATGCAATAATACAAGGCATTGGGAAGTCCCTACCAAAGTCATCCATCAACTGATCCCAGCTGATGTGTCGATCTAGGATGGTGACATCCTGGAACATACCCTGGATAACCTGTCTCCCCTCTGTCAGATCCTGATCATAGTATACCTATGCCAACAAATAATCATGTTAGTTTCTATCATATGGATACTTTACAACTATGACTATCTATAAAAATGATTATACTTATAGGCTCTCCATGGCACAGAACCCATAGGATCTGATAGACATCCTCCAGGATGATAGATGCCTCTTTAATAGGTAGATGAAAGGTGTTGTGCTCACTATGCCATCTCTCGGCAAGAGCAGTCAACAACCCATGATCATCTCGGATATGGGGCATCTGCAGTAAGTACCAAAAGCTCATAGCCCTTAAATCAGCCTTGCCCGGATCATCCAGATCTCGGACAAATCACAATCCAGTCACCTGAGGTGCTCTGATACGGAGCACAAGGAAGTGCTCCTATAATTCATTTCAACCACACCAGATGTCAGAACATATCATGAAGGATGTATGAAATCAGTACAAAGCATTTTAAAATCAAACATTCTCAAGACCCATGTTATTTTGCTCAAAAACATTAAAACATGTCAACTTTTTATACTAGGTGACACTATTTTTTGACTAAGTGTCATGCAACACTTTGTCTTATAGCAGTGTGACAATTTCTATTCAGGTGAAACTTCACATAGTGTCACGTGACATTTCATCTCGTGTCCTGTGACACTAGATTCAATGCTCGTGTGACACTATTTTGACCCACAAAGTGTCGCACAACACTTCTCCTCAAAGGGTGTGACACTTATAAAGTGTCGCGCAACTTTTCGCCTAAACTAAAAATTTGAAATTTGAAAAACTATTAAAAAACATGTTTAAATGCATTAAATGCTCATAAATGACCCAACAAAGAGAGTTTTTTTGAAAACATACCAGGGCAGCATAGTGTGGAGGCCGGTTGTACAACTGGGTGCGCTCAAATCGGTGTCTGTGGACCGAAACTGCTACTTGCTGGGCCATTTTCTCTCTCTAAGCTCTCAAGATTCTCAAATCAATAAAAGTCAAATGATTTTGAAAATGACACTTTTTGCTCCTTATATAGCATTTTGACTTTTTTTGACCGATTTTCAAAACACCTCAGAATTGCGCAAAAATTGCACCCCTAGCTAATTTCGACATCCTAGATCCATTTTTGGACTCAAAATCAAAATCTAAGTTAATCTTGATAGTCAAAATTGCATTTCAAAATTTTCTCCCTCTTCTATGCAGTTGGCTAACCATTTGAGGCCTGATCCTTCGATCTTCGCTAGAGCATCTTCATTTCTTCACCCCCATCTCTTTCAAACTCCTAGTCTATCATTCACCTTCATTCACTTCATCTCTTTGAGGTTTGACTTTATCTTTATCCTATATATTTTTCAGTCAAACTAGGGCATGTCTTCACTGGTTGATGGTTATCCTATCATCTTTTCATCTTTGATCATGATTTCTAGTGACTTGATCAAGTTTATTAGTTTACTATTTCTCCTCTACCTAATTTCAATTTTGATGCTAAGGGGGTAGTACTTATCAGTTTTAATCTTTGATTCAACTTTATCATTCAGCTCAGCTTGAGATTTTTATTTTGAGACTTGATTATCACTTAACAGCAATGGTGTTGATCTTGTCTTTTGATTCTTATCTCTTATTTCTAGACTTGATTATCACTTAACAGTAACGGTGTTGATCTTGTGTTTTAATTTTGAGACTTGACTATCACTTAACAGCAATGGTGTTGGTCTTGTCTTTCAGCTTATGCTTATCTTTGTCTTGGCGTGTTCCCAGAATGATCACACGTCTGAGTTGTTTTGTGATCTCAAATCAATCTCACATTTCAATTCTTCTTTGACCACATGTGTTCCCAGAATGATCACACATTCATCAAAGAGGGGCAAATGTATGCACCCTAAAATGGTCGCCTAGACTTTGGGCCTCCATTCAACAATTTATCAAATGCCTGAATCAATATTTTCAAAAATCAGCATTTTATCAATTATATCAATTTCTTTGATCAAATCCTATTTTGTCATTTTCGATTATTTGCCTTGGGCTAACCATTTTATCCTAAGTTTTTATTTATTTAAAAGGAATATTTCCTCCCCTTTTATTAAATAAAGAGCCCCCACTTTTTCTCTTATCCTAAGTTGCACAAATAAAACATTATTCTTATTTTATAAAAAGAAGAAAAACACTTTTTGTCTCATATGGACACAAAAGTCAACTCTTATTTTCTCATTGGAGGATACTTGTGCACATGTATTTCTCCTCTTTGATGCTCCACCCTTGATTAATAATTTTTCCTCTTAATCTCCATGGTCCGTTTCTCCTCATTTCCTATAAAAGAAGAGCTCTCTTCCTCATTCTAGGTCATTCACTTTTATGCTAACTTTATGCTGCAGGAATTCTTGAAGACTTTGTCACTTTTTGGAGATCATTGTTGCATCACATCTTGACTTTCTTCATTGCTTCATAGTTTAGTTTTCATTCTTGCATAGTAGCTTCATATTTTATGCTTTCATAGTTTAGATTTCCTTTCATGCTTTAGAATAACTCATCTAGTTTAATAGGAAGGATTGTAACACTTGCTATTTCCATTTCATAGTTTAGATTGTACTTTCATTTTCATAGCATAGCTTGCATATTTACATCCTCATTCTTAGCTTACTTTCATTTCATTTCATTTGATTCTTAGGGATATTGGCATTCGTGCCCTTGTCTTCATTTGAATTTTTCATAGTGTGGTTTACTAGCAAGGTTATAGGCCTAATAGCTCTAGCTGAGAGCAATATTCAAACTATCCTTGTGACTCCATTCTTAGGGAGTTATGGATCAATTTTTGAGACCTCATTCTTGAGTGTTCTTGAATGTAATGATTCATAGAAGTGCACTATTTTGTGTGTACAGTAACAACTTGAAAAGGAAGGCTAACAATTCTCAAGCTATTCAAGACCTGAAAATGATAGCCCTCATTATGACTCAACTAGAGGCTTAGGAAGTGGAAGCTCTTAAGAATCCAAACTAATTATTTGGTATATTATTATATAATTTATTTTTTTCTATTTTTTTTGTTGTCTTAGTGTTGGCTTTATGGTTCTTTATCTTTAAAGAAACATTTTGTAAATAGGATTTTAAGTCCCTTCATCAGTTGTTCCTTAATCAAACTTAAATATTACACCCATAATATTTTTGGGCTCACAATATCTTATCAATTATATTTCACACATATCAAAAAGGGTTATTTCTAGAGGGGTTGATTGTATATGCAAGGAGTTCCCTAGAATGTTTTTTATCAATCCATAATTTGTTAGACCTTTTCTTATGAAAACACACTCTGATTATTTTAGAGCTATGTTAGAATAAACACCTCATTACTTTATCTATAAGAATTTCATTTGAAATATATTTATTTAAATTCAAATGCATCTCTTACTAGCTTCACACAGAAATTGACTACCATATTGTCAATCACAGTAATGAATCTAAAGGATATGTGACACAAGCAAAAAATGGAAGAACACTCTATATACCACCCATTTTAGATAACACAATCTAAAATTGGTATGTAGATCACTATTACGAATTTAAAACATAAATCATTAGCATTTCTAAAGCTTTATGGTCATTATAGTATAAATTTGTAAATATAAATTATATAAGGGAGGAAACTTAGTGTTTCTTTCTTCCTCATGAAAATGTCAACAAGTCTAGATTTTTCTTCTTAAATGGTTCATGGAATTTTAGTATATTTTTTCCTTGCTTATAATATATTTTAAAATATAACTTGAGTAAGAACCACACATATTTTTTAATCCTATTAAACCAATTTATGGTTAGAATCACCTACTAGTATATCATGTCCAGTTTATAACAATAGTGTTTTATTGATTGTGTAATTTTTTTGAGACAAATACATATTCATAGATAAATAATTTTAAATAATTATAATTAAAAAATAAAATATAAATCTACTTCATGTCATGATATAAAATAGTAAATTATTATCACATATGTGATAAAAAACCTATTATTTGATCTTCATATAAGAATTAAATGCCTTTATAGTTTATTATATGTTTTCATATAGCTAAAGTCAATATTTTCTAGTTCATCAACTATTTGCATACCTTCATTTATGAGAATATAGGTGAATTGGAAGACCCTTTATGAGATTAGGGACTGGAAAGTAACATATTCGATCATCTTCAATTGGTTCCCACCTGCATGCACATACCATCAATCACTAAAATTAGCCATCTCTTAATCTTTAATTTAAAAATCATGATTTCTCTCCATAATGATATTACAATGCATGTACTTTTAAGAATGATAGCAAGCTCACCTAAATTTAGTGATAAAGTTATGCAAGAAGAGAGCAATTTCAAATCTTGCCAAATAGTTTCCTAGACAAAGCCTACCACCACTCCCAAATGGCATAAACCATGGATTTTTAGACAATGCCTACAAATTCAATGAGTAAATTGAATCAAATTATCATTATGTAGTACATAATACTATCCATATCTTTTGATAACTCATAGCTAAAAAAATAAAGATAGTGGGCTGACATACTAGGGAAGACTCATTTTGCCAATGCCATGGATTGAAAGTGAATGGATTAGGGTAATATTTTTCATCTAAGTGCATGGCAACTAGGAGTACATACACTTTCCATCCTTTGGGAATGATAAAGTCTGCATTTGCACTTAGTTAGCTTACAATAGTGTAGCAATAAACTTAAATCAACTTGCTTACCTTAAGAAATATAATTAAATTAAGATTTCACAAAATGGAACCTTTAAATTTAATATTTTGTGTTGCTTCTCTATAAATCCCTTGGCCCACACTACCCAATCAAAGAGATTCTTTTATCACCTAGAAAGAAAATCAAATTAAACAAATTGATGTCACTTTTTATTAAATGATAATGAACCAAGTTGTGATTTCATAAAGAGATATTAATACTAATATTGAATATATAATTATCTAACAAGGGTAGAAGATAGAGTTAATTTATGTACTCACAATGAGTGAATTTCATATCTTGATAGTTGTCCCATGTTAGCTTTCTATTTCCATTATCCTTCAATAGAGAGTCATGCTCAACCTGCCTAATCAAAATATAAGTTAGGTATAAAATATCATGATATCTTAATATTCATGACCACAAGTTATGATTTAAGTCTTCAGAGCAATTAGTTGTATGTAGTTTATAATATATTTAAGACATTTAACTTGTTTGTCTCCTATCTATCAACTAGAAAACTAACATATTTTGAACTAAAGATCAACATCCCATAATTTGAACTGTAGAACTTTGGTTTCCAAGAACCCCTTACTAAATTATTGGTATAAAAGAACTTAAATTATTTCATTCATGATTGAAACTGAAAGCACAATTTACATCTCATTAAGCTACTTTTATCTTGTTATCCAACTTGGTACACTACTCATGCTTAAATGCCTAATAAGTATTACTATTACATAATCTATCATTTTAATTTTTAACTATATAGGTAAATTCTTACCATAAGCTCCTCCATTGCTTGTGGATTGTCTGTGAGAAATTTAATAGCAAATGCCATGGTTGTGGAAGAAGCTTCATAACCAGCAAACATCATAAATAATAAAAAAATCTCCAATAATTTCATTTGACCATGACTCTTCTTTCAAAGTTCTTGTCAATAGATCATTACGAATCACTTCGGGATGTTGTCTTCTTTCCACTATACACTCTTCAACCTTTCTTATGAATGTTTCTCTTCCCTGCATTCCTCATCAGAAAAAAATAATATTTTATCCAAATACATTTATATTGAGCAAATGTTAATAAAATTAGATGAAGTACCTTAATCCCTCTTGTATAACTAGATCCTGGGAATTTAATGGGGATTTGGAGGATAGCTGCCACATATGCCTCAAAAGCCTCATAGATTTCTTTTGAATCTTCATAAGGAGGTAAGTCCAACAAATTTTTGCCCATAATATTCAAGAGAACCTATAATAAGGGATAGGTAATTAATCTTAAGCAAGTTATAACAATTACAATATCATATCTATTGTATTGCATAAAGAAAATAATAATAAAATAGAAAAATCATATAAATTATATCAGTCAACAACTAGAAAGAATTGATAGGACCATCTTATTGTCTTAGTTAACACATCAATTAGACAACATTGATCTTAACATAAATTTTAGATTTTTTTTGAGACATATTTAATCTACCTTCTCACAATTTCTATATTAAAATTAGAACTCCTCTTGATCTCGTTCTTTATCAATATGAAAAATAAATGTTTTATTAGATTTTTACTTTTATGTGTGTTTTAAAATGTTTGTTTTCTTTTGCTACTAAAAATATATAGAAAACAATCAAAGGATTGTAGTTCAATTGGTTGAGCACATTAAAACAGTCCTAAGTACATATTTGATGAATTAGATCCCCTTACACATGACTGCTTAATGAAGATGACTTGTGATTTAGATGCATTCTTACTCAAATAACTCTAATCTACTATATATAAAAAACAATAACATCTATATATTTCAACTTATTTCTTAGAAAAAAAAAAATATATTTTATACCTGATGATATTCCTTTTGAAGATGGATGACACTCTTATTTTGCCATTTCTGCATTGCTACACTGAAGACATTTTGTATATCATCCATGAAGCCTGGCATAAGATTCTCATTCTTCAGCAAATTGGCAGCAGTTCCGTGGAGTTTCCTTTGAAGATCACCATGGACATTGAGTATACCATATTTCCCAACAAGATCTTTAAAAGGCCGGGCGTAATTGGCTTGGAACAACCTTCCCTCATTTTGCAAGACATATTTATTGAACTTCGGATCCACTGATACAACCATGTGTGACCTTCCAAACAAGTTTGTTCTAAAAACTGACTCATACCTGCATTACAAATCATCTTCACTTTCTCATTGCCAAATAATACAAAAGCTCAGAGAATTTATTTCAAATTTTAATAATAAAATAAAATAATAAGTAGAATAAAATTTTCATAGCAAGTTAAATTATAATATTATTATCACATTTAAATTGTGTGCTTTTCTAGTCAAATTCATTGATATTTCTTTCATAAATAGTGATTCACAGGAACTCAACACTTATTGTGATTAAGTGATGTTCATAGAAGTGAAGCATTGAGCCTTCCCACAAGATCACCCTTCTAGTACTACTCCAACTTAACTAAAGTTAACTGTAAAATTTCTTCAAAATTAAGCCCACTTAACTTATTACACCAAAAAGAAAAAAGAAAAATCATAACCCCACCAAACAGAGAGGAATCCAGAAATTCCTCAAAGAGAGTCACAAAGGAATTTTGCTACCCACAGGTATGGAAATCAGTACTGAGACAAACTTAACACAGCAGAAGGGATATAAAAGGAAGCAGATTTGATTACCTATTCTCATGATCTTGAATGAATTGGCGTGGTTGAACAGATGTGAGGCCTCGATAGAAACTGATGGATTCTCCAATGACTGGCCATCCACTAGATCCACGTGGCAGTGACATTTCCTGGCTTTTGCATAACATTTTCTATACAAACAATGTCAGTGATAATACTGCTTCCATCACAGTGATAATACTGCTCTCATCACAACCCAATACAAATACCCCTCCATTTCTAAAGATTAGAGACCTGGAAATTCATACTCTGTGAGCTCGATGAGGTCTCCTTAAATACATTTTTTATCAACTCTCAATAATTTTTCTTCAATACTTTAAAAATGGTATTAATTTTTTCAATCACTAAAGATGCTTTTATTGTAAGAAGATTCTAGTAATTTCTACCAACAACTTTGCGGGTTAAGATGAAATTTTCCAGAATAGTAATTATTTAGTAGTTTCTGGAAATTTACACCTTCTAGAAGGGTTTCCAGAAATTTCTCAAATGCAAAGTCCAAAATATTAAGTGAATTAGATTATTCTAGAGGCCTCCAGCTGGATTAGGGATTAGGTAAAGTTTCTAATATTATATTTAGAATGTTCTAGAAATGAATGTCCGGTATGAGAAAATATTCTAGAATTTTCTATGTAACTTCTAAGCCTTCTATAAAAAGGCATTTTGTAATTGTGTTTCAAGCAAGCAATAAGAATAGATTTATCTGCAGCAGCACATTTATAATTTCTGTGTATTTATTAACAAATCTGTATTTTTATTTTTGGTTTGAGGAGTGGATCCAATCCATCCTCCCCTACAAAATTGGTATCAGAGCCAATGGTAAAAGACCTTGGAGAGTCTGGAGGGGTAGAGGAATCTATAAATGGAGTGCTGCGAAGGAAGATGTTTGTAAAGATGAAAAGAGAGCAAGGTGCCAAGGATACATTTTGCTGATTGGAAGGAGATACCAAACTTGGCTATGCACGGGAAAACTGCCAATGCAAGAAGATGTTTGATTGCCCATTAAAGACAATAAGATCAATGTAAGTTCTCTTTGTTATCTCTGTTATAGAGGAGCTGTGTGAAGAAAAGTGTTTTGCGTGATGGGGCTGCTATGTGAAGAATAAGGGTGTAAATTGTTTAACATGCTTACATGTGAAATGAAGTAAAGAACTTGTAGTGTTTGGTGAAGTTGTTGTTTACTAAAAGATTTTATTTTTCAATGGTCTGTTATTTGTGTGGCATAAACGTTTTATGTGTTGGGTAAAGCATATATGCCAGGAGAAATAAGTGTTTGTGAGAAAATTTATCTGTCTAGATATGAAGGTTGTTGTCGTCAAGAAGTGGTCATGAAGATTTGAATTCAGAAAATTTTGAGAAGGAAAGTGCCTTATTTATTACAAAGAGTTAAATCATTTAATTCTAATGGGAAAAGCTGGTAGAGTTAAGAAAGAAAAATCAAATAATTTAGAAGAAGAATTAATAAAGGTGAAGAGAGAAAATATAAATTTAATATGTGAAAAAGGTCTTTTGGAGGAGGAATTGGCAAAATTAAGAAAAGAAATGGCTACGCACATAAGAGAGGGGTTAGCAGAAAAATGTAAACTTCAAGAAAGAATTTGTGTTTTTTATGACGAATTAGACAAAGCTGAAAAGAAAAATAAAGAGCTAGAAAAAAAGTTAAAGTTGTTTGATGATACTAAGAAAATAAATGACGATTTAGAGGAAAAAATGAAGAAGCTAGAAGAAGAGAATAACACATACAAGAAGGAAATCACAAAACTAACAGAAAAGAATGAATGTTTAAAGGAAAATAAATTAGTGCATGATGTTTCATGTAGTACAGAGGATTTGAATTTGTCAATTGAGAAGTGTGATTTTGTTGAAGTTATTTGTAAAAAAGAGTGTGATGATGAAAATATAAGTTGTAATGATAATGAAAAAGACACTAGTTGTTTTGATGGCAACATTGGTTTGAAGATTATGAAAAGAATGGGATACAAGGGTAAAGGACTAGGAAAGAATGAGCAAGGAATGAGGAATATAATTGAGCCTAAAATTAGGCCAAAAGATGAAGGTCTTGGATATGCTACAGACAATGAAAATATGCATACAGGTACAAGTGAATCAACTAAAGGAATGAAGTCTATGCAGTGTTCGCATTGTAATAGGAAAGGGCATACAGAGGATAGATGTTGGGATCTACATCCTTGCAGTATTTGCGGTTTGAAGAGTCATTGTGAAAAGACATGTTGGAATAAAGTATCAAAGAATGCTTCTACGAAAGGTTACATGAAAATGGATTGTGGATGGAGCTACGGATCAAGTTGGCAAAAAATTACAGGTATGATCAAGAATTTGTTCAAGTATAAAAATTCACATGTGAAAGCTAATGGAAATGGAAATTATAGCAAAAGTAAAGACATAAAAAATATTTATGGCAAGACATCTATAGATGGAAAGATTCCAGGAAGTTCCAGATCCAGGTTTTGAAGAACTGTCGCAGTAGTTGGACAAAGACAAAGGCATCAATAGATATGAAAAATGACATTTTGGAATAAGGCAAAAGAAAGGCATTGGCATCAGGAAAATGAAAGGATGTTGATAGTAAGAGAAGACAAGAGGGAAGAGAAAAAAGAATTTGAATGCTGCAGCATTTGTGGACAAAATTCAGGGAATAAGATCTTGATGTATAATTATAGATTTTGATGTAATTAGTGGTAGAAATTAGGGGGGAGTGTTAGAAGATTCTAGTAATTTCTACCAACAACTTTGCGGGTTAAGATGAAATTTTCCAGAATAGTAATTATTTAGTAGTTTTTGAAAATTTACACCTTCTAGAAGGGTTTCCAGAAATTTCTCAAATGCAAAGTCCAAAATATTAAGTGAATTAGATTATTCTAGAGGCCTCCAGCTGGATTAGGGATTAGGTAAAGTTTCTAATATTATATTTAGAATGTTCTAGAAATGAATGTCGGGTATGAGAAAATATTTTAGAGTTTTCTATGTAACTTCTAAGCCTTCTATAAAAATGCATTTTGCAATTGTGTTTCAAGCAAGCAATAAGAATGGATTTATCTGCAGCAGCACATTTATAATTTCTGTGTATTTATTAACAAATCTGTATTTTTATTTTTGATTTGAGGAATGGATCCAATCCATCCTCCCCTACATTTATTGTTGTCTTGTTGCAATGAGTCCCACAGTCCAGTATCACATGTTACCTAAGTTTGACTCCCTTCACATGTTAGATCTGGATTACCTTATTTTTACCGTCGTTTTCTCCCGATTTTCTCTGCTCTCGTTATATACGCACTTTTCGTTTTCGCAGCAGCACGTGTAAAAAAGTGTTATATTCAAGATATGTATTGATGGTTGACAGCGAATACCAAAATTATTGGTTTCATAAGGAATACCAAAATTAACCGTTCACATAATGATAATGGTTTCATTGTTTTAAATAAGTAATAATCGTACAAATTCTTTATCAACAGATTTTATGATTAAAATGATTTACAATTTAAGCAATTTTGATGCTGTGAGTTGTCATATTATAAGTACTATTTCAACTTTAAGAAACCTTGGAAATACTTGAAAAATAAGGAATCTTAGTACCAAAGAAAACAACAGAAAACAACAGACCTTACCTTATGTATTTACTGAAATGCTCAATCTAAATTTACTATAATTGTACATAATGTCAAGTTTTAATTGTACATTCTATTTTTTAACTTTTCTATATATTATTTATTTTAAACTGTACTAATAAATGAGTTCCAGTGAAGAAGCTCATGTATACCTATATCTAAACAAGTCACTATAAAGGCCACTCAAAAGCCATCTACAAATACTTACGAGTTGCAAAAGACGATTGTACTCATGATGATGGATCATTTTCTCTGAAATAAGCCTCAGGCAACTGTTCAGAGAATCTGGAAATTTTCTTCTCAGCTGTATATGATATTGCCCAAGATGCTTTGGTTTTTCAAAGCTGGGATATCGGCACCCATTTAAGAAAAATTGTAAGTATCGATTTTTTAATATAAACTAACAATTATATTTATAAAAATAATCTGTATAAAATATCTTGAGAAATATTATTCTTGAATAAATAAAACATCACCATTAGAATAACCCTCCATACCTCTTTGTGTTTTATTTATAGTGGTACATGTTGGTGAGCTCAATGATGAAGGAAGCTGAATGGGCTAAAACTGGATATAAGCCATCATTGCAAGAATACATAAAAAATGGAGAAATATCATTTGGGGTCGGACCCATGATTTTTTGGTCAATATGTTTTGTAGGGTCTAAAATTTCAGAGTAAATGATCTATCATCATGAGTACAATAGTCTTTTGTAACTCGTAAGTATTTTTAGGCAGCTTTTGAATGACCTTCAAAGTGACGAGGTATTGAATTCTTTATTACAATTGAGTTATTTATGAGACATTAAATTTTCACAGTTTTTCTTCAAATTAGTTGTTTGATGTGAGATTCTTTTCCATCAATTTTTTGGATCAAACTTTACGTTTCATCATCATGATATAAAATGAGAACTAAAAGAAAAAACTGGTTCCTTTAACTCTCGTTTTACATCCCAATAATAAATTATGAAATATAATTTGAAACATTGATAAAAAGAATCCCACAAAATTGAATCTAAAATCAACACAAATAAATTGTATTATACATATTCATCCTTTGAAAATGCTGAAAATAAATTATTCTTATGTCTTTCAGAGGGAGAACAAGGAAGGAGAGCTCAACACTATGTCATTGTTCTTGAGAGAATACCCAGAGGTGTCGTTTGAGAATGCTACAGAGTGGATTAGACAAACAGTAAATGACAGCACGTTAAAATTACTAAAACAGTTGGTCCAGCCTAGTGTTCTCCCTCGCGACTGCAAGCAGTTGTATTGGGCTACACTCAAACTTATCCAACTATTCTACCTCAAGACCCGTCACATCTGCCTCTGAAATGCTTGAGAATATCAATGCAGTTCTCTTTGATCATGTATTATAAAATCTAAAACAAAGTTTTCCAACAAGATCAATTATTTCTATTAACAAAGTGTTGGAAAAATTGTCGATTGCTCCATGGCGTGGATAACATTTTGCTTAAAATATTATGGGGAGTTCATCATGTAATGAGCTAAGCTTCATATCGATTTTCTTTGATAAAAAATGAAAATAAATAAAGTATTAGAAATATAGTCTTGCGTCCCTTTTTTAAATATCATTCTTTTAAGTTTTGGCATTATTTATCTATGATATTTAATAGATATAGTTCATTTAGTAGAAGCATTTAATTTATAAGTTTAATTAGAGTGTCATTACTTTGTGGTTGAAGTTTCAGATTTGTATTGAAGATAGAAATATTAAGAAAGTATTTGATAGATATAGCTCATTTATTAGAAACATTTAATTTTATAAATCTAACTTAGAATGTCATTACTTTGTGGTAGAAGTTACAGATTTGTATTGAAGATAGAAATATTAAGAAGATATTTAATAGATATAGCTCATTTATTAGAAACATTTAGTTTTATAAGCCTAACTAGAATGTCATTACTTTGTGGTAGAAGTTACATATTTGTATTGAAGATAGAAATATTAAGAGGATATTTAATAGATATAACTCATTTATTAGAAGCATTTAGGTTTATAAGCCTAACTAGAGTGTCATTACTTTGTGGTCAAAGTTACAAATTTGTATTGAAGATAGAAATATGAAGAGGATATTTAATAGATATAGCTCATTTATTAGAAGCATTTAGCTTTATAAGCCTAACTAGAATGTCATTACTTTTTGGTAGAAGTTACATATTTGTATTGAAGATAGAAATATTAAAAGAATATTTAATAGATATAGGTCATTTATTATAAGCATTTAGATTTATAAGCCTAACTAGAATGTTATTACTTTGTGATGGAAGTTACAAATTTGTATTGAAGATAGAAATATGAAGAGGATATTTAATAGATATAGCTCATTTATTAGAAACATTTAGTTTTATAAGCCTATCTTAGAATGCCATGTTACTTTGTGGTAGAAGTTATAGATTTGTATTAAAGATAGAAATATTAAGAGTATATTGAAAAGATAAATTTTTTTATAAAATATGTAACCTTATTAATTAGGTAGAATATTTTTAAAAAGTTTTAAAAAATAAATTGATTTTTTATACAATGTCAATTATATAATATCAATTTTATAATATAGAAATTTCTCTTTAGTGTTTTTATGTATTTTTTTTGTCGATGCATATTTTGATATAAGTAGTTTTAGTAAAAATAATAGTTTCAAAAATTCAAGATTAGTTGAGTTAAATAGAGCACATTCAAAACTTTTCTAGAAATAGTCTAGTCATTAGGCAAGTGGTTGGAATCTTTTTAGATCTGATTTATAATAGCTATTGAGTAGTACTCTTACTCATCCATAAAATGTATTAATTGATGGGATACATTGTTACTGTTGAAACATATTAAGATGAAGAAATTGATTTCTTCACAACATTTATAGGGTGGAGAATGTCTCCTTAGAAACAACAAGCTAGTTATCTTAAATATAGCCTTAACATAAGCATATAAAGATCATCTTAAAAATAAGAGGAAATATGCTAATCCTTTTTATTCAAAAAAAAAAAATCAATAGATGAGTTAATATTTTATAGAAAAAAAAAGTATACACACATATACATGCATATATATGTACACATGCACTAATCAATTTTGTCATCTTCTTTGTAATACCTATATTTACACATGAAATGACTTGCATACCTTTCTTACTTAGATCTCTAGTAAATATTTTCTTATCTAGATCTTTCCTTTGTTATCATCACGTTTGTTATCTGTATTTGTAAAATTGATGATAAATGTGGTAATCCTTATAATTTTTAAGACTAACATACTTATTATATCCATATTGAAAGAGTCATAAACATCTATTCTCATTCAATAAGAACTAGCATTATGTTAAATGTGTATTTTCATGAGAACAAATATCCTCTAAGGTTATATGATATTTTTGTAAATAAAATTTTGAATAATATGTTTTATGCTTCATAGTTATATACCTACATATTGATCTTGTCAGTACAAATATATGCAACCTATGCTATAAGATTTTACGTCATTTTTTTTTAATTTCATAGATTTGAGGTTTATAAAAGAAAATATTGGACAAATAACCAATGAGGATTGGTGTACAATCCTATTGGATTTGATCTGATCTTTGCTAAAATGTTAGAAGATGAAAGAGACTTGTTCTTGGAACTCCCTTATGACTCACGTCCCAAAGAAATGATTTCCACTAAGAAAATAATTCTTTAAAGCTCATTTTTGCAATTAGATTATTAATTCAATTCTTTCAAATCACATTTTTATTTATTATTACAGTTTGAGTATTGTTTTCATGTTTGCAGAATAGGAATAGATCATATGAATTAGTAGATCTACCATCCTTGGTTTTAGTCATTGCAGTATTTGGAACATTGTTGATTGGAATAAGTGTTAAGACATGTGAAATGGGATCACTCATTATTCCATTCGCCCTCTACAACTATTTGTGCTCTAATTTATACTAGAAAAACTAGTTTCTTTATGTATTTAAATTATTCAATCCTATAAAATTTAGAGATGGAATTTTATTGTTAAAAGTTTGTGTGTATGCTTTGATGAAAATTTCTCATTTTCATGTATGTTGAATGTGCATTATTTTAATGGTATAGTGTTTAGTTTTTATCCCATAAAGTTGATTGATGGTGTTTCAATGGTGGATATGTTGAAGAGGTTGGGTATAACAATGCATAACCTTAAGGAAAATTACAAAGGACTTACAAACTAAGATGTACTTCCTCAAAGAAAGATACAAAACTATCAAGAGGAACTTGTTCTATCTTATACAAATATACATAAACATAAATTAGTAAAAATAAACAAGCCTTCAACAAATTACCTTCAATGATTATTGGGGAAATAATTTGACCATGAATTATTGTTTCAAGTGACCAACTTTATGAAAAATACCACACATAAATTTGTTGTATTAATAATGATATTTTGATTGATATGCTCATAAAAGAACACAAACCAAATTGGTCTTTATTATTTTATTCAACACATATTTTCTAAACATATTCCACACACTCTTCAATACCAGCACACTAAAATAATATTTAATATATGTCAACTTCTTCCACAAAATCCTTAATTAGGTTGGCCAAAAAGAGAACAAACATAATTTTGGTGAATACGGTCCCACTCCAAGAAATTAAGGGGGACAAAAAGCATCATAAGACATCTTTCAAAATAGATCCAAATAATTAGCATGGAATAACACATCTTATAAAGTCAACAACAAACATAACATGTATAGAAATAATTTAGCGCATAACCAGTCAAATCAAAAACATAAAATCCATACAATAAGTTCAATGGATATCTTAAAAGGACATGGTAAGAACCAAAACAACATATTAACTCAAGTTCCAACACAATTTTGGACTAAAAGAATAAGGCTTAAATAAGAAAACTGATCCAGTCATCCAAGAGTTATAAAAAACCACATTGTGGAAAAGTAGAACATCATAACTATCTTATAGAGAATAGTATTGACACAATGGCGAGTGGAGGAGGAGAGCGCAGAGGATGTCAGGGTTAAAATTCAAATTTGAATTTGGGTCGGATTGGTGTGGCAGGGGATGGTGCTAGTCTTATCGCTACAGGCAAGAATCATGGAGTTTCTAAGGGAGACGGGGTGCAAGGCAAGGGTCCTAATGAGGGACAAAAACCTGGGGACTCGAGGGTCCCAGTTGTTGTGATATGGGGGTTCAACAAGCGGTCACAAGAAAATGGTTGTCCCTTTTTGGTGTCAAAATCATAGGTAAGTATTCGCTACCTGGCTATCAGGAGCTTTTCTATTGCTATCCCTGATCAGATCATTGAATTTAGCATTGCTAAGATGGAAAATTCCTTGGTGGGTCATTTCCTAGGTGTAAGGCTGAACATTGAGGTGGTTCGTGCTTATGCCAAGAGGAAATGGGTGTTAAAAGGGCATGTGGATATATTTGCTATGACAAAGGGATGTCTTTCTTTTTTATTCTCTTGTGAAGAGGAACAATTGAAGATTTTATGTAATGGGCCTTGGGTTATAGGTAAAAATACTTTGATCCTTCAAAAATGGTACCCTAATCTTGTGTTTGAGGATGAAATGATGGTTCAAGTCCAAGTCTGGGTCAAGTTTCCTGGTATTCCTTTGGAGTTCTGGATGGAGGATGTCTTTTCTAGGATAGCCAATTCCTTCGGGGAGCTTCTATCGATTGATCCTATTATGGATTCTAGAAGAAGATTCACTTATGTGAGAATTTGTGTAGGTGTGATGAAAGAAATTGATATACCTAAAACTATTAGCATCAATTCTAAGCTTGCATCCTAGGAGTAGAAGATCTAATATGAATCCATCCCTTTTGCCTGCTTGTAGTGCAAAAAAAATTGACACTGGGTGAAGAAGTGCTGGACTAAGGAAGTCCAAAGGAAACTGAAGAAGTGGGTTCTAGTAGGAAAGATTCACGGTGTTGGAGATGATTCATATATGAATCCCCATCCCATAAATGTGGAAGCTTCTTTTCAGAGTTCAGATTCTATCAATCATGTGCAGGAGAATGTTATCGCTAAAAATGAAACTAAGGTGAGAAATGGGTCCCCACAAGGGATGGTTGGGGAGAGTAATATTGAGCGTGTGGTTGAGAATCAGGGGGAAAGTGAAAAATATCTAGAGGTGTTTGTTAAGGATACCTCTGAAGAGGATGAGAAAACCTCAAGCATGAGTAGCAGTCCTAATTTGAGACTGACAGTAGATATGAGGCAATTTGTATAGAGCCCTATTTCCCTGGATGGCCAGGATGATGGGAAGGATTCTCTTGATTGGCAAGATGCTAAAAAATGCATTGTTTTAGGGTATGGAGAATTAGAATCATTTTTTATTTCTCTACAAGTGATTAAGAGTACATTCTCAAAAACCATTACCCTGAAATGGGGAGATGCTGAGAATATTTGCCAAGCTTTACAGGGGTGTGAGAGTGGGCTGCAAGATGATGATTGACCCTTGAGGAGGTTAAAAAATCTAAAAACCATAAGAAAAAGAATAATACTTTTTTCATATATACAAGGATCTCTAAAACTGAGGATGTTGGTGGGAGCTTACCCTCACCAGGAAGACCTTCAAATAAAACAAATGGCCTTGGAGGCTAACAAGAATATAGCGAATGGAAGCCAGAAGACCATCCTAGAGGTTGTCCCCTTTATCAAGGTATGAAGATTATCTCTTGAAATATTAGAGGGTTAAACAATCCTCATAAGAAAGATATTGTTAGGAATATGATTAGAGATAATAGACCTAATATTTTTTTGATCCAAGAAACTAAAATGCCTAAGGAGAAAGTTGGAAATCTTAGATTCTTTAAGGATTGGATAATTTGTGGGTTTGATTATAAAGGGGCCTCGGGATGTATTATTACCCTTTGGAATAGTGATGTTATTAAAGGGGATGTTCTCTTCCAGGAAAATAATGTAACTTGTATCAGATTTAGTCATATAAAGGATGGTTACTCTTGGGTGCTGACCAATATTTATGCCCCTAATACAAAATCTAGGAGAGAGTCCTTTTGGGTTCTCTTATCTCATTTGAGAAGCATTTTTTAGTCAGAAGGGTCAATTTTCATGGGAGATTTTAGCACTCCTCTAAGAGAAAATGAAAAAATGGAGGGGAGTCAGTCCAATATTGATATCAGAATGCATTTGATGAATTTTATTGATAAGAAAAACCTCCATGATGTGGAGCTGCAGGGAATTAATTTTAGCTGGAAAAATAGAAGAAATGGCAAGGACCTCATTTTGGTCAAGTAAGAAAGAGCTTTAATAAGTAATGATTGGTTCCTTCATTATTATTTTTCTCTATTCGCTCATGTTAGGGTTGGATCTAATCACCACCCTATAACCTTTTTGGCTGATCCGTTATCTATGAAAAGGAATTTCCCTTTTAGATTTGAGAAGATGTAGACCTTGCATCCACAACTGGAATATAAAATTGAGGAATGGTGGAAGATTAATATTAAAGGAAATGTCATGTATATTCTTACTAGAAATTTGAAATTGGTTAAGGATAATATCAAAAGTTGGAATAAGGAGACTTTTGGGAAAAAAAATTCCACTAAGACTAAGATTTGTCAGGAACTGAAGGAGATCTAGGAGAGCATTCAATAGGAAGGCTATGATAATATTTTGAGAGAGAAGGAAAATGAGAAGCTTGTTGAGCATCATGATATTGTTTCTAAAGAAGAGATCTTCTGGAGACAAAGGTCTCGTAAGTTATTTCTAAAGGAAGGGGACAAGAATACCAAATATTTCTTCATGTCTACTCTTAAGCATGGAACAGATAACAAAATCTCTAATATGATTATTGATGGGTCAAGATCTAAAGATGAAGAATCTTTTAGATTGGAGGCTAAAAATGTTTTTCAAAATCTTCTTAAACAGGATATCGGATTGGATCAGAAAGCTCAAAGGGAGTTCCTGGACTGTATCTCCTCGATCTTGAATGAGGACCAGAATGCCATGCTCACTTCTATCACTTATAATACTGAAATTAAAAAGGATTTTTTTTTCCTTTGATGGGGACAAGGCCCCGGGCCCTGATGGTTTTCCCCTATTTTTCTTCTAGAGTTTTTGGACTATTTTGGAAAAGGATGGTACCATCATGGTGAAGGGGTTCTTTGGAGAAATAAAAATCCTGAAAGAACTGAATGGTACTTTTATTTTTCTCATCCCTAATAAACAAGGGGCTGATAAAATAGACCAAATAAGATTGATTATCTTATGTAATACTGCTCATAAGATTATTTCCAAATTTTTGACTTCTATGATTCTTTCCATTTTTCCTTCTCTCATATCTTGGCAGTAGAATGGATTTGTCCCTAGTAGACACATTTTGGATTCTATTATCTTTGTTCATGAAAATGTGCATTCTCTAGTTATGTCCAAAAAGGAAGCCTTCATATTGAAACTTGACTTATCCAAAGCATTTGACAATGTTGATTGGGATTTTCTGAAGAAGGTTCTTAAGGATTTTGGTTTTAATCAAAGAATTATTGATCTTATTTATCATCTCATTTCTTCTTCTTCCTTCTTGGTTTTGGTTAATGGCTCTCCCACCCCTTTTTTTAATCCTCTAGGGGTTTGAGGTAGGGGCATCCTTTATCTCCCATCCTCTCTATTTTTATGGCCAAATATCAAGGAAGATTTATTGAGAGAATGGTCCAGACTGGGAATTTTAAGGGATTGAATCCTTCCTCAGCTATTTAGGTTTGTTATCACTAGTAGTTTGTGGATGACTATGTTTTTTTAGGGGAAGCTTCAGTTAAAAATGCTATTAATATTAAGAAGGCCTTGGACCACTATGGGTCAGCTTCGCGACAACTCCTTAACTGGGCAAAAAGTTCGGTATTCTTCTTCAATGTTCCTAAAAGAAGATAATTTAGAATAATGAAGATTTTGGGGTGTGAGATGGAGCCTATACCTAACACTTACCTAGGTCTTCCTCTTTGTCTAGAGCTGCCTGATTCTTTTTGGAGTTCTCTCATGGATAGATTTCACACAAAGATGACCGGATGGAAGGGTACTTTGTTGAGTTAGGCAGGTAAGGTTCAGATTCTTAGATCTACCCTTCAAAGTTTTCTTCTTTATGCCCTTAGTATTTAAAAAATTCAAAGAAAGTATGGGGAGGCCATTGAGAAAATCTAGAAAATGTTTCTATGGGCTGGGATGGAAAAAAACAAAAGGATAGCGCTTATTGCTTGGGAGAAAGTGTGTAGGCCTTTGGATAAAGGGGGTTTAGGGCTACACATAATTAGAAGCCTTAATGATCATCTTATTGCCAAGCTCATTTGGAGATTCTACAATTCAAATGGGGAATGGACTTCCATATGGAGGAATAAGTACAATAAGGATAATCCTACTCTTCAAATCTTTCTTAATAACGACACCATCCCTAGGGGATCCTTTATATGGAAGAATGTCATAAGAAATAAGGAGATCATCAGAAAAGGTGTTAAATGGAAAGTGGGGAATAGTAGGACTACATAGTTTTGGGAGGAGGCTTGGCTGATGGATACACCCCTGAAGGAAATTCCTGAATGGAAGGTCTTTGAGGACCAGTGAAAAAGAAGGTTTGGTATCAAAGTTGTTGATTATTGGGATAGAGACCATTAGGTTGACCTATCTATTATTCATCAATATCTTGGTCGGCTCAATAAATCCTTTAATTCTTGAACTTTGATTGAGGAAGAGGACAACCTTATTTGGAGGTATGATAGTAATGGTAATTTCTCTATATCTTCTTTGTATAATCAAGATTTTCAGAATCAAACCAAGCCTTGTTGGGCTAAAGCTTGGATTAAAGGCCTAACTCAAAAAATTAATGTTTTATTTTGGATTATGCTCCAAAATAAGATCCTCACTTCTAATAACTTGAAAAGAAGAGGAGTGAATATGGCTAACATTTTTTATTTATGTAATTGGGATGAGGAAACTATTAACCATATTTCCATCCATTTCCCTTATGTCCACAAGATTTGGGAAAAATGCTTAAAACTTCTAAATGTGGATTGGATTTTCCTAGAGGATTTACAGAGCCTATTCACTTCTTGGATTCCTCCTTCAAGGAATGAAACTATGATTAATGTATGGAATTTCATCTTACCCTATATCTTTTGGGGGTTTTGGAAAGAAAGGAATAATCTAATTTTTAGAAATAAGGTTTCTAATGAGAAGGTGATATTCCATAAAATCAAAGAGCTATGCTTGAACATTTTTATCTTAAGGGGAACATGTTTAAACCTTCTAATATGGAGGACTCTATTTTCTTTGATAAGTAGAAGATTAAAGGGAATTTGAATCAATGTAAGAAAGATTCTTTGTGAAATGATGCTAGATGGGATTGTCCTCCTAATGGGTGGATGAAGGTTAACATTGATGGTGCTTTGAAAGGGAACCCTAGGGTGGCTAGTTGTGGCATGGTGTTAAGAGATGAGAATGGTGTTTGCAAAGGTCTTAGAGCCATTCCTCTTGGTTCCCAAACTAATCATGTTGTGAAGGCTAATGCGGCCCTCCAAGGCTTAATTTTGGCTAAGGAGAAGGGTTGTAGGACACTTTGGGTTGAAGGTGACTCCTTAAAGATTATAAAATATTTAAATAAGAACTCAATTCCCTCATGGACTATTCATAATGTTATGAAAAGGGCTCAAATCCTAATAAAATCATTTGAAGAATGTGTCATCACACATAACTTCAGAGAAACAAATGCCATCACTAATTGGGCTGCCAGTGTGGCTTGCAAGTTGGAGAAAATGATGACATGAGATGACAGGAGTGATTTGCCTTTTTAGGCGAAATCATTAATAGATAGTGACCATTTATGGAGTAGGTATAAAGTGTGCTAAATGGTTTTTTTAATGATGATTATTGATTACAAGGTGAGGTTTCATTATTTATTTCCTCGTGGGAAGTACAACTTGGTAAGGATGCATCTGATTTGGCACAGATTCTAGGTCATTTTTGCTAAGTTTAGTCTTGGCAATTTTATTTACAATGGTATTCTAAGTTTTTATAGTGATATTAAAAAGGGATTTCAAAGAGATAATATGGGAGGTAGTACAAAGAGATTTGAATCGGTAAACTGTGAGGAATGGAAACAAAATAAGGAGGTGTGGGATAATTTGAGGAAAGGTGGGATGGGGACCTTCATGGAGAGGTTGCATGGTAGAAACCCTACTGTGTCGATACCGTTTTACAAAACCTAGAAGAATGGAATGGTTGTTATGGGAAATCAATTAATGGAGGTCATAGAGGAAATCATAGCGGAATCTACTGGCATGAGTATAAAGGGCTTAAAGTTTTATAGAGACATAAGCATTTCTGACAAAGCGCTTGAGAAGTTCCATGTTACTTAGATGGAAAAGTTGAGACTGGCGAAGGAGGATACCTCCTACTTTAACCCTAAGCACATTTCTTGGTCGTGGAGGTATGCATTATTTTCTATTATCAACTATATCACACTCGATGCTAGATTTACCAGAGCTTATGGGCATCACTTTATGTTGCTAAACCACTTTAGACATAATGTGAAGATTAATCTTCCAATTTTTATTTGTTGAGTTCATTGGATTCCACCATTATTAGTCTTCAGAAGGATCCGAAAGGAGACCATGCCTCATCAAGACCTTATGGTTTTGGTGTATGATCTCTTTAAAATAAACAAAGTTGTGAAACCTTTTTTGAAGAGTCATACCAGGGATGATGAAGAAACAGAGGGCGATGAGGAGGATATGTATGGGGAGGAAATAGAGGATGAGGAGGAGGAACCCTCTGAGGATTTTTCTCTGAAAAAGGCCAAGTTTAAAGGCTCATATTATAAGAATAATGCTAAAAGGGCTTCTGTTGAGGTCTCTAATATTGAGAAATGCACCAAAGATGAGGGTTTTGAAGAGGAACAAGGGATACATAAGAAAACAAGGAAAAAATGTGAAAGTATTGGTACAAAGAATAAGAAAAAAAAAGGCGATAAAGAGGAGAATTGTTCTTTCCTCGGAGGATGAAGAGAACCAGGAGTAGGAGAAAAGTGTTAGGGAAAATATTGGGGAGGAGATAGTTGAAGAGGGTAGGTTGGAGGTCAACATTGGAAATCTGGATGAAGGCCAAATTCCTATAGAAAAGGAGAAGGATAATTTGGAAAATGCCTACCTAGCTATGGAAGAGATTGTGGATAGTATTGAAAAATATCTTATAGGAACCAAGGAGACTAAGAACACTCCTAATGAGAACACTGAAAAAGAAACTAGTGGGAAAAAATATTTACCCAAAGACAAGATTTTCTTGGTGGATTTTACCTACACTCTTGGTAAAATGATGGATGATGCAGAAAATATTAAAAAGGATTTATGGGTGATGGGCAGCGAGGTTAACATCATTAAGAATACCAGTCTAGGGGAAAAAACCTGTTGTTGTGTGCTTTGATGAAATGAAAGATGTGGTTGGTAGAGAAGAGGCTTTTACTTTTATGGTTGACAAGGTTTGTGAGATATAAAAAAGACTTAAAGAGAAGGAGGATAGAGCTACAAATGGAAACTTTGAGGACAAGCTCCATATGCTAAATAACAAAATGGAAAATTTAGAGGATTCTGTGAGGAAAATTGGTGAGCAATGCCTTGTTAGTCTCAGGGCCTTTACTGAACAGGCCAAGATTTTGGTTGACAAGATGGTGCAAGAGAAAGATGATAAAGAGGCTAAGGAGATGAAAGAAACTACAGGGTAGGAAAGCCTACATGGGCTAGTACAAAAAAATCTAACACCAAAGATGACAAGGAGGGTAAGGACCTGGAGGACCTCAAGAACTCTACTGGGTAGATGCATCTCATGATGATCTAGGCCGAAGACCTTATGAAGTGCATGTAGCCATCATTTTTGCAGTTGTCCTATCTTTTTGTTGTCCCTATTGGGGCTTTTTTGTCTTTTTCCTAATTTTTAAGTTGTTTACTCTATTGTTCTAGCTTCTGTTCTTTGGTGTTGTGGCACAGTTCCTGTAAACTTTAACACTATGATTTTATTATCTGTTATAGGTTTTGGGTCCTTGTAAAACCTATTTTTACTTAATCAAAACTATCTTATAGAGAAAACCATCATCTAAAATATTAATGAAGATAATGCACAAGTTTTATAGCAATTCCCTCTAAATCACAATACTATAAATTTATCAATGCATAACATTCTCGAGACTAATTTTGATAGGCAATCAAATTGTCAACAAACTTGAACTACCAACCACATAATCTGTAATGGTTAAAACCTAAAACTTTATGATTTAAATATCCATAGAACATAAACATTATATCTAGAACCAAAATATATAATAAAAAAATATGGAGGAATTCAAATCACTCTTTCATAAATTCTTCAAATACTCTTTCCTACATATTTCATCTTCCAACATTGTATCATTCTTCATGCAACAAATGAAACACTAGAGAACATTGGAACATTTAAACATATATCAAGTTGAAATCAATGAAAACACTAAATCATATTTCTAAAACCTCTCTCTCTCTCTCTCTCTCTCTCTCATGTGTCAATTGCTAGATCAACATAATCACTAAACCTTTAATGTTTTCCACTCTTATGCTCATGTTTAGTGTTATATCTAGCTAATGAATAATATTAAGCCAAGCCTAAGACCATATATACTTTAGGCTCTACAAAATATAGGTGTGTATCTCTAAATGGAATTAAAAATGAATAATGCTAATGATGTTATTACAATGTCTAGCAGATGACTTCACATAAAATAAAATGGGTCCATGTGATTGAATTCATAGCTAATACATCCCCTTTTCTTCATTTAACATTAGTATGAAATGAAATAGAATCTATGAAAGTGTAAACTAAAAATATGAAATAAAAATGACTACTTGCTTTAGATGTAAGATGTTTCCATTGAGGGTTTGCATGAATAAATATGCTAGACTAATGTCATGTCCATTTACATAATCAATATGAAACAACCTGTATAATAATGAAATGAACACAAAAAAAAAACATTATTTCATTTTTTCCTTACAATAATGTGGTCTCTAATGGTCATACATGTAACATCATTTCAAAATGTTTATCAGAATATATTATCTCTCAACATTTGAAAGTTAACCTACTCCATAAATAAGAGTTATCAAACAAATGTTTATTACAAAATATGTGCAACAAATACCATCATAACCCTCTATTAATTTAATATTTAAATAATAATGCATGTACAATTAGAAGACATGATAGTATGACAATACAAATCCTAACTATAAACCAATTTTCTTACAATTACCAAAATAATTAATTACAACATTTGAATCTAAAACACAAAGAACAAATTAAACCTAGTTAGCTACCCTATACAAACATTCCAAATCTAGAAAACCTAGGACTAGAACCATTCTACAAAGTCATATAAATCCCTTTAATAAAATAATTGAGAAAAAAAATTGGTCCATGTACATGCACCATATTTTTCTTTGACATACATGAGATCATGCCAAAAAGGAACCTAGGAAAAAATTGACCCACCCATAAAATAATGACTAATGCAACTACTTTGTGTTACAAGTAGTAGTTTTCGTTGTACCAAAAGATTGATCTGTTAATGCCCGATACAACCACTAGACTTATAGAAGACACAGGAGGCAATTAAGCCATGTTGCGAGTCTCAAGGGGAGAACTGACCATTTTTCCAACAATCTCCTCCTCAACGTTACTCGAGGGGATTCAAACCTATGACCAAGCCCTAATACCACTTGTTACAAGTAGTAGTTGTCCTTGCACCAAAAGATTGACATGTTAATGCCCGATACATCCACTATACTTATAGAAGACACAAGAGGTAGTTAATCCATGCCGTGAATACCGAGCGGAGTGTTGACCATTTTTCCAACACTTTGGTATAGAAAGAAGCTTGAGCATTGATGAAGACTCCCCAATTTCTAAAACTACAACTAGTTGGCACCGAACTAAATGGAACTACAAAAGAAAATCCATTACAAAGCCATAATGATTAAGTAGTGGAGCCAAAATCTTATCCAATTTAAATCTTGTAGATCAATGTTGTCAATATTGTTTCATGGGAATTAACCACTTAAAAAGAAATGCCTAGCCTAGATTTTAACTCTCATCATAGATTCAATCTAATTGATAGTTCCAAAAAAAAATTGAAGTCTCTAACTAGGTAACCTATTGATGTGGAAAAATTGTCATGTGTCACATTTTTTCTACTTTGATAGAGCATCAAGAATGACCTAATGCATGCAAAATCTCTAGTGGAATGTTGATGTGTCACTTGAGTTGTAAAACTTATCCTAGATAGAATCTTAGATATCCAATGTAATTTACATTTGATATAAGATGGTAAAATATTTAGGATATACAACACCATTAAATCTATTTGGAAATTATATTTCTTACATTAGTTCTAGCAAAAATCCATCTTTTTGGCCACATGGGCCTCGAGTCACCATTTATAAACTTTGTACCTAAGCTTTAGAGCCTTGGAAAGTTTCAAATGAATAATGAAAATCTGCAAGACAAAAAATTTGGTACCACATCAGCTGCCATAATGTGTTTCACCCTGCCTCTCTCTACTTGATGCATGAGCCTTAAAAAGGTTACATTACAATAGAAAATTCTAGTAGAAACCCTTAATTTGATGGTTTGGATGTTCATGTGTGATGAAAGAAAAATAGAAATTGAAAATGAATAGGGTAGGTAATGAATATATGGTATGATATTCAATCAAACTTGGAAGCATCACACCCAAAATTTTATCTATCTCTCATTACATTCGGAAGAGGAAAGTACATGTCAGTCTTAAGGGAACTCAAGCATTGAATGGTTGTACAGGTTTCACATTTGATAAGAGTAATTAATGACTAATGCAATTTTTAATGAATAAATAAAGGAATTAGGATGAGATAGGATGAGGGTATGTGCAGAATCATGGTATGCCAAACTAGGCCCTTAAGTGGCAATAAAAATTCAGAAAATCAGGTTTAGGCATGTTGACATAAAAATTTGAACAAGTTATAAATATTATATCAAAAATATTTAAGAAGAGAATCTGTAGAAAATTGAATTTAGTTTCTAAAATACTAGGCCTTTTTTGAAAAATAATTATTCTATATGTTGAAAATTTCAAATTTCACTGTAGTAGTACAAAAATTTTAGGAAAAAAATAAGAAGTAGGTGTACGTCTGACCACCTTAAACACAATAAAATGATAAAAGAAATTTACAAGATTCAAGATATAAGTATTAGACTTCTATCTAGATGTCACACATATTTTTTTGTAAATTTTTTTCCAAGTAAATAATTAATTATGATTTTTCATCTACAACTTTTCCAAAATACAAAAACTCTCATGTCTGACCATGTTATCTTATTCTAAACTTTTTTTTATTTTTCTTATAGTAGGAAAAACATAGAGTGTGATACATATTTTGGATTTCAAAAATGTTATATAGTTTGAAATTTATAGCTATTTTTCAATAAGTCTATCAATCAGAACTAGAAAGATAACAAGTAGGTGTATGTCTAACCACATTAAACAAAATCAAATCATAATATTTTTTTATAAGATTATAGATAAAAGTAGTAGACTCATGTCCAAATGTGATGTATATTTTTTTGTATTTTTTTCCAACTAAATAAATAATTATGATTTTTCTTCTACAAATTTTCATGAATATAAAAACTCTCATGTCTGACCACCTTAACTTAGTCTGAACTTCATCAAATTGAAAGAATTGTTTATTATTATTGTATTAGGTGAAGCATAAAATGTGACGTATATTTCAGATTTCAAAAATGTTATATTGTTTTAAAGTTATAGTTGTTTTTATAAGAGTCTATCAATCAGGACTTCTTTTTTACATCGCTCTTTTTGGCATACCATGATCTTGCACATACCCATGAAATGAAAAAAAATATGTAGGTGGAGATAGATAGGAGACAAATTTATAAATTTTAGGAATAGGTTTGGGTAAACACTATAAATAATCTACACGAAAAAAATTAACCCAAAATTCCTATCAAGGAAAACCTAGAGTGAGGAAGCTTACAATACTTTCTTGTGATGTTGGGAAGCACCCGTGATCAAACAAAAAGAGATGAAGAATCACTAGATCTATATCAGACTATTAGATCTTGTTGTAGAAAAATATACAACTATGTCACCTATCACCTAGGCATAAAAAATAGGAAAATTATTATGAGAAAGGGGTTTACCTCAGTGAAACCACTAGTATAGAAATTAATCTTTAAATCAAATTGAAATTGCATAAGGAAAAAGTTATTTTGTCAGGAGTAGAGGTTGACAATATGTTATATTGTAGTGCAAGTATCATATTTCTCATCAATATGCTTGAATGTTGTCTTGATGTAGTCTTGACCCTAGATCTGGGATAGGCAGAACATGACTTCCTTTACAAATTCTAGGATCTAGACATTACTCCATAAATTCCATGCTTGATGCTTTAATGAATTTTATTTCTCCTTGAATTATTGAGTGCTTGAAGTGGATTACACTATAATCTCAAAGTTGATGGATGGATGTGTGTGTATGGATCCCAAAATTAGGGAGGCAACCTTATAATTATAACTCGCTTAACCATTTTAGGGCTCAAAGATTGAAATAGCCCAATAAAAATAAAAAAATTATAATTTTTTATAACTTAGGATGCCATATTTATCCCCCAATTTAGTAAGAGTATGAAGCTACTTCATACTTGTGGTAAAGTAGATCAAAGTAGAGGAAAGAGATCAAATCAAGATAAAAGAGACAAGGAAAACACAAAGCCTCCAAGCTACATATGTCCTATTCGATCTTAAACAAAGATGAAGGAAAAGTGTGTGTGTGTGTGAAGGGTGGGGTTTAAACCTACTATGGATCATGTATGGAGAAAAATAGGTGCAAAAGATGGAGTTGATATTCTTGCTAGATATGTTATGTTAGTCAACCTATCAAAATCACAACCAAGAAAAGTATTTTTTGGAATAAAATCCACCAAAAAAGGAGGATTTGTAATGAAATAATTGTCTCCAAAGGAATCTTACTGTATCATCTTAAAATGGAAGCACTTCCATGTTAAGAGAATTTAGCCCTCCTTAGGGGGTGTTTTGGGCCATCATCAAGTTGTCCTATGTTTTATGCCCCCTTCCCATCTTCTGTGCCTATTTAGGGCTCTGTTTGAGCCTCCCCGAGCACTATTTTCCTCACCTTGCACATTTTCTAGGGTTCCCAAACCCCTGGGTCAAGGTCACCCTTGACCTTGACTTAGGTCAAAGTTGACCTTGACCTTGACCCAGGTCCCCCTTTTCATCAAAATTTTTTCAGGATGCGGGGGGAAAGTCAAAAGTTTATTTTCCCACTTTTGGGTCAACTGTTTTGGTCTCCAAAATGGTAAACTCTTAAATTGCATTTAATCTAGGTCCATTTCTAGGGGTAAGGGCAAAATGGGAATTTATTTCTCATATGTTGGCCTCTCTAAGAGTTTGTACCCTAGATCTCTATAAAAGGAAGCCTTCCTCTCTCATTTTCTCCATCTCTCCATCAAGTTTTTCTCTTAGGAAAATCAAGTGAGCAAGCATTCAAGAAATAATCCATTCAAGAATTTAAGATCTCCATTGAAGATCAAGGATTCAAGAATTCAAGCCTTTGAAGGGATTTAGTTCAAGCATTCAAGATTCATCATTCAAACCCTAGATCTATCCATTATGGTGGTGTGATCTTCCTTCAAGATCCTTTGTTCATCTGTAGGACCCCTCCATTTCCCTCATCTTGGTAAGAACACTCTGGTAAGTAATAATTTTACTTCTTACAAAATTCTCCTTAGATTGCATATGGAATTCTTAGATATCTTGACTATAGTTCGTCAGCTTAATTAAAATAGATTTCATTTTTAAACAAATTCATGGAATATGTTAATTTAAGATATATTGTTTTAAAGTAATATTACTTTTGGCAAATTATCATGGTGATAGAACATGAAGATGCATATATGTGCTTACATGATAGGATGACCCAATAGAGAGAGAATGTTTAACAAATTTCATTATGTAGGAATTGCATAGTGGTATAGTAGAATTTATGATGTTAGGGTCAATGTTTAACATAGTCCAAGGGTGTCTTGATTTAGGTTGGATTAGTGTATACTAGGATCAAGCATATTAGTTGAGTTCCTTGTGATGAATTGAGATAATGATATTTTAATAGGATACATTCTTGCATGTTGGTATGGAAGTCTTAAGCGTGTGGATATCAAATTATATTGGGTTATGTTTTACCTACTTATGGTTAGGTTATAAATGAAATGATATAGGAAACTGAAATCCTAAATCATATATTGATATATGTGACTGATTTAATTAATGAATTATGCTTTGCGTTATGGTTAGAGAATATATATGAGTATAGGTTATGTGGATCTAAGTCATGTAACAAGATATGAGAGGTGTTCAATTTTCTAGATACATGCTGATTTCTCTATTTCATAAATGGAAAATGTAGATTTAAACATGTGAAGGTTATTATGAGATGTCGTAATATGTTGATCTATTTTCTCTAATTATAGAGATTAATTTATATGATGTTTTAATTGGATTATATGCACAACCTATCTTGGACTACTGATACTTTTACAAGTGTGCAGGTGGATAACCATGGACACTGTGGGGAACCATTGCTAAGGAATTATTGTGAGAACCCTTGTGGGATCAAGGTCAACCCTAAGAAGGGAATGACCTTGAATGTAAAAGTGTTTTATTTGTAAATTACATTCTGTAAATCATGTGAGATGTTATTTGTTATTTCCTTGTTGGCATGCCAAGTGTTGTGTTGTGATGTACTCCTTATGTGGTGTCACTTGACACTAGTGATGTGACATGGCATGTCAATGTGGGGTGGGTTGAGTTAGTGTAATCTTGAGTGACCTATAAGTATCCCTAGGTGTGCTTTCTTGGTTAGGGAGCCGTGATGGTAGTCTCATCACTCATTTTCGTGAGTCTTCTTGGAGTGGGCTTTTGGAGAGTTAAAATTGACCCTAGGGAGTAGTTTAGGCTGGTTTTGACTTGCCCCAAGGGTGTACTATGGGGTTGGGGGTATTTCTAGGACACATTGAGTGTTTTAGACTCAATTTTCATCCTTCAAAAATGCTTGGGAAGAGTGTGACGAATTTTGGGGAAAGATGTAAGTAACTTTTTCTCTTCTCAAAAAGTCTTGGGAAGGTCAGCCAATAGGATAGGCCTCTTCTCCTAGGAATTTTGGGGGTTTGTGTTAGATTCCAATTTAGAGGAGAGTATGGGAAACATTTGGGCTATTCACCCACTCTCTATCTTTAGAGACAGAGTTTGGAGACTAAGGAGGAGGGATGGCTAGAGAGAGGAAAGAGGAACTACATTTTGTGCAGGCTTGGAGGAGAGGTTGGTGCTTCATCCATTTTCATTTTTATGTATGTTTTTGTGTATGCTCATGGGCTGCAAGTTTTACTTTCTCCATGAAGTGTTCAATGTTATTGTGAAGGTGGTTGTAGTGTTGTGAGAAATCTGTTTGTAGTTTTGGTGTTGATTCTTTTTTTGCTTTCTTCTTGAGTTTGAAGGGTTGTAAAAAAAGGTGTCTCTCACCCTCCTGATGGATCCATGAGTGATCAAATATGATAAACCATAATGGGAGTAAGATGTGGTTGTGTAGTCCTATGTGGTGAAACATGTGTTTTGAATGTATGTGTCTTATGTCTTATGTATTTTTTTCCTACCTTAGCATGGTTCCCCAAGGTCGGGGGTTGGCTAGGGCATACTGAGGGCCTCATGATGCCATATGGTAGGGTGGAGAGCACCCATGGTTATGCCATTTTTTTTTTATATATGCAGATTTGGGGTGTGTTGGTATCTTTGAAGCAAGTTTAAGTTGAGGGCATCTCATGTTTTGCAACCCTTGGATAAATGTGTTTTGTGTGGAAGGAAAGGCATGCTTCCTAATTTTGTATCATAGGAAATGTTGCAATAATGTATTCTTGTTGTCCTTAAAAACAAAAAATGACATTGTGGAAATTCTATTGAAGTATTTCATTTGATTTCATTTGTAACCTATTGTATGAGTAATGTATTTAGAGGAAATCTGTCTTTACTTATGTTGAAGCTTCAAAATTAAAAAAAAATAAGTAACCATGCGTACTATTGTTGTTAAATATTTCATGATGAAGGAAACTTAGTAAGATTTAATTTAAGCTAATTATTTAGCATTTTAGTAAGCTGAAATTTTTTTTAAAAAAAAGGTTATTGTAGTTGGGTTCTTGCCTAAGAAATTTGTGGGCATGACATCATCTTCAAGATCCATTCATTCTTCCCTCAAGGTGGATTTCAAGAATACAATCATGGAGGTTTTGATTTACATTTATGGTTTTGATTTACATTGTTGAGTCCAAAGCTTTCATATCAACATATTTGTTTACATTTCAAATACAATTGCATATCTATTGAGTATCATAGCTTTGTTGTTAGATCTATTTCTACTACTTGCTAGCATTCTCTATTTCAATTCCATTTTTAAGGTTGATTCCAAGACTAGGGTTTGACCAAGGCAAACCCATCATCTAACAACAAAACCCTTTTTCTTGCAGGTACAGGTGTGGGATGATGAATATCAGTGCAGATCTGAGTACCCTTTTCACCAAACTTTTAGGAGCTATGAACAAAATTTCCATCAGAGTAGTGCAGGTCAAGGATGAATTTTTGGGGTAAGATTGTACCCCAGGGTAAGATCTTACCCCAGTCCCTAGGTCAAGGATGACCTTGCTTTGAAAGACAAAATATTTATGGGTTTTGTAGATCTCAGAGTTTTAGTTTCAAATTGCAAAAATCAACAGTTTCTAAGACTATTTGACAGGGTTTTCAACAGATTCTTTTCAGAGGTAAGTACTTGCATTTCTTCATTTCAATACTAGCATTTCCAGATTTACATTACATCCCCTTAGAATTCATATGTATAATGTAAAATATGGGTTTAGGGTCTCTTTCATGTGCATTATTCTAAACCCTATTCATCCATATTTTATATCATACATTTTGGTGAGCCCGACAAGCTTACCCCCTATCTTTTGTGGAATTAGATACCCTAGTGTGTTAGATTTACCTTTGTATTGTCTTGTGTGTTCACCTTCATCTTACATTTTTGTGAACCCGACAAGCTTACCCTTATCTTTTGTGGAATTAGATGCCCTATTATGTTAGATTTCCCTTTGTATTGTCTTGTGTGTTCACCTTCATCTTACATTTTGGTGAACCCAACAAGCTTACCCCCTATCTTTTGTGGAATTAGATGTCCTATTGTGCTAGATTTCCTTTTGTATTGTCTTGTGTGTTCACCTTCATCTTACATTTTGGTGAACCCGACAAGCTTACCCGCTATCTTTTGTGGAATTAGATGCCCTATTATGTTTGTGGTTCACTATTACATTTTGGTGAACCCGTTTATGACAACTCTTTCTTTGAGGTGTTAGATTTTCATCTTGTGTTAGATATTGCATGCCTATAAAAGTAGATTTCTTTTATTCTCTTGCATTTATATTTCAAAAATACAAAAAAATTGCAAAATTCCTTTAAAAATAAAAAAATATTTGCATTTTTCATGTTTTTAGTATTACTTTGTATTCAACATGTATGATTCTTGTTTTAAATAGTTTGATGAGGCTTTTATTGATAGATCCTTTAATGAGGTACATGGAAGTGAGGATGAAAATTATTTGAATGAGATCTCCATTGATCCTATTCATATTTCATCTTCCTCTACAACCTCTTCAATTGATCTTTATCATAGGGTGTGTGCATGGTTACCTTCATGTTCCACTATTTACAACATTGATGTGCCTAGAATGTTATATCCTAAAAATTTTATTCAAGCTATAGAGGCCTTTGAGAAAGTCCTTTGTGATAGTGATCAAGGTGTTAATCTCCTGTGTGGTATCAAACCTTTACCTCAAGAAGTTCAAGATTTAGGATTCACTCCTTCTATCACTAGTGTGGAACCTTCTTCCCTTCATTTACCTATAATTTCTACTTACACTCCTCCTATAGTGGTTGTATCTCTTTCATCTCTTCCCAAGAGTGTTCCACCGGTGTCTTACCTACCTCATAGCCTTCTTACCATAGTATTCCTTATACGTATTCCAACCCTCTTCCAGTTGTGGTTCCAAGTGTTCCTCTTGTTGTGTCTTCCATTCCTACCACTTCCTACACTCTTCCTAATCTTCCTACTCCTAATCTAGTTCCTAATCCTATCCTTCCTAATCTGATTCCTAATATTTATATTATGAATTCTCCATCTTCTATTCCTAGTTCTTCCCACACTTATGATGAAGTTCAAACTATGGTTCATGATGCAGATGTGAAAAGATTCTTTAAATTTCCTTCCCCTTATTATCCAATTCATAGTGATATTAAAGGGAAGAGAAAATAAACTTCCCTTTTGAGATTTCTTCATAATTTTACCCCTCATTTTGATATAATATAGATATTTTCTCCTCTTGTCTCTAGACTAGGGGGCAAGAGGTGTATTTCTCTCAGTCTTCTAGAATCCATTATGTTTTTTTCTTTGAGCTTAATTGGTTATTCTTTCTCTCATTTATCTCGATGGTTTTGTATTATGACATCTTTTTCTTCTAATCATCCATCTCTCTCTTCTAGTATTCATGATATCTTTTCTAAGACATTTGTTTTGCAAAAGGTATCCCTTGCTTTCATCCTTGGGGAGCAATATTCTTCCTTCTTTCTCTTTGTCTAGGGATCTTCTTTCCTTAGCTTAGTGGCATTTGTTTATCTTGCAACATTATTTCATTATACTAACTAAGGTTTTGGCTATATGTGAGAGCTTGTTGTCCTAGGTCATTACCTCTTCTTTAATTTGCAAATCATGTTCTTTATAAAATCTTACCCTTTCTTTGGTGTTAGAGTTGTTTCCCTCATTTCAAAGATTCCTCTTCCTTTGACTACAGGGGGCTAGATGATTGAATTTTTGTTTCCTTTTGAAAGATGATATTTTATCTAAAAGAACTCCTCTATGGTGGGGGTCTTGTTGATAGGATCTCTTTCTTTGAGGATAATTTTTTCATGAGTGACATATCCTTTTCACAATTATCTATGCTCTTGTATGTAGGTGTCAATACCCTTTGCTAAGAATATAGTGTACATTATTGTTAAAAAGGATATCTCCTTATGTTGTCAAGTAGGTATCTTCCTTCTCTTCCTTATCATGTCCAGTAGACATCCACGATAAGGAGGGGGGCATATATAGGGTCTCCCTTGTACTATAGCTTTTCAAATTATATGCTAAATCCTCGAAAGGTAACACACATAAGTTGCTAAATCTTGAAGAGACACACATTTTTCAATTTTCAATATGCTAAATCCTCTGAAGGTAACACACATAAGTTGCTAAATCCTGAAGAGACATGCATTTTCAATTTTCAATATGCTAAATTTGTGGAAGGTAACACACATAAGTTGCTAAATCCTGAAGGGACATGCATTTTATATTCATATTGATGCAAGAAGGTGGATCTATGGGTATTCCAAAAGCCATCAGAAGACACATGACAATTGCAAAGCACAATTTCTGGGTGAACTATCAGGTTGGCCACCAATTGGGCTCTCCCTCCTTGGTGATTCATGGTAAGGTGGGAATCTTACTGGGTGAGGTAATCACTCTCTCTCTTCTCTCTCTTTTTGCTTTCATGCTAGTAGGATTGGATCATGAAGCTATGTTATTTATAGTGTTTCTCTTGTCTTTGTTATGTAATCATTTATGCTTTTATGATAGCTTTCCAAATATGATATTAGTATAGGAAGCATTCTGTAGCAAGGTTTCCTTTGCTAGTTTATTTGGGTTTGTCTTTTGTACTAACCCCTCTTTTTGTGTCTTTTAGCTTTTTCTTTATTGTTTTGCTCTTTGTTTTTGCACCCTCATGCCTGTATGTTGAGTTAGAATCCTTGGCTTGGGGGCTTATGTCCTTGACTAGGTGATATTCTACCTCATTATAAATCCACTAGAATCTTTCTTCTCCTTCACCATGAGTATGTTCGATTTCCATACTCCCGCTAAAGTGGGGGCTTAATGTATCATCTTAAAATGGAAAAACTTCCATGATATAAGCATTTAGCCCTCCTTAGGGGGTTTTTTGGGCCATCATCATGTTGTCCTATGTTTTGTGTCCCCTTCCCATCTTCTATGTCTATTTAGGACTCTATTTGGGAATCCCTGAGCACTATTTTCCTCACTTGGCACATTTTCCAGGGGTCCTAAACCCCTGGGTCAAGGTCGACCTCGACCTTGACCTAGGTCAAAGTTGACCTTGAGCTTGACGTAGGTCAAATTTGACCTTGACCTTGAACCAAGTCCCCCTTTTCATTGGAAAATTTGTCGAATGTGGGGGGGAACTCAAAAGTTTATTTTCCCGCTTTCGAGTCAATTGTTTTGGTCTTCAAAATGGTAAACTCTTAAATTGCATTTAATCTAGGTCCATTTCTAGGGGTAAGGGCCCAATGGGAATTTATTTCTCATATGTTTGCCTCTCTAAGAGTTTGTGCCCTAGATCTCTATAAAAGTAAGCCTTCCTCTCTTATTTTCTCCATCTCTCCATCAAGTGCATCCACAATCCATCAAGTTTTTCTCTCAAGAAAATCAAGTGAGAAAGCATTCAAGAAATCATCCATTCAAGCATTCAAGCTCTCCATTGAAGATCAAGGATTCAAGCATTTAAGCCTTTGAAGGGATTTGGTTCAAGCATTCAAGATTCATCATTCAAACCCTAGATCTATCCATCATGGTGGTGTGATCTTCCTTCAAGATCCTTTGTTCATCTTCAAGATCCATTCATTCTTCCCTCAAGGTGGATTTCAAGCATATAATCATGGAGGTTTTGATTTACATTTTTGAGTCCAAAGCTTTCATATCAATATACTTTTTAACATTTCAAATACAATTACATATCTATTGAGTATCATAGCTTCATTGTTAGATCTATTTCTACTACTTGCTAGCATTCTCTATTTCAATTCCATTTTTAAGGTTGATTCCAAAATTGATGTTTGACCAAGGCAAACCCATCATCCAACAAAAAAACCCTTTTTCTTGTAGGTACAGGTGCAGGAAAGAGAATATCAGTGTAGATCTTAGTACCCTTTTTGCCAAAATTTTGGGAGCCACGAACAAAATTTTCATTGGAGTAGTGTAGGTCAAGGATGACTTTTTTGGGTAAGATTGTACCCCGGGGTAATATCTTACCCCAGTCCCTGGGTCAAGAATGACCTTGCTCTGAAAGACAAAATATTTCTAGGTTTTTAAGATCTCACAATTTCAGTTTAGACTAACAGAAATCAATAGTTTCTGAGACTGTTTGACAGGGTTATCAGTAGATACTTTTTTAGAGGTAAGTACTTTCATTTCTTCATTTCAATATTAGCATTTCCAGATTTACATTCCATCCCCTTAGAATTCATATGTATGATGTAAAATATTGGTTTAGGGTCTTTTTCATGTGCACTATTCTAAATCCTATTCATCCATATTTTATATCATACACTTACTAAGAGAAAATTAGTATGCAAAAGGCATGGTTCACCAAGTGATTTGCAAAATATTGATCAATATGATGTGTGCATAATATTTAACAAAGAGAAAAGTGTATACACCCATGTTATAGAAATTAAATATGACTTAATAGGAACAATATAGTTAATGTAGCATACATACATATAAAAGACAAGAAAATTTCAACTATGACTTGCCCCTAGAAATGGAAAAACCAAGGGAAATGAATCACATGAAAAAAGAGCACAAAGGGGTCTACTAACTCTTGGGTTAGTATGCATATGTGAAAACTCATATATATCAAAAATATTTGTTGAATTGACCTTACACTTGAAAGGTAGTATAAATACAAACACAATGGAAGAAGAGTACATAAGATACACAAAAACATGTCTTTTTGGGTCAACATTGTAGTACCTCTTTGTATCATCCCCAAATAGAAAACAAAATGGCACATTTACAACAATGTCACATGAATGAAATAACATGTATATGACATATAGAATAAATAAGATACAAATAGAGGAATCTCATTATAGCTTTGATTTGTTTATCACCTTGCACAAATGGAGTAACAAGGTTTTTCTAAACAAATCTACACAAAATATATAACAAGCAACACATTGTGGGGGAAGCACAAACACATAAAAGAGTCTACTTCAAAAGAGGAGCTAGTCATGCATTTTTTTGCTCCATCTTGATTATCATTGCCTATAAATCTCTTAAATAGAATAATGGAGAAACAACATTGGTCCATGTACATGTGTCATATTTATCTTTGATATAGATAGGATCATGCTAAAAATCCACCCAGGAAAAAACTTACCCACCCATGATATAATAACTAATGCAACTACTTTACTACAGAAGGAGGCTTGAGCATTGATGAAGACTCCCCACTTTTTGAAACTATAAATAGTTGGCACCAAAGTAACTGGAACTACAAAAGATAACTTATGACTGAGCCATGATTATTACGTAGTGGATCCAAAATCTTATCCAATTTAAATCTTGTAGATCAATGCCATTATTGTTTATTCATCAATATTAACTACTTGAAAATTAATGCCTAACCTAGATTTTAATTCTCACCATAGATTTGATCTAATTAAAAATAAATATTAACTACTTGAAAATAAATGCCTAACCTAGAGGACCATGAATATGCTACACATAGTCCAATGCTAGATCAAAAATTACCAAAACAACTTTTTCATCTCAAACGTGTAGAAATACTCTAGACAATGAATCACCTAACTTGGCAATAGTATTTTGACCTCCACACTCCACGGTGAGATCCACACATTATGTCAAAAATGCTAGCACATGCCAACAATCCATGTGAAAAGTCACCACAACACAAATCTAGACCAAGAAAATAATTGAATAGAACTACAACACTATATTGACATAGTTTCTAGATCACTGGGAACAATTTTCGGATCACCGGAGAATGTAACAACCAAGACCAAAACCTAAATCCATTAGCACAAGTATCAGCACACTTTAAACCCTGATTTAT
The DNA here is from genome assembly GCA_027943335.1 of Chamaecyparis obtusa. NCBI lineage: Eukaryota > Viridiplantae > Streptophyta > Pinopsida > Cupressales > Cupressaceae > Chamaecyparis > Chamaecyparis obtusa. The sequence goes on from BSBK01004452.1 coordinate 1,382,397, forward strand.
GGAGTAGAACCCTTCTACAAAGCACAAATGAATCACTCTTAACTGCAACTGTAAAATTGTATTTATATGTGGGTGAAATCACAATAGTGTGTCCCACTTTTTGGGATGAAGGAAATCATTTTTCCAAAAAAAAATCAATTTTAGTGCCTTCGCTTCAAGTACCCTCTTCGTGGGAAGGGGATAATTGGCTTTTCACGAAGTACCCTGCATGGGGTAATTCATGCGAAGAGGGGTCTTCGCATGAAGTACCCCACGTAGGGTACTTCACGTGAAGCCCCTCTTCACATGAAGCCACTTTTTCGCTAGATTTTTCATAAATTCTGACTTCCTATTTCATTTTCACCATTTTTTGTTTGAGATTTTGTGGACCCAGGGCTTAGAGAGAACCAGTGACATCCACTATGACATCAACACCTCCCTAGCTTTTTTGACCTCTTCAGATTGTTAGTAGTATTAGGCACACACATTTTTCTCATTTTTTATTGTAAATTATATGTTTTATATTTATTTTAGTTAATTATTTGTTTTAAATAATTTTTAGTTTGTAGAAATGTTAGAAAATCATAGTTAAATTTTAGAATATGTTAGAAAATTGTAGTAGTATTGTTAGAAAATCATAGTAGAACTATTAGAAAATGTTAGAAAACATTAAAAAACCGTAGTATAAATGTTAGAATATCTTAGCAAATGTTAGAAAATCATAACTTAGTATACATTAGAAAATATGAGAAAACTGTAAATTAGTATACATTAGAAAATTATATTAGAAAATATTAGAAAATTGTAACTTTTAGTATACATTAGAAAATATTAGAAAAAGGTAGTAGAATGTTAGAAAATGTTATAAAATTATAACTTAGTATGTTAGAAAATGATAGAAAATAGTAGTAGTTTGTTAGAAAATATTAGAAAATATTAAAAAAACATTAGAAACCATAGTAGAAATGTTAGAAAACATTAAGATCTTATAGAAATTATTAAAAATATTTGTTTTTAAATTAATTTTAAAGTTAGTAAATATTAGGAATCTCTCTGTGTGTGTGTGTGTGTGTGTGTGTGTGTAAATTATGTACATATGTTTTAGAGTTACATGTATAAATGTTATTCGTGTAGAGTTAGATGTTAAAATATTATCCTAGGAAGACCAAGCCTTAATACATCCTAGTGTAAGATATAAAAATATATATTTTTATATCTATGTATGTGTGTGTGGGGTTTGTGAATATGTGTGATGGAAAATTTTATGGACATACAAAACTTAAAAAAACATAAACACTTATCTTGAAAGGTAGCAGATTCATAAATCATTATTTTCTAGTGTCTGTACCCAGTTTCAGGAATTTCTGCAACTAGATCTGGCCTGGAAACACAAAGATAGAGAAAACCTATAAACCTTCTACTTTTTTGAGAAAGGTCAACCTTGACCTAAATATGGGGGTACAATCTTGCCCCGGGGCACAATTGTGCCCCTTTTTGTCGACCCCAACCTGTGTTTCTCTGACGGAAAATATGTTTGTGAATCCCAAAAGTTTTCCAAAAATGGTGTCCAAATCTGCATTGTAATTCATTATTTTGTACTTGTTCTTGTAAGAAAATTGGTTTTTTTGTTTGGATGTGGGGTTTTCCTTGATCAAACCCTAGTTTGGAATCAACACTAAAAATGGAATTGAAACAGAGAATGCTAGCAAGTAGTAGAAGTAGATCTAACAATGAAGCTATGATATTCAATAGATAGGCAATTGTATTTAAAATGTAAACAATTATGTTAATATGAAAGATTGGACTCAACACTAACAAATGTAAATCAAAACCTCCATGATTGTATTCTTGGAATCCACCTTCAAGGGAGGATGAATAGATATTGAAGATGAACAAAGGATCTTGAAGGAAGATCACACCACCATGATGGATAGATCTAAAGTTTGAATGATGAATCTTCAATGCTTGAACCAAATCCCTCTAAAGGCTTGAATTCTTGAATCCTTGATCTTCAATGGAGAACTTGAATGTTTGAATGTAGATGATTTCTTGATGGAGATGGATGCTTGATACTTGATTTATGATTGAAAGATATATGGAGATTGGATAACTTGAGACTTGATGGATTGAAATGAGAGAGTAAGGCTTCCTTTTATACTAATCTAGGGAACAAACTTCTAGAGAGGCTAACATAGGAGAATTAAATTCCCATTTAAGCCTTTACCCCTAGAAATGAACCCAAATTAAATATAATTTAAGATTTTACTATTTTGAAGCCCGAAATAGCTGACTTGAAAGTGGGAAATAAATCTTTCTGAAACCCAACATCTGGAAACTTTGGGATTTTGAATTTTGGACCTAGGTTAGGTTTGAGGTCAAACTTGACCTAGAAGGTCAACCTTGACCTTGAGGTCAAGAATCTCATGGTTTTAGGTCAGGATGCCAAAATAATGCAGAAAAGAAGTGGAAAATGGGGCAGAATAGGGGAAAAAAGCCATAAATAAGTTAGAGACCTATTCAAGGCATTTGACATGACCCCAAACCACTTAATTAGAGGGCTAAACCAGTCCTAAATGGAAGTGCTTCCATTTTCCAATGATACATTTAGCCCCCACTTTAGCAAGAGTATGGATTCAATGCAAACTCTTGGTAAAGGAGAAGAAAGATTCCAGTGGATTCACAACGTGATAGAATATCACTTAGTTGAGGACATGAGCCCCCAAGCCAAGGATTTTAACTCCACATACATGCACGAGGGTGCAAAAACAAAGAGAACAAAAAGACAGCTAAAAGACACAAAAAGAAGCGTTAGTACAAAAAACAAACCCAAATCAACTAGCAAAGGAAATCTTGCTAACAAATGCTTCCTATACTAATATCATATTTGGAAAGTTATCATAAAAGCATAAATGATTACATAAGAAATACAAGAGAAACACTATAAATAACATAGCTTCATGATCTAATCCTACTAGCATGAAATTGAAATGAGAGAAAAGAGAGAGTGATTACCTCGCCTAGTAAGATGCCCACCTTACCATGAATCACCAAGGAGGGAGAGCCCAACAGGTAGAAAAACTTGATAGTTCACCCAAAATTTGTGCTTTTTAGTTCTAATGCATCTTCTAATGGCTTTTGAAATACCCATAGATCCACATTCTTGTATCACTATGGAATATAAAATGCATGTCTCTTCAGGATTTAGCAACTTATGTGTGTTACCTTATGAGGATTTAGCATATTGAAAATTTGAAAAATGCGTGTCTCTTCTGGATTTAGCAACTTATGTGTGTTATCTTTCGAGGATTTAGCATATTGAAAATTGAAAAATGTGTGTCTCTTCAAGATTTAGCAACTTTTGTGCATTACCATCAGAGGATTTAGCTTATTGAAAATGTAAACTATAGCATAAGGGAAACCCTATATATGCCCCCCTCCTTATCACATTTGTCTACTAGACATGATAAGGAATAGAAGGAGGATACCTACTTCACAAGGTAAGGAGATATCATGTTAACAACAATGTACACTATATTCTTAGCGATGAGCTTTGACCCTTACATCCAAGAGCATAGATAATCGTGAAAAGGATATGTCACTTATGGAAAAAAGATCCTCAAAGAGGAAGAGATCTTATCAACAAGACCCCCAGTGTAGAGGAGTGCTTTAGATAAAATATCATCTTTCAAAGAGAAACAAAGAGGGCCCAAAGATTCAATCATCAAGCCCCCTATAATCAAGAGGAAGAGGAATCTTGGAACAAAGGAATCAAACTCTAACCCTATAGCAAGGGAAAGAGTTTATAAAGAACATAATTTGCAAAATAAATAAGAGGTGATGACCTAGGACAACAACCCCTCACATAAAAGGATATCCATAGACAAAACCTCAATCAGTATAATGAAAACATGTTACAATATAAAAAAATGCCACTAAGCTAGGGAAAGTAGATCCCTATACAAAGAGAAAGAAGGAAGACCTTGCCCCCCAGGGATGAAAGCAAGCAATACCTTTGTAAAACAAATTTCTTTAGAAAAGATATCTTGAATAAGATATCTATGGATGGTTATGAACATAATACATAGCCATAGGGATATAGCATAGAAAGAATAACCAATTATGCTCAATATAGAATATATGCTAAGAGCATAATGGATTCTAGAGAACTGGAAGAAATACATCTTGCCCTCTAGTCAAAATAAAAGAGGAGAAAAGATCTACATTATAGAAGAGTCAAGGGGATACCCCTCCTAAAAATTATGAAGGAATTGTAACACCACATGAGAGTAGGATATAATTCCTAAAGAAGCTCTTTCTCTAACATACAACTTGAAATGCACACAATCAAGAAGTAAATGTGTATTACTATAGTGAAAAGGACATTTATACTTAGAGAGAGCATCTTTCAGAATAGGTTTAAAGATTTCATTCTTGGAATTCATTAACTAAACATACACCTTCTTAGCCACATCTTGAGGAGTGTCAGGGTAATCTAAGGTAGGTGTTGGAAGAAGAACATGAAGAGGTGGGCAATGATCAAAATCAACCACCTTAAATTGAGATAATGGAAATCTAATTCCATGCATATCTTGTTTAGGGGATATATGAACTAGATACTTAATACCATGTTCATTAATACCAAGCCCTAAACTGTTATAATCTTGTTTAGCCATCATATTGTATCATGTAGTGTACATATCTTGTAAAGCTTCTGCAAGAGGTGTTTGTTTATTGTGATCATGAGAAAAGGTTGTATAAGGTGGAATGATAGGTTTAGAAGAAGTTTCTTTCCTATTCCCTTTGATATCATCATGGATTGGCTAAGAAGGGGAAGGTAAATCCAAGAATCCTTGCACATCTACATCATGAACCATAGTTTGAGGTTCCTCATAAGTGTGGGAAGAACTAGGTATAGCAGATGGAGAATTAGGCATGTTAGGAATGTAAGGAATTAGATTAGGAAGGATAGGATTAGGATTATGAAGATTAGGAGATGGTTTATCATCTACAAAATTATTCACATAATCCATAAGAGCAATAAGTCTACCACATAAATCTTTAATGAAAGTTTTGAAAGTAGGAAGACTAGTATTTGTCAATCTCACAATAGTATAGGAAAGTGAAACATGAAGAGTGACAAACATAATGAAATGGATGATACTCTCATAAACATCCTAAGTATGATAAATAGATGCTAAGAGGAGAATAATAAGGAAAATAGCCATACACCAAAGCATCTTAAAAATCTTCATATTAAATGAAATGCAAGAAATATTTTTGTATTTTGTAAATTATATAGATTTTTTTGTTTTGTGAATTTCAAAATGCAAGAGCATAAATGAAATATAATCTTAAGGAAAGAAAGAAAAGCATCTAACACAAAAATAAAGAGTTGTCTATCTTGGGTTCACCAAAATGTAAGATATAAAAACATATTTTTATATCTGTGTATGTGTGTGGGGTTTGTGAATATGTGTGATGGAAAATGTTGTGGACATACAAAACTTAATAAAACATAAACACTTATCTTGAAAGGTAGCAGATTCAGAAATCACTATTTTCTTGTGTCTGTACTTAGTTTCTGGAATTTCTGGAACTGGATTTGGCCTGGAAACATAGAGATAGAGAAACCCTAGAAACCTTCTTCTTTTCTAAGAAAGGTCGACCTTGACCTAAATACAGGGGTACAATCTTGCCCCGGGGCACAATAATGCCCCTTTTTGTTGACCTTGACCTTTGTTTCTCCAATGGAAAATCTATTCGCAGATCCTCAAAGTTTCCCGAAAAGGGTGTCTAGATCTCCACTGTAATTCATTGTTATGTACCTTGGGGTAAAAGTACAAAGCTATGTCACACTTTTATAAAGGAAAAGGTCAACAACACACAAAAATTTTAACTTTAATGACATAAAAATGACATTTATGTTTAAAATTTGGAGATGATGTAAACTAATGAAATGTGTAAAAGTGGATGAAGTTTATGGCTATAATTTTTTTTATTTTTTTTGAACAAGAATTCACATAGTTTTTAAATTTTTTAAGTCCATTTTTTACTTGCTGAAAAATGCTGAAAAACGAGGGTCTTGTCCACACCAAAAAAGTATATGCAAATAATCTCTTTTTCCTTTGATTTCAAAATATGTCATAGATAAAATGTATAGCTAGTGCAAAAAAGAAGAAAAATTAGTTTTCAATGTATATTTTCTCTGTTATAACTACCCAAAGTTGAACATACCTGAAATCGACAATTTTCATTTCGCGTCAAATTTCCCCTATCAAATTTACACCATTTAGAAAATAAATTACTCACTCTTGAAGATAACTCTCTCCTCTAGTGTTAAATATAAATTTTCAATTTTTTTGATAAGCTTTACTATTTTTTTCTATTTTTGAAGCATCTTGTTCTTGAATGTTAAAATACCTACTTGTAGTATTTTGAAATTATAATATATTAGATCTAATTAAAATACTATAAAAATTATATGATGATAATCTTGAATCTGTGCTCTAAAAAAGGGTATTTTTATATTTGTAAAAAAATATCATTAAAAAGAGTAAGAGTTATTGAAACATCACTTTTCTGAAATAATTTTATTTCTTTAGTAATTGTTATAAAACATGCATTTAATAGATATTTCCAATTGGAAAAGGTGAAGAACTTATCTAACTTAGATAGAATGAATCTAGCTAGACCATATGTTTGACAAAAAATAATTTTAGTTAGAAATACTCAAATTCAGTTGTGCTGATAAGTTGTCCTGAAACGTGACACAGCTTTGTGCTTTTACCCACCTATTCCTGCAAGAAAAATGGTTTTGTTTTTTGGACAAGGGGTTTTCCTTGGTCAAACCCCAATTTGGAATTAACCTTAAAAATGGAATTGAAATAGAGAATGTTAGCAAGTAGTAGAAGTAGATCTAACAATGAAGCTATGATATTCAATAGATATGAAATTGTATTTAAAATGTAAATAAGTTTGTTGATATGAAAGCTTGGAATCAACACTAACAAATGCAAATCAAATCCTCCATGATTGTATGCTTGGAATCTACCTTGAAGGGAGAATGAATAGATCTTGAATATGAAAAAAGGATCTCGAAGGAAGATCACACCACCATGATGGATAGATCTAGGGTTTGAATGATGAATCTTGAATGCCTAAACCAAATCCCTCCAAAGGCTTGAATGCTTGAATCCTTGATATTCAATGGATAACTTTAATGCTTGAATGTAGATGATTTCTTGATGGAGATGGATTCTTGATACTTGATTTATGATTGAAAGATATATGGAGATTGGATAACTTGAGATTTCATGCATTGAAATGAGAGAGGAAGGCTTCCTTTTATACTAGTCTAGGGCACAAACTTCTAGAGAGGCTGACATAGGAGAATTAAATTCCCATTTTAAGCCTTTACCCTTAGAAATGGACCTAAATTAAATATAATTTAAGAGTTTATCATTCCAAAGCCTAAAATAGTCTACTCGAAAGCGAGAAATATATCTTTTCAAAACTTGACATCTGAAAACTCTGGGATCTTGAATTTTGGACATTGGGTCAAGGTCAAGGTTGACCTTGACCTAGGTTAGGTTTGAGGTTGACCTTGACCTAGAAGGTTGACCTTGACCCTGAGGTCAAGAATCTTAGGGTTTCAGGTCAAGATGCCAGAATAATGTAGAAAAGAAGTAGAAAATGGGGCAGAACAAGGGAAAAAAGATAGAAATAAGTCAGAGACCTATTCAAGGCATTTGACATGACCCCAAACCACTTACTCAGAGGGCTAAACTACTCCTAAATGGTAGTGCTTCCATTTTCTGACGATACACCTAGTATGCTTTAAGACACTTAGAGGACTAACTAGTAAACCTTGGGACCCTTTAGGACCCCTATTGTGACATCCAAGGACCCTTTAGGACTATTAGTACACCCTAAGTTATTTTAGGACCCCTATTGTGACAAAAAATCTTTAAGAACCCTTATGATCCTTAAGACCTAAAATATGACCATTTAATACCTAATACAACCCCTTAAGACTTAATAACACTAGACTTAAGACCTAATAGGACTAATATGACCTATTAAAACTAATTGGTACATCCTAGGACCCTTAAGACCTAATAGGACCACTTACTTGACGTAATAGGATCTATTAATACCAATTAGTACATCCAAGGACCCTTTAGGACTATTAGTACACTCCAGGCTCCTTTAGGACCCCTACTGTGACATTAAACTCTTTAATAACCCTTAGGATCCTTAAGACCTAGAATATGACCACTTAAAACCTAATAGGACCCATTAAGACCTAATCTAAGACTTTAATATAACCTATTAAAACTAATTGGTACATCCTAGGACCCTTAAGACCTAATAAGACCACTTACTAGACCTAATAGGACCTATTAATACCAATTAGTACATCCAATTACCCTTTAGGTCTATTAGTAAACTCTAGGTTCCTTTGGGACCCCTATTGTGACATAAAACTCTTTAAGAACCCTTAGGATCCTTAAGACTAGAATATGACCACTTAAGACCTAATAGGACCCCTTAAGACTTGATTTAGGACTTTAATATAAACTATTAAAAAAATTAGTAAATCCTAGGAGCCTTAAGACCTAATAAGACCACTTACTTGACCTAATAGGACCTATAAATACCAATTAGTACATCCAAGAACCCTTTATGATATAAGAGAGGGATATAGATAGGGGCCAAAGGCACACCCTAACCAGATCCACCTTGCATAACAACATGTTGAAGAAACAACACAATAATGAGAGAGAATGCAGATGCTTACATGTGTTATCTTCAAATTCATTCATACATGTTGGGCTATAAGGCCTTCCCAATTTAGGCTAGATATTACAATCAAGTATAGAAGTCCTCCAACATGTGAGGATCTTCCAAAAATCTCTAATTTCCTATCTTGTATCTTCTATAAAAAATGACTCCCTAAATTATAACCAAACAACTACATTTATATAAGAGGCTAATGAGCCAAGTTAGCCTTCATATCCACAATCAATAGAAGGAGTGACCAGATCTAGGTCCACACACTTCCCAATGATGGATACCAACATTAAATTTGTAACCACAATTAAATGCACAAGTCAACCTCAAAAGAAATCCAAAATAAAAAACTTGGCAAGAAAGGAGAACCGAGTGCTAGATAAGCATCACTGCACACTAGGGAATTAATCGAGCACTAGAGAGATAACTGACCAACTCGGTCAACAAAGGAAACTGAGAAACACCAAATCAACTCGGTCAAAGTAGGAATCGAGAAATACAGACAAACTTCAAATATGTTTTTGGTGACATAGGATTTCCAAAGACCCGAGATGCTCCTACATCAGACACCTGGGGTTAATTGATATGATTCTCCAAATCATGAAATAGGTATGATTTGAGCTGCATCCAACTCAGACTGTGAAATCCATGAACTATCTTCAATTGGTCTATTCTTCCACTTTATCACATATTCCATATACATTTTTGCTCTTGTACTTCTTCCAATTCTTTGCTCCAAAATATGCTCAACTTCTTCATTCTGCTTCTTAGGATAATCCATTGATACTATCATATCTTCATTGGGTTCATGACAATCATACAAATCAGTAATATTGAATATAGGTGATATATCCATGTCATCAGGTAAATCAATCTCATATGCATTTCCACTGTCAATTTTTTTCAAAATCTTGCAATGTCCAAACTTCTTCATTTTCAACTTCCCATATGTTCCAGTAGGAAATCTTCCTTTCTTCAAATGAACCATCACTTCATCACCAACATCAAAAGTTTTATGTCTCCTTGATCTATCAGCTCTGTCTTTGTATTTCTGATTACTCTTTTCTAGCTTAAACTTCACATCTTCATACACTATCTTCATGTACTCAACAAATTTTACTCCTTCAGGACTTCTCTTTCTTTCATCAGCAATGTCTCTCAAATCAGATATACCTCTCAGTTGTATGCCATTTACAGTCTCAAAAGGTGTTTTTCCAATACTCCTATTCACTGAATTATTGTATGCAAACTCTACTTGTGCCAACATAGAATCCCAATTACTTGGTGTGTCTCCAACTAAACATCTCAAAAGATTTCCCAAACTTCTATTCACAACTTTTGTTTGTCCATTAGTCTATGGGTGAAATCTAGAACTATATTTCAACTCAGTGCCAAACTTTCTCCAAAGGGTCTTCCAAAAGTATCCAATAAATTTACTATCTCGATCAGAGATAATACTCCTCAATAATCCATGAAATCTGATAATTTCCATAAAGAAAAAATCTGCTACATGTATTGCATCTGATGTCTTTCTACAAGGTATAAAATGTGCCATTTTATAAAATCTATCCACAACAACAAATATAGAATCATTACTTCTTACTATCTTCAGTAAGCCAAGAACAAAATCCATACTGATGTCAATCCAAGGTTTCTCAGGAATAGAAATTAGTGTATACAATCCAGTATTATGACTTACTCCTTTTTCAACTTGTCAAATTCCACAAATTTTCACAAATTTCTGAACATCTTTATATAACTATGGCCAAAAGTATTTCTCCTAAAGAAAATTCAATATTTTATCAACACCAAAATGTCCAGCCAAACCACTACTATGTTTCTCCTTTATCAAATTAGTTCTCATTGCTCCTCTCAGTATACACAACTGAATACCTTTAAACAACATACCTCCTTGCATAAAATATTCATCCCATATAGTACTTGGTTGATCTTGAATAGGTGCTCTGCACTTTCTCCATGGCTCAGAAAAATCAGGATCAAATTCATAAGAATCTCTCATGTCATCAAAGCCAAGAATTTCAATTTTCATCTCAGTTATCAAAGATCTTCTTCTACTCAATGCATCAAAAACTCAGTTAGTGACTCCACTCTTATGCTTTATCACAAATGTATAAATCTATAAATACTCAACCCATTTCATATGTCTCTGATTCAACTTATTCTGACTACCCAAATACTGTAAAGCCTTATGATCGGTATACAACACAAATTCACTTGGCATCAAATAATGCCTCCATTTCTTTAGTTCTTGAACAATAGCATAGAATTCTTGATCATACACAAAACATTTCCTTTTAGCATCATTCAACTTTTTACTAAAGAAAGCAGTAGGTTTACCTTCTTGACTCAACAAAGCTCCAATTTCACTTCCACTTGCATCACATTCCACATGAAATACCTTATTGAAATTAGGCAATGCCAAAATAGGCAATTCAACAACCTTCTACTTCAGAGTCTCAAAACTTTTATCAGCTCCATATGTCCACTTGAATTCTCTTTTATCTCCTCTCATAGTCTTAGTCATAACATTACAAATTGAACTGAAATTCCTAGTGAACTTTCGCTAAAAACTTGCCAAACCATGAAATTATATTACCTCACTAGCATTCTCAGGTGTAGGCCAACTCAAAATAGCTTCAACCTTTTCAAGATCCATTTTCAAACCATTAGCTAAAATCACAAATCCCAACTACACAATCTCCTCTTTCATGAATGAACACTTTTTCATATTTATCAACAACTTTTCTTCTTTCAATCTCTACAAAACTTGTCTCACATGCAACAAATGTTCTTCTCTGGTCTTACTGAATATTAGAATATCATCAAGATATACAATCACAAACTTACCCAAGAATTTCTTCAAAACTTCATTCATCAACCTCATAAAAGTACTCAGTGCGTTTGTTAAACCAAAAGGCATAACCAACCACTCATACAAACCTTATTTTGTCTTGAAAGAAGTCTTCCATTCATCACCTTCTCTGATTTTGATCTGATGATACCCACTTTTCAAATTGATTTTGGTAAAATACCTTTCTCTAGTCAAACTATCCATTATATCATCCATTCTCAGTATAGGAAACCTATACTTCACTATTATCTTATTGATTGCTTTGGAATCAATACACATTCTCCACTCTCCATTCTTCTTAGGTGCTAATATAGAACATACTGCACATGGACTCAAAATTTCTTTGATCAAACCTTTCTCAAACAATTCTTGAATATGTCAGTTCAATTCCTGATTCTTGGTAGGTGTCAACCGATGTGGTGCCTTATTCGGTAAAATAGCTCTAGGGATTAGATCGATGCAATGATCAATGCTTCTCTTCAGTGGAAAACCATCAGGTACATTATCAAAAATGATTTCACTATACTCACTGAGTAACTTATCAATCTCCTCAGCGACACTATCCTCTATTTTCTTACTTGGTTTGTTAGGAATCACATCAACACATACATCATTCTTCTTCAAATCCTTAAAAAACTTTCTTCCTTCCGTTAAGAAAACTTTCACAAATGTGCAAACATTACTAACAGATTCTTCAATCAAATGTAACAAGATTTTTCTTCTTCCATCAGCCCAAATAATATATTTATGCAATCTCCCATCATATATAGCATGTCTATCATATTGCCAAGGTCTACCCAACAAAATATGACAAAAATCCATAGGCATGATATCTCATAACACCTTATCATAGTACTTTCCAATTTTAAAATTCACATAACATTTTTCACTTACCAAGAGTGTATGCTCATCTTGGATCCATGGAATCTAATAGGGCTTTGGATGTTCCAACCTTTTCAACTGCAACTTTGTGACCATTTCCTCAGATGCCAGATTCTCCGAGCTACCACTGTCAATGATTACCTTCCAAACTTTGTCATAAACTCTACATCTGGTCTTGAACAAACTTTTCCTTACTGGATCTTCCTTTTTACTTTCATTCCAAAGTGCTCTCCTTACCATCAAGTTATTTTCCTTCTTAGGTTCATTCAGTGACTCTTCTTGCACCAAAGCATTTCTACTGCTACCAGCCTTCTTACTTGCATGTGTACATGCAAATGATCTATGTCCTTCCTCTCCATAATTGTAACAAGTTCCTCAGAAACTACCTCTATTATAACCACCTCAATAGTTACTACCTCTTCCTCTATATGAACTTTCACCTTTCCACTCGGTCTTGCCTTTATCCAGAGTTGTCTTTTTAGGTCAGATATATTGTTTTCACCATGAGATCTACCTCTTCCTCTAGGGAATCTACCACCTCTACCTCTTTGTCTTTACTCATGCCTCTTGTTCAATTTCTCCTCAGCTTTCAATGCAAATTGATAAGCCTCTTCAATGTTCTCCAATTTGACCAAATTGATTTCTTCTTGGATGGAAACTCTCAAACCATTTAGGTATCTAGAAATTATTTCTACATCATCTTCATCATGTCCAAATTTGATATCTAATCTATAGAATTCCTCAGTATGTTCTTTTACTGAGCTATCTTTCTACATCAAACTTTGCATTTGCCTAACTAGGTTAATTTGATAATCACAAGGTAAGAACTTTTCTTTCAACTTATTCACCATTTTATTCCATACCTTGATTTTTTCTTTGCCTTTCCTCTTTCAGTCCAACTGCAAATGTTCCCACCATAGGGATGCATGACTCTTCAACTTTGTGCTTGCAATTTTCACCTTCTTTTCCTCAGGTACATTTTCATATTCAAAGTACTTTTCCATCTCAGTGATCCAATCCACCAATTCATCAAAATACAATTTTGCACTATACTCAGGAGGATTAAAGTGTGGTGTAGACTTCAGACTTGTTAAAGCCTTCAAGAATCTTTCCTCGCCCTAATCCATCACAGGCACAAAAGTTCTACATCACCTTGTTCTACCTCAATTTCATCATCACTAACATCTTCAAGATGTCTTCCTCTTCTCTGGGTTGTTTCAATAGCTTCTAATCTAACAGCAAGTTGTCTCAACATGTCTGCCAATCATGGATCTGCATCTCACCTCCCACAAACCATCTTGAAACCCTCTGCAATTGTAGGTTAGATCACAATATGCTACCCCACAAGAATTTAACTATGGTTTGACAAGAAGGAACCCTCAAACTTAGATTCACAAACCTAGATCCAGATCTAACCTCACTCCGATACCACCTGATACAAGAGAGGGATATAGATAGGGGCCAAAGGCACACCCTAGCTAGATCCACCTTGCATACCAACATGCGGAAGCAACAACACATAACAGTGAGAGAGAGAATAAAGATTTTTACATATATTATCTTTAAATTGATTCATACATGCTGGGATGTAAGGCCTTCCTGGTTTAGGCAAGATATTAGAATCAAGTACATAAGTCCTCCAACATGCAAGGATCTGCCAACAATCTCTAATTTCCTATCTTCTATCAAAATTGATTCCCTAAACTCTAACAAAACAACTACATTTATACAAGAGGCTACCAAGCCAAGTCGGCCTTTAGATCAACAATCAACAGAAGGAATGACCAGATCTAGGTACACACACTTCCTAATGATGGATACCAGCATTAAATCCATGACCATAATTAAACGCACAAGTCAACCTCAAAAGAAATCCAAAATAAACAACTTGGCAAGCAAGGAGAACCGAGCACTAGATAAGCATCGTCGAGCACCAGGGAATTAACTGAGCACCAGAGAGATAACCAACCAACTCGGTCAATAAAAGAAACTGAACAACACAAAACCAACTCGGTCAAAGTAGGAGCTGAGAAACATAGACCAACTTCAAATATTTTTTTGGTAACACAGGATTTTCAAAGACCCAAGATGCTCCTCCATCAATTTAGGACTATTAGTACACCCTAGATTCCTTTAGGACCCCTATTGTCACATAAAACTCTTTAAGAACCCTTAGGATCCTTAAGACCTAAAATATGACCACTTAAGACCTAATAGGACCCCTTAAGACCTAATTTAGGACTTTAATATAACCTATTAAAACCAATTATTACATCTTAGGATCTTTAAGACCTAATAAGACCACTTACTTGACCTAATAGGACCTATTAATACCAATTAGCATATCCAAGGACCCTTTAAGACTATTAGTACACTCTAGGCTATTAGTACACTCTAGGTTCCTTTAGGACCCCAATTGTGACATAAAACTCTTTAAGAACTCTTAGGATCCTTATGACCTATAATATGACCACTTAAGACCTAATAGGACCCCTTAAGACTTTATAAGATTGGAATTAAGACCTACTAGGACTAATATTACCTATTAAAATCAATTAGTATATCCTACGACCCTTAAGACCTAGAATATGACCACTTAAGACCTAATAGGACCCTCTAAGACCTAATTTAGGACTTCAATATAACCTATTAAAACCAATTAGTGCATCCAAGAACCCTTTAGGACTATTAGTACACCTTAGGTTCATTTAAGACCCCTATTATGACATAAAACTCCTTAAGAACCCTTAGGATCCTTAAGACCTAGAATAGGACCACTTAAGACATAATAGGACACCTTAAGACCTAATTTAAGACTTTAATATAACCTATTAAAACTAATTAGTAAATCCTAGGACCCTTAAGACCTAATAAGACCACTTACTTGACCTAATAGGACATATTAATACCAATTAGTACATCAAAGAACCCTTTAGGACTATTAGTACACTCTAGGTCCTTTAGGACCCCTATTCTGACATAAAACTCTTTAATAACCCTTAGGATCCTTAAGACCTAGAATATAACCACTTAAGACCTAATAGGACCCCTTAAGACCTAATTTAAGACTTTAATATAACCTATTAAAACCAATTATTACATCCTAGGACTCTTAAGACCTAATAAGACCACTTACTTGACCTAATAGGATGGTTTATTAATACCAATTAGTACATCCAAGACCCTTTAGGCCTATTAGTACACTCTAGGTTCCTTTAGGACCCCTATTGTGACATAAAACTCTTTAAGAACCCTTAGGATCCTTAAGACCTAGAATATGACCAATTAAGACTTAATAGGGCTCCTTAAGACTTAATTTAGGACTTTAGTATAACCTATTAAAACCAATTAGTACATCCTAGGACCCTTAATACCTAATAAGACCACTTACTTGACCTAATAGGACCTATTAATACCAATTAGTACATCCAAGGACCCTTTAGGACTATTAGTACACACTAGGTTCTTTTAGGACCCCTATTGTGACATAAAACTTTTTAAGAACCCTTACAATCCTTAAGACCTATAATTTGACCACTTAATACCTAATAGGACCCCTTAAGACCTAATTTAGGACTTTAATATAACCTATTAAAACCAATTAGTACATCCTAGGACCCTTAAGACCTAATAAGACCACTTACTTGACCTAATAGGACACCTTAGGACCCTTAGAACCCCTATTGTGACATCCAAGGACCCTTTAGGACTATTAGTACACCCTAGGTTCTTTTAGGACCCCTATTGTGACAAAACTCTTTAAGAACCCTTATGACCCTTAAGACTTACTACGACTGGACTTAAGAACTAATCGAACTAATATGACATATTAAAATCAATTAGTACATCCTAGGACCCTTAAGACCTAACAAGACCACTTACTTTACCTAATAGGACCTATTAATACCAATTAGTACATTCAAAGACCCTTTAGGACTATTAGTACACTCTAGTATTGTAAATTTAAGTATAATTTTATATATTTAGATATTTGTTTCCATTTTACACACAGTTATAACATGTAAGCAAGTACTTAATTATTAACACTTAGCTTTCACATGCTACATCTAGATGGCCACTCAGGATGCACCTCACACTCTTGATTTAGTGACTATTTTTTAGAGTGCTGAGATAGAGATGGCTCGACTTAGAGAGTCCATCCGTACATCTTCGACAGATGGAATATACAGAGATACTTGCATTACTCTATTAAACAGTTTGGAGGATATGATTGCCCGTTTGAGATCCCACTCTTCACGTTGGTTCCTAAAACATAATCTACATTCAAAGAGATGCCAATATACCTAAGACTAATTTTGAGGAGGGGTTAGTTCCAAATGTGATGAAATCTGTAGGTAATTTGACCAACTATAGGGACAAGACTACCCTATGCACTTCTAGCTCTGCAGAACCAAGGAGGGTGCACCTAATCCAGTAAATAAAATACGTCTTACAATACCAAGACTAGATTCAAAAAATAACATAGGTAGAAAGAAAGTACTAAATGATAACCAGTCATTCATTGACTCTCCATTTCTATGAAATAACTAATGCCCACAAACATAAAACTTAAAAGATTTTGATTTAACTTTGTAGAATATAACACATCCCAACTAGACATATATCAGCATAGAATTTACTCATTTCATATTAGTGCTTTATCCATTGGGAAAATCATCTAATGCACTATAGAACACAAAGATTGACTACTATTATTTCATCAAAGATCCAAGCCATAAACATAAATACCCAAAACCATAATGCTTATAGAAATCCCTGTGCAAACCCCATGAATTTGTGCTTTATCTAGAGCATCATTTAATCTAGTTTTGAACTAGAACTAAAGGATGACATCACATGCATAGATAAACTCCATACAATGAATCAGAAGACTCAAAACCCATAAAACTTGACACAAAAGGAGAGAAATGGAACTAAAAATTTGCATTAAATATGAGGATCTAAGCCTCTATATACACCCTCCTTTAAGATTCGAAGCCACTAAGAAAATATGCAAAGGATCTACAACTTTCTACTCTACTTTGATATATACTAGATAGAACATGCCCTATTCCTTGACTGAAGGTTCAGAATACAACCTTTTGAACCCAAATTCCAGTAGCCTTTGTAAATGATCTTTGAAATCCATTTAAAGGATTGCAACAAGATTAGGATCATTTAGGGCACAATTAGGGCAACACAGTCAACCCAAAGACTATAAAAAATATCAGAGACAAATCTGATACAATTTACATTAGAAAACAAATCTTTGCAAAAGATCTTTGTCCTTACCTAAATCTGATCTTGAAATACAAAATCCATTACTACTCCTTCCCACTTTGTCAAATCTCATTTTCATCATATCCATTGAATTCCTCATTTCCTATCATTTTTGATGATATATTATATGCCTATATTTAGATGAAAAATGAGTCTCTAGACTGGATTTCCATGAGCAACTAGCTCATTTAAAATTTTGAATTTTATCCTATAGTACAGACTTTATTATCTCCTTTAAATCTTTTTGCAAAAATTTAAATTTTTACGGTGGGCCCACATATTCCATGTGACATCATTTGATTGGCTCAACCAACCACCTCACTACCCTCCTAGACCACTTGCATCATCCCCCTTTTCCTGGTCATTGGTACCACATCACTGTCCTCGCCACATGTCAACTTTTGGTTCACCATCTTCATAACCCTGCAACCCCATCTTCCATCTCATCACTTGACACATGTTAGCTGTTGCGATGCCGCAATGGGTAATTTTAATGCATCTTTCCTTCAAGACATTATGTTGGCTGTCAATCTTCCACACGCATCTCGAGGCACCTGACTGAACTATCTACCTCATCATAGACACATGTCACTTAGTCATGATCCCATGAAGAATAACCACTGCACATATTTCTCATCATGGGATCCCACCCACCATTGATCTTGGGCACGCATCCTGAGGCATAGACCTGTACCTCTACACTACATCAAAATTACATACCTCTTGTGTGGGACTTGCTGCCATGTCATTGCCAAGTTGTCACCATCTCATCGTCTTTAGTTCTCATGCTCACGTGGGTGAACCTCTATCTGGGCATCCACAATTGGACACCATTGAATTGTGTGTTTTTCTATTTGAAGAGCATTTTGTCGGTTCACACCAGCAATATGGGATTAAGTTACATTTGAAATATAATAATCTTTCCATCAAAACTTACCTTAAGGTGCCCACCTAGCTAGCTGGCCCCACACAAAGCCTCTCCATTCCACACACCTTCCTTCACTTCACTAACCTATTGACTACTCTTTCTTTTAAATGCTTCTGTGGCACCTAGCATAGAAAATGTGGGATAAATATTATAACAACCCACAACATTTTGGTCTTTCCTTCATGCCTGCATGGACTTCATATTTATCATTATGGCATGCATGCCATGCTAGTGTGCTACATATGGCATGCCACTGGCATTTTTCCCTTGCTGTCACACCCTCCATCCTTTGGTATGTATGTCATTTTATTGGTGTGCACAGACTTCTTGAAACAGTGTGCAAACCATTGGAAACAAAGGCAACCTTCACCAATGTATGCACAATCCATGTTGAATGGGTCACACAGCCAAGGAATAGTGTGTGTAACCCTTGTAATAGTGCTCCTAGTCCTTTAAACCTCTGTGCAACACCCCATTGGCATTAGTGCGCACAACACTATGGAAGAGGCCTACGCACTCTACGAAGGAAGTGTGCAACCCTTCACACAGTGCACCTACTCTATAAAAAGAAAAAAATATAAAATGGTGTGTGAAACATCATATTTGGTGTGCACAGCCCATTGCAAAATTTGTTTGCAGCCACCACAAGACTAAAATGGCATCACAATAATAAAGTTGGGGTGTTCTCCTGATAGTCACTAAAGACATGAGGGCATTTTGTCAAACAATTTTGGTGCATTTTTTATCATGTTGCATGTGTTATACCTTCACTGCGTTCAATTTCAATTCTTCACATAACATATCTTCATGCCATTCCATCAAATGATTCAGGTTGATGTCTATGATTCCATAATTTTGTATGCATGTCACTTGTATTTTGTTCAAACTTCTTAAAACTATTTAAACAAATATGTGCCAGTACCAGTAACAGCAAAACCACCATGTGTAGTAGTTGCCTTTCTTAACCAAAGCATTTGATATTGGTGGCTTTGGCGTAACACAGATAAAGCTTAAAACCAAGGCCTTGACCTAAAGGATCTCCATTTCTTGTAATTTCCAAATATTCAATACATTCTCGACCCAAGAGATAAAATATGTCGAACAAATACACACTCTATGTATTTCTAGATTATGTAGGCATGTCTAGCATAGTATATTCAACTATAATATTTGACAAAAATATATGTTTCATTATGTAATGATGGATTTCAAACTCCATCCTAAAGATAGGTTTCAAGGCTCTTTATAAATAATGAGGCAAGCTGGGCCCCAAGTGCGTCTGACCTAAAATAATTTCTATTTCAAAAACCTGAACCTTAAATATGAGAAGAATGGCTAGCTCGTGCATCTAGAATGGACTCGAACAATGCTAGACATTTAAAAACCCTTGATTTTAAGAACTTCACGAAGTCACCCAATTTGAATAAATGACCTCTAGGAACACCACTAAAAGATTGATCAAAACTCATCGTCGGACACTGGTAACTGGCGAACACAAAACTTGTACTATAGATAATTACCCTTTTAGATGGTTCCACACAAAGTGACACAAGGAGAAATATTTTAAAATTTTAAATCACCTATTTAGAATTTGTCGTGTAAACACAAATTGGAAACATTGGGAACTGCCTCTGAAGAAGATGCACTGAAAATATCAAACAAAGAGATGAGGTTGAACCACTTATTCTAGTAGAAGACTCATATACAAAGAATGAAACAAAATGACCCTCAACTCAAAACAAGCATCTAACATAAAGTTATGAATTTATGGAAATAGTCACTCTGTAAAGTTGATTCTGTCAACACTAGCCATCTAAATAAAACCTCTTTTGTTCTGACTTTGCAAACCCATCAAATGAGACCCTCATGGTCAGAAACCTTGGATGTTGATTCACTCTCACATGTAGAAAACAAGGTTTTAATTAGGTTTCCCAAACAATCAACTAATTATCCCAAAATAATCCTCAAAGTCACCCCTTCAGAACATCTTGAACTGAAGCACAGTAAAATATGCAGAAAATAGATTTAGAACTGACTGAGAAAAGGGGTCAAACGGATTGGTCATGATCTCAAAATCATCAAAGAATCTCATTTCCATCTCTATGGTATAGAACAACATTCAATTCCTCCTGATCAGTGATTGGGTGCAATTTTCATGACCTCAAAGTAGGCTACTTAAATTTCTGCATTCCCACATTCAATAAACTGAATAAAATGCAAACAAAAGAGCCCTAGTAAACTGATCATATAAACTCACAGGAATCCAAAAATGGGCGTGGAGACACACTCTCATACCTACAATACACTGCAATATTTTTGATGCCACGAAAATCAACCTGGTGTTAGATGCAAACCTTCGAAGTGGATCATTTAGTAAAAACTGAACAGAATGCAAAGTGCAGATTTGTGCAATGACCTCCAAATAGGTATCTCCGAAACACATCAGATCTGAACTCTGGGAGTTGTAACCCACTACAGATTCTTAATGATAGGAAAAGAACACATGTCCCAAGTGCCATCCCATGAAAATCATTAGGTCCTCTTTTATGTGCACTCGAACTAGGGTTCTTTCAAAAAGTCTTTGAATCAATATTTTGAGCCTTAGGGAAACTTTCATAATTACTCTAAAATTTATCCAAAATTTTAGAGTCAAAATAGTGGCTTTGATTGGGGACACATGCCCCTTGCAAGCATGCAGAGAATTTATAATCTTTGGTACAAAAGACCCCTAAAAAATGAAAACAGACTTCTTTATTCTTATCAAAAACATGAAACGCTACTGAAAGAAACACACCACAAAAATGAAAAAGAAAACAATTGTACAATATTGCTTCCATCAACATAATGAAACATGCTGCCATGAATCTTCAACATATTATATGGAAAACAATTTGTACCTTCATTATCACTAGGCATTTGAATTACCAAAATACGGGATGTGGTGATCGTTGTGTAACATAGGTTGTCACACTCTTTAAAAAAATTATCCAGCTGAGGAAAAAGATATCCCGGATCCACAACACAACTAGAAACATGTTGATTATTTTTAATACATGTTTGAACATCAAATAGGAAGTTTTGAAATTCAACCGCATGCATGTCACACAAGTACTCAAGAAAATTATTTTAAACTACAACTTGTGGCTTCATATTCGATTCATTCCGAGAGATATCAACATGCTAAACAGAAAAATAAAAGATTCATTTTCTTCTTGGTAACTGATATGTCACTGGTGGCTTGTTTTAATGTCTTTTAAAAATAGAGCATCAACACTCTTTACATCCAAATTTTGAAGAAAAGAACATACCTCTGGCTGAATCAAACAATCTAATGTAGAAATTGGAACTTCTTTCAGCCCTACATGAAATGTTTCAAAATGTGGTAGGAACAAATCAGTATGCAACCCATTGCACATGTGATCCTTATCTTCGCATATGTCTCCCTAACATAATTCACTATTGTAGGGAAGATTATCAATGCTATTAACTTTCCCTTGATAAGACATTGATTTCATACCATTAACAATATCGAAATCATCAATGTCCACATCAAATGAGTTGACTTCCATTTCTAGCTTAAAAGAAAACTAAGCTACCATGGTTTCATATTTTGGCTCATAGAAGCCTTCATCCATGTTAGGATCAAAAAATTCACATGATAAGTCATAGGATGAAAACATACAAACTAAAAAATCAATTTCATTCTCACTATCAGCTCAAACAAAAGAATTCATTATTGCTTTAGTCGAATGAGCTTCTTCACAATCATCTTCAACACATGATAACTACTCGTCCTCATCACAAGGCTGCCTATAAACCATTACCTTGCCTTCAAGATGATCAGGGTCATTCTGGCTCCGTGAATCTTCTTCTTCACTATCAACACCACTGAAGTATGATAGAATCTCATCACGAGGGGATTTATCATCATCTGATGAAAGATCTGCACCTTTATTTTCAATTCTTGACTGCAAACAATATGTTTCTGCAACCTTACAACTAGAAAAACTAGTTTCAAATTCACTTGGTGTATAACCCTTGTATATTTCTATCTTTGCATCAAAGAAATTTTGCAATTCTTTACTAACTATGTTAACTCCTATATGAGGGGCAGCTATTGCTTGCTGTGAATTTTCTTTATTTTCAATTTGTTCAGAAGTATAATCTGAATCATGGTTAGTAAGATCAACAGGGATAGAAATACTTTGACATTCATTTTTATTTGTTGATCTTCACCTATTTGCTTCATTTGGTACATTATGACAATGAACTACAGCAGATAAAAATCCTTTGGCAATTCCATATTTCAAATTGTTTTCAATATCCATCGATGTCATAAAAGCCTGATGTAAATTATTTGGCTCTTTATTTCTCAACAAGAAGCTCATATAGCACCCAAATAAATTACTAAACATATCTGATCATTGGGCCTATAGCTCTTTGGAAAATCACTTATTATTTTTGAAATACTGATGTTGAATGATGGGACTAACTCATCTTCTTGAATTCAAATCTCCATCAATTTTTCAACACACTGCTTGTGTCTATTCTTTCAAAAAAAAATTCCATGAAAGATGAATTGAAATCCTCCCATGAAGAAATAGAACTTGCTAGAAAGGAATAAAACCAGACCCTGGCATCATCTTTCAAAATTTAAACCAGCAAATTCATGATGATATCTTCATGACAAATTTCAAATTCTCCCATCAGATCAGCAAACTCTTGTAAATGCTCACATGCTAAACTGTTGTAAATGCTTCCTAATATCAGTAGGAATTTCATTTGGGAAACCATGAATGCCATCAAAACATAATGGCGCATATCTTTCTACAGAAAAGCTTCTGCATGAATCCATTATGGGCTGCATCTTTCACTTAATGAAAATTTTAGATGTTTATCACAAACAACTTATGTAGTCATAATAATTTCTCTTACATATTTCTCCAAAATACAACCCATATTTTTTTTACAAATCAGGAAAAATATGCAGACCCACATTAGAAATCCTTTTTATGGTGACTTTTTCACTCAATAAGGACTATGAAAATACAAAACATTTAAATGGTAAATACATGGTAATTTTTTTATGTTGTTATTTTCTATTTTGTTGGAAACACAGCAGATCTTAGAGCTCACTTCATAGCTCCATCAGGTTATTTTCATATAGAGTCCCTACATCCTTGAAGAGGAAAATACTTTACTTATTTACAATTTTTGTATCTCTTTCCAACCAAGACAAAACTTCACCAAGATTTATTTTTAAACATTGTTTATCAGAACTAGATACATCATTTTTTTCCTATTCTAAACTAGCATTGATCAAACAGAGAATCTCAAAGTTGCCACTCACAACTTGGTGAGATGATATAAAACTTTTAAATCTGACTCTATACACCTCAATGGTAACCACTTGATGAGATAAATAAGTAGGCTAGGAGTCTAGCTCTACTTGTATCCACATTATTTTTAACTAATTGTAGAAAATCCCCAGCAGAGTTGCCATTTTTTTGGTTCTTGAAATAGAATTTACACTCAAAGAGACATGACCAATATACCTAAGGCTGATTTTGAGGAGGGGTTAGTTCCAAACGTGGGGAAATCTATAGGTAACTAGACCAACTAGAGGGACAAGACTTCCCTCTGCACTTCTGGCTCTGCAGAACCAAGGCGGGTGCACCTAATCTAGTAAATAAAATACTTCTTACAATACCAAGACTAGATTCAACAAAGGAGATAGGTAGCAAGAAAGTACTAAATGATAACCAGTCATTCATTGACTCTTCATTGCTATGAAATAACTGATGCCCACAAACATAAAACTAAAAAGGATTAAAAGTATTTTGATTTAACTTTGTAGAATATAACACATCCCAACTAGACATATATCAGCATAGAATTTACTCATTTCCGATCAATGCCTTATCCATTAGAAAAATCATATAATGCACTATAGAACACAAAGACTGACTACTATTATTTTATCAAAGATCCAAGCCATAAACACAAATACCCAAAATCATACTACTTATAGAAATCCCTATGCAAACCCCATGAATTTGTGCTTTATCTACAACATCATTTAATCTGGTTTTAAATCAAAACTTAAGACTGACAAAACATGCATAGATAAACTCCATACAATGAATTAGAAGACTCAAAACCCATAAAACTTGACATAGAAGGAGAGAAATGGAACTAAAAATTTGCATTAAGTAGGAGGATCTAAGCCTCTGTATACACCTTGCTTTAAGATTCAAAGCCACTGAGACAATATGCAAAGGATCTGCAACTTTCTACTCTACTTTGATACATACTAGACAAAACATACCCTATTCCTTGACTGAAAGTTTGGGATACAACCTTTTGAACCCAAATTCCAACAGCCTCTATAAATGATCTTGAAAATCATTATAAAGGATTGCAACAAGCTTAGGATCATTTAGGGCACAATTAGGGCAACATAGTCAACCATAAGACTATCAAAAATATTAGAGATAAATATGATACCATTTACATTAGAAAAAACATCTATGCAAAAGATCTTCATCCTTACCCAAATCTAATCTTGAAATAAAAAATCCATTACTGCTCCTTCCCACTTGGTCAAATCTGATTTTCGTCACCGCCATTGAATTTCTCATTTCATGTTGTTTTCAATGATATATTATATGCTTATATTCAAATGAAAAATGAGTCTCCAGACCAGATTTTCGTGAGCAACCACTTCATTTAAATTTTTAAATTTTATCATATAGTGCAGACTTTATTATCTCCTTTAAATATTTTTGCAAATATTTAAGTTTGTGTTGTGGGCCCACATATGCCACATGGCATCATCTGATTGGCTCGATCGACCACCTCACTACCCTGCTGGACCACCTGCATCATCCTTCTTTGTCCAATCATTGGTGTCTCATCACTATCCTCACCACATATCAACTTCTGGTTCGCCATCTTCATAACCTTGCAACTGCATCTGCTAGCTCATCACTTAACACATGTCAACCTGTCGCGATGCCGCAATGGGTAATTTTCGTTCATCTTTCCTTCAAGACAATGCATCAATCGTCGATCTTCAACACACATCTAGAGGCACCCAGTTGAACTATGTACTTCATCATGGACACGTCACTTAGTCGTGATCTCATGAAGACTAACTACTAAGCATTTTTCCCATTGTAGGATCGCACCCACCATTGATCTTGGGCACACATCCTGAGGCATCAGACCTACACCTTTACATTGCATTAAAATTACATACCCCTTGGGTGGGACCCTCTTCTATTTCATTGCCAAGTTGTCACCAACTCATCCTCCTCAGTTATCATGCTCATGTGGGTGACCCTCTTACCGAGCATCCACACTTGGAAACAATTATATTATGTGTTTTTCTATTTGAAGAGAATTTCATTCATTCACACTGGCAATGTGGGATTAAGTTATATTCAAAATATAATAATCATTCCATCAAAACTTACCTTAAGGTGCGCACCGAGCTAGCTGGCCCCACACAAAGCCTATCCATTCCAAATGCCTTCCTTCACTTTACTAACTTACTGACTGGTCTTTCTTTTAAATGCTTCTATGGCACCTGGCGTAGAAAATGTGGGATAAACATTATAATAGCCCACAACATTTTGGCCTTTCCTTCATGCTTACACGCACTTCATATTTCCTATTATGGCTTGCATGCCAAGCTAGTGTGCTATATATGGCATGCCCCTGGCAGTTTTCCCTTACTAGCACACCCTCCATCCTTTGGTGTGTATGTCATTTTATTGGTGCGCACTGACTTCTTGAAACATTGCGCACACCATTGGAAACAAAGGAAACCTTCACCAGTGTATGTGCAGCCCATGTTGAATGATGCACACAACCAACAAATGGTGCATGCAACCCTTGTAATAGTGCACCCAACCGTTTAAACCACTATGCATCTTTCTCATTGTGGAATCCTGCCCACCATTGATCTTGGGCATGTATCCTGAGGCATCAGTCCTGCACCTCTACATTGCATCAAAATTACATACCTCTTGTGTGGGACCTGCTATCATGTCATTGCCAAGTTGTCATCATCTCATCGTCTTTAGTTCTCATGCTCGCGTGGGCGACCCTCTATCTGGGCGTCCACACTTGGACACCATTGTATTGTGTGTTTTTCTATTTGAAGAGCATTTTGTTCATTCACACCAGCAATGTGGGATTAAGTTACATTTGAAATATAATAATCTTTCCATCAAAAATTACCTTAAGGTGCCCGCCCAGCTGGCTAGGCCCACACAAAGCCTCTCCATTCCACACGCCTTCCTTCACTTTACTAACTTACTGCCTACTCTTTCTTTTAAATGCTTATGTGGCACCTAGCGTAGAAAATGTGGGATAAACATTATAACAGCCCACAACATTTTGGCCTTTACTTATTGCCTACACGCACTTCATATTTCCCATTATGGCATGCATGTCATGCTGGTGTGCTACATATGGCACACCCCTAGCATTTTTCCCTTGCTGGCACACCCTCCATCCTTTGGTACGTATGTCATTTTATTAGTGTGCACAGACTTCTTGAAATAGTGTGCAAACCACTGGAAACAAAGGCAACCTTCACCAATGTATGCGCAGCCCATGTTGAATGGTGCACACAGCCAAGGAATGGTGTGTGTAACCCTTGTAATAGTGCTCCCAACCCTTTAAACCTCTGCGCAACACCCCATTGGTATTGGTGTGCACAACACTATGGAAGAGGCCTACACACCCCAAGAAGGAAGTGCACAACCCTTCACATAGTGCACCCACTCTATACAAAGAAAAAAATATACAATGGTGTAAAAAAAACCATATTTGGTGCGCATAGCCCATTGTCAAATATGTTTGCAGCCACCACAAGACTAGAATGGCATCACAATAATAAAGTTTGGGTGTTCTCCTGATAGTCACTAAAGACATGAGGGAATTTTGTCAAACAATTTTGGTGCATTTTTTATCATGTTTCATGTGTTATACCTTCACTGCTTTCAATTTGAATTCTTCACATAACATATCTTCATGCCATTCCATCAAATGATTCAGGTTGATGTCTATGATTCCATAATTTTGTATGCATGTCACTTGTATTTTGTTCAAACTTCTTAAAACCATTTAAACAAATCTGTGCCAGTACCAGTAACAATAGAACCACCATGTGTAGTAGATGCCTTTCTTAACCAAAGCATTTGATATTGGTGGCTTTGGCGTAACATAGATAAAGCTTAAAACCAAGGCCCCGACCTAAAGGATCTCCATTTCCTGTAATTTCCAAACATTCAATACATTTTCAACCCAAGAGATAAAATTTGTGTCAAACAAATACACACTCTATATATTTCCAGATTATGTATGCATGTCTAGCATAGTATATTCAACTATAATATTTGACAAAAATATATGTTTCATTATGTAATGATGGATTTCAAAGTCCATCCTAAAGATAGGTTGCAAGGCTCTTTAGAAATAATGAGGCAAGTTGGGCCCCAAGTGCGTTCGACCTAAAATAATATCGATTTCAAACACCTGAACCTTAAATATGAGAAG
This sequence comes from Chamaecyparis obtusa, assembly GCA_027943335.1. Classification (NCBI taxonomy): domain Eukaryota; kingdom Viridiplantae; phylum Streptophyta; class Pinopsida; order Cupressales; family Cupressaceae; genus Chamaecyparis; species Chamaecyparis obtusa. The sequence goes on from BSBK01004452.1 coordinate 1,410,701, forward strand.
AATGGCCAGCTCGTGCATCTGGAACAGACTTGAACAATCCCAGAAATTCAAAAACCCTTGATTTTAAGAACTTCACGAAGTCACCCAATTTGAATAAATGACCTCTAGGAACACCATTAAAAGATTGATCAAAACTCATCGTCGAATGCTGGTAGCTGGTGAACATAAAACTTGTACTATAGATAATCACCCTTTCTGATGATTCCACACAAAGTGACATAAGGAGAAATATTTTAAAATTTTAAATCACCTATTTAGAATTCATCGTGTAAACACAAACTAGAAACACTAGGAACTGCCTCTGAAGAAGATGGACCAAAAATATCAAACAAAGAGTTGAGGCTAAACCACTTGTTTTGGTAGAAGACTCATATACAAAGAATGCAACAAAATGACCCTCAACTCAAAACAAGCATCTCACATAAAGTTATGAATTTATGAAAATAGTCACTCTGTAAATTTGATTCTGTCAGCACTAGCCATTTAAATAAAACCTTTTTTGTTCTAAATTTGTAAACCCATCAAATGAGACCCTCATAGTCAAAAACCTTGGACATTGATTCATTCTCACATGTAGAATTAAGGGTTTTAATTAGGTTTCCCAGATGATCAATTGATTATCCCAAAATAATCCTCAAAGTCACCCCTTCAGAACATCCTGAACTGAAGCACAGTAAAATATGCAGAAAATGGATTTTCAATTGACTGAAAAAAGGGGTCAAACGGATTGGTCATGATCTCAAAATCATCAAAGAATCTCATTTCCATCTCTATAGTCTAGAACAAAATTCAATTCCTCCTGAACACTGATTGGGTGCAATTTGCATGACCTCAAAGTAGGCTACTTAAATTTCTGCATTCTCACATTCAATAAAACTGAATAAAATGCAAACAAAAGAGCCCTGGTAAATTGATCGTACAAACTCACAAGAATCCAAAAATGGGCATGGAGACACACTCTCACACCTACAATACACTGCAATAATCCTTATGCCATGAAAATCAACCTGGTGTTAGATGGAAACCTTTGAACTGGGTCATTTATTAAAAACTGAACAGAATGCAAAGTGCAGATTTGTGCAATGACCTCCAAATGGGTATCTCTGAAACACATTAGATCTGAACTCTGGGAGTTGCAACGCACTGCAAATTCTTAATGATAGGAAAAGTACACATGTCCCAAGAGCCATCCCATGAAAATCATCAGGTCCTCTTTTATGTGCACTCAAACTAGGGTTCTTTCAAAAAGTCTTTGAAGCAATATTTTGAGCCTTAGGTAAACTTTCAGAATATACTCTAAAATTTATCCAAAATTTTAGAGTCACAATAGTGGCTCTAATTGGGGATGCTTGCCCCTTGCTGGCAAGCAAAGAATTTAGAATCTTTGGTACAACAAACCACTCAAAAATGAAAATAGACTGTTGGAAATATAGATGGAGTAATTGAGAGGGGGGCTAAATCAATTAACCACAAAAATATTACCATAGATCCCTTAGATGTCTTAATAATTTATTTACTGCTGTCACTTGGTAAACATACAAAGAAATGCTAAAACTTAGTTATTGCAGTGAGTATTAATTATAACTGTTCTTAAGTATTCATCAGTGATTAACATGCATGCACAAAGAAAATAACATGAACACAAGAGACACCAGATTTAACGTGGAAACCCAATATGGAAAAAACCACCAATGTAACTAGTTACTATTTTTCACTCTTCTGAAGTGAGCCCTTTTAGGAGCCAACCTGGTTAAAGGTTACAAAACACATTGTTAGGTGTGACCTTGTTAGAGGATTTAATCACCCTGTTAGGAGTGGCCTTGTAAGAGGTCTTTGAAACAATTCGATAGAATTGTGACCTTGTTAGAGGATTTACAAAATGGCTATTAAACTAACTCTGTTAAGAGATTTTGAAATCACTGCTACAATGGTAAGAAAGTAACAATGAAGTGACCTAAATAAGATGCAAGAATTGTTGATTACAGATCTCTGTTCTACTTCACTAGATCCTTCCTGATCAAATATATCTCTGCTGCTCCTCAAGGATATCTAATCATCCTTCAAAATTTACACTCTCACTTTCTTTTTCACTTGCACACTTTTAATTCACAACTTGACCTTCTATATATATCATTCGGATTGTCCATTCACATTGTCAATTCGGCACTAATAATCATTACAAACATTAACACTCATTACAACAGTCGACTAAATAAACAAACTTTATTCCTCAAAAAAATTCTTTACTGGGCCGACCTTGCTCGATAAACACTAATCCTAAAAAGATTTCCTTTGGTGACCGAGTGAACTCAGTTACCACTACAAATTCTGCAACATCCTTTGAAGACTGAGAGATCTCGGTAAACACAAAAAACCACCTCGCTAACTAACTGACCTCGGTAATCACTGGGAATCGCTTAGCTGACCAACTAAGCTCGGTAATCACTAGGAACTACTTTGTTGACCAACTAAGCATGATAAGTGATATGAAATTTGTGTGACATCAAAGACAACACACAATTAATCCAACAAACTCCTTCAAACAATTGTATCCAACAATCTCCCTCTTTGGCATTGATGGCAACACAACATGTCATAGCAAAATGAAATTTCACAGAAAACATAAAGTAAGGAATATATCCTTAGCTTCATTCTGATTCTCATCTATGAGAACTCACTCTATTAGCAAACTTCTCTTTTTGACTGAAAACTCTCCTTCTTAACTTCTCAAACTCTCCAAGAAAACTCTCCCTCTTAGAAATCTTAAGAAATTTCTTGAAATATGACAGCAAACTCTCCCTCTTTGACAACACATGCCAAAGACAACACATATCAGGTGAATAGCAATGTACCTTGAGTACTGATTCATATGTAATGATTCCTTGACTAAGCTGCATCAAGTGACTGATCTTCAATATGCTCCGGTTGATGCATCACTAAAACTTTATTTAGTGAGCCTCGGATAGGGGAATGACCCCTAACTTACCTCTTAGATACAAGAATGCATCCTTAGGTAGTGGTTTGGTGAATATATCTATAATATGTTCTTTTGTATGAATATATTCCAATATGATTTCCTTGTCCTGCACCAATTCTCTGACAAAGTGATATTTTATAGCAATGTGCTTGGTTTTGGAATGCATTATTGGATTCTTTGAAATATTTATTGCACTTGTATTATCACAAAATATAACAACTGGTTCTTTGATCTCAACCTTCATGCCTTCCAATAACTATTTAAACCAAACAATATTAGAGTAGTTTACTATTGCAGCAACATATTCTGCTTCTGCTGTGGATTGGGATGTGCAATTTTGCCTTTTACTGGTCCAAGATACTAACCTCTTGCCAAGAAAGAATGCTCCACCACTTGTACTTTTTCTGTCATCAATGTTTCCTGCCCAATCAGCATCAATAAACACTTTTAAGTCCAGATTGCCTCCAAATTTATACCACAAGCCATAATCTTCAGTTCCTTTCAAGTATCTCAAGATTCTTTTGATTGCCATCATATGATTTTCTCTGGGTTTTGCTGAGAATCTTGCTACTATACCAACTGCTAAGGCAATATCATGTCTTGTATGAACTACATACTGTAATTTTCCAATCATTGATCTGTATAAGGTCTGATCTACTTCTTTTGAATCATCATCTTTGGTAAGATTCAATCCAGTACACATGGGGGTACCAACTGGTTTGGCATCTTCCATACCAAACTTCTTAAGTATTTCCTTGATGTATTGAGACTGAGTAATGTAGATACCATTCTTGCTCTGCTAAATCTAAAGACCAACAAAGAACTTTATTTGACCAAACATAGACATTTCAAATTCTTTGTTCATTTGCTCTAAAAATTCTTTGCATTGATCATCATTACCTGTAAACACAGTATCATCCACAAATATTTTTGCCAAAACAATTTTGTTATCTGGTCCTTCCTTGATGTACAAACTATTATTATCATTAGTTCTTTTGAAACCAATCTGAATAAGATAGTTATGTAATCTTTCATACCATGCTCTAGGGGCTTGTTTCAAACCATACAATGCTTTGTGTAACTTGCAAACCATATTCCTTTTGTCTGGATCAATAAAACCTTTAGGTTGCTCAATGTAGACTTGTTCATCAAGAATACCATTGAGAATTGCAGATTTTACATCCATCTGATATACCTTAAATCCTTTATGTGCTACACATGCAAGTAGAGTTCTCACACTTTCTAATCTTGCAATAGGAGCAAAAGTCTCACCATAATCTATGCCCTCTTCTTGAGAATATTCTTTACACACCAATCTAGCTTTGTTTCTTGATACTTGACCATCTTCATTCAACTTATTCCTGAATACCCATTTTGTTCCAATTACATTTTTATCTTTAGGCCTAGGTACAAGAGTCCATGTTTTGTTCTTCTCTATTTTTTTTATTTCTTCATTCATAGCCTCAATCCAACTTTCATTTTCCAATGCATCTTTGACATTTCTAGGTTCAAAATCAGCAAGTAAACATGTACCTTTTAGTTTACTTCTTGTCATAGTACCTTCTGATTTGTTTCCAATAATCTGATCTAGTGTATGATGCCTCCTGACATACTTGGCCAATACAGGTTCCTTGCCTCTTGAATGAGTTACATTGTCATCTTCTTGAATTTCATCTTCAGGTTCTGGTTTCTCAGGCTCGGTAGATATTGGATCGGTAGCTTCAGACTGAGACTCAAGTCCTTGTGACTCAGTTTGAACTTCTTCTTGTGACTCAGTTTGAACTTCTTCTTGTGACTCGGTTACTGTATTGGGCTCGGTAGATGTAGTCTCCTTATTGACAGATGTGTCCGGTAATGTATTAGGTTCAATGTAAACAAATCTTCTATAATCCTCTGGTTCTTTTTTGCTTTCTTCTTCAGTCTTTTATGCAAACTCATCAACTTTCACATGTGCACTTTCTATGATTTTGTGAGTAGACAAATTCAAACATCTATATGCCTTACTTTTGCAAGAATATCCCAAGAATATTCCTTCATCACTTTTCACATCAAATTTGCCTTTTCTAGATTCTTTTAAGATGTAACACTTACTACCAAATACTTTCAGGTAACTTACATTGGGTTTATAGCCATACCATAACTCATAAGGAGTTTTGAATGTGTCTTTCTTCAACTGTACTTGGTTTAAGGTATGAACTGTAGTGCTGATAGCTTCCTTCCAGTATTTCATAGCAATGTTCTTTTCAATCATTAGAGTCCTTGCACAATCTATGATAGATCTGTTCCTCCTTTCAGCTATTTCATTCTGCTCAGGAGTTCTTGGGGCTGATACCTATCTTTTGATTCCTCTTTCAATGAAAAAAATATTGAATTCATGGGAGATGAATTCACCACCTCTGTCTGATCTCAAGCAATTTTTTCTTTTCCCTGTTTCCTTTTCTACTCTTGCCAAATACCATTTGAATTTCTCAAATGCTTCTGACTTTTCTCTTAGATACATAACAGTCATCATTCTAGAGTAGTCATCAACAAAGAGAATAAAAAAAATTTCTCCAGTATAGCTCTCAATTCCAATAGGTCCACATAAATCAGTATGCACAATTTCCAAAATATCCTCAGACTGATAGTTTTTACTTTTAAAACTAGACTTTTCCATTTTACCAATCTGACAATTCTTGCATAGACCAATATCAGGTTTCTTCAAAGTAGGAATGCCTCTTACTTTCTTGAATTTTCTTATTTTCACCATGTTATCAAAATTTACATGACATAACCTTTTGTGCCATAACCAACTTTCTTCAATTTGAGCAATAAAACATGAGCATTCACCAAGATCAAGATAAAACAAGTTACCTTTGGTTTGTTTGCTTGATCCAATCAGTTTTCCCTTGTCATCTAGCAATCTTGCTTTGCCATGCATGAATTCAACCTTGAATCCAATGTTGATTAGTTGTGCTACACTTAGAAAATTATGCTTTAGTCCTTCAACCCAATATGCATTATCACATATAAGTTATTTGGTTAATGAGATTCGTCCTCTTCCTTTTATGCAACAAGGTTCATTGTTTCCAAACCTTACATTACCACCATCATAGTCTTCAAGGTGTTCAAACTTTGTTCTGTCACCAGTCATATGATGTGAACATCCATTGTCTATGATCCATGTATCATTTTTGCTTACATGAGAGATAAGTGCCATCTTATTTTCATCATCATCAGATTCATCTTTTACAGCAATGTAGACAATTTCATCTTCACTGTTATTAGAATCCTTAGCCATAAAACATGTTTTCTTACCTTTATCCTTGAATGATTTGAAATTCTTCCTGCCATTGTACTTGTGACCTTTCTTCTCATCCTTGATTTGCTTGTTTGGGCACCTAGCTGCAATATGACCAATTTCTTCACATGAAAAATAGATTAAGGGAGTTTTACCTTTGTATTTACCTCTGCCTCTAGTATATTTCTTTGCAAGTAATGCTTCAATAACTTCAAGATCACTATCAGAACTTTCCTCTAATTCTTCTTCACTCTCTAACTGGGTGTCCTTTATTTTCTTGCCCTTCTTAAGTGAAAGTTTGGCCTCAAATGCTGATTCAATATTTTTGGAAGTTGGAACATAGTTGTCATAGTTATCCAACTCAAAGGCTGTCAATCTTCCCACTAAAGCATCCAAAGTTATATTGTGATTTTCTTCACATCTTTTTTCTTGAATAGCAGAGACTCTTATTGCATAGATAGGAAGTAATGTTCTGAGAACCTTACTTATAATAGTTTCATCATCAATTTTTCCTCTAGAGGCTCTGATTGCACTAACACTTGCCTTGATCCTTTCAACATATTTTACAATGTTTTCATCTTCTCTCATTTTCATCTGACCAAACTGTCCTCTTAGGCTTTCTGCTTTGGCTCTCTTCACATTATCATCACCACCATAAATTTTCTTCAGCTTGTTCCACATTGCATAAGCAGTTGTGCAATCTTTGATCTCATCAAATTCTTCATAGCTGAGAGCTTATGCAATGTCTATCACCATGGTATTATGGTTCTTTTTCTCTACAATGTCTTCAATAGTTAATGTGCCAGTAGGAGCTGTATATTCTCCATCAAGATATTTGCATCCCGAATCACCAATGGAAGCCAAATGAAGTCTCATGAGACCTTTCCATGCTGAAAAGTTATCTTTGTTAAGCCTTGGAATTTCTCTCTTGTAAGACATCCTGATCTTTAGCTTAGGTCCTTGAAACCCTTCCTGCAAGCACCAAAAGCTCTGATACCAATTTTTGGAAATATAGATGGAGTAACTAAGAGGGGGGGTGAATCAGTTAACCACAAAAATATTACCATAGATCCCTTAGATGTCTTAATAATTCATTTACTGCTATCACTCAGTAAACATACAGAGAAATGTTGAAACTCAGTTATTGCAGTGAGTATTAATTATAATTGTTCTTAAGTATTCATCAGTGATTAACATGCATGCATAAAGAAAATAACATGAACACAAGAGACACCAGATTTAACGTGGAAACCCAATATGGGAAAAACCACCAATGTAACTAGTTACTATTTTTCACTCTTCTGAAGTGAGCCCTATTAGGAGCCAACCCAGTTAAAGGTTACAAAACACACTGTTAGGTGTGACCTTGTTAGAGGATTTAATCACCCTGTTAGGAGTGGCCTTGTAAGAGGCCTTTGAAACAATTTGATAGAACTGTCACCTTGTTAGAGGATTTACAAAATGGCTGTTAAACCAACTCTGTTAAGAGATTTTGAAATCACTGCTACAATGGTAAGAAAGTAACAATGAAGTGACATGAATAAGATGCAACTGAATTGCTGATTACAGATCTTTGTTCTACTTCACTGGATCCTTCCTAATCAAATATATCTCTGCTGCTCCTCAAGGATATCTAATCATCCTTCAAAATTCACACTCTCACTTTCTTTTTCACTTACACACTTTTAATTCACAACTTGACCTTCTATATATATCATTCAGATTGTCCATTCACATTGTCAAGTCGGCACTAATAATCATTAAAAACATTAACACTCATTACAACAGTCGGCTAAATCAATAAACCTTATTCCTCAAAAAAATTCTTTACTGGGCCGACCTTGCTAGATAAACACTAATCCTAAAAAGATTTCCTTTGGTGACCGAGTGAACTCAGTTACCACTGCAAATTATGCAACATCCTTTGAAGACCGAGAGATCTCGGTAAACATAGAAAACTACCTCGCTGACCAACTGAGCTCGGTAATCACTGGGAATCACTTAGCTGACCGACTGAGCTCAGTAATCACTGGGAACTGCTTTGCTGACTGACTGAGCATGATAAGTGATATGACATTTGTGTGACATCAAAGAAAACACACAATTAATCCAACAAACTCCTTCAGACAATTGTATCCAACACAAAATTCTTTATTCTTATCAAAAACATGAAACGCTACTGAAAGAAACACACCACAAAAATGAAAAAGAAAACAACTGTACAATATATACATTATTAACAAAGGCCCAAAGCCTCAAAATTGGAACCATCTCTTTCCTCTATCAAACATTTGATTCTCTTCCCCATGGATCAAAAGTAAGCTAAAAATACTGCTTCCATCAACATAATGAAATATGCTACCATGAATCTTCAACATATTATATGGAAAACAATTAGTACCTTCATTGTCACTAGGCATTTGAATTACCAAAATATTGGATGTGTTCATAGTTGTGTAACATAAGGTTGATAGTTGATAGTTGATAGTCATAAAAATTTCTCTTACATATTTCTCCAAAATGCAACCCATATTTTAAAAAAAAATCAAGAAAAATATGCAGACCCACATTCGAAATCCTTTTTATGTTGACTTTTTCACTCAATAAGGACAATGAAAATACAAAACATTTAAATGGTAAATACATGGTAATTTTTTTATGTTGGTATTTTCTATTTTGCTAGAAACACAATAGGTCTTAGAGCTCACTTTGTACCTCCATCAGGTTCTTTTCTTTTAGATTCGCTACCTCCTTGAAGAGGAAAATACTTTACTTATTCACAATTTTTGTACCTCTTTCCAACCAAGACAAAACTTCACCAAGATTTATTTTTAAACACTATTTATCAGAACTAGATACATCATTTTTTCCCTATTCTGAACTAGCATTGATCAAACAGAGAATCTCAAAGTTGCAAGTCACAACTTGGTGAGATGATATAAAAATTTTAAATATGACTCTATACACCTCAATGGTAACAACTTGATGAGATAAATAAGCTGGCCAAGAGTCTAGTTCTACTTGTACCCACGTTATTTATAACTGATTGTAGAAAATCCCCAGCAGAGTTGCCATTTTGTTGGTTCCTGAAATAGAATTTACACTCAAAGAGACACCAATATACCTAAGGCTGATTTTGAGGAGGGGTTAGTTTCAAATGTGGGGAAATCTATATGTAACTGGATGAACTAGAGGGACAGGACTTCCCTCTGCACTTCTTGCTCTGCAGATCCAAGGCAGGTGCACCTAATCTAGTAAATAAAATACTTCTTACAATACTAAGACTAGATTCAACAAAGAAGACAGGTAGAAAGAAAGTACTAAATGATAACCAGTCATTCATTGAGTCTTCATTGCCATGATATAAGTGATGCCCACAAACATAAAACTAAAAAGGATTAAAAGTATTTTGATTTAACTTTGCAGAATATAACACATCCCAACCAAACATATATCAGCATAGAATTTACTCATTTCTTATTAGTGTCTTATCCATTAGAAAAATCATCTAATGCACTATAGAACACAAAGACTGACTACTATTATTTCATCAAAGATCCAAGCCATAAACACAAATACCCAAAACCATACTTCTTACAAAAATCCCTATGCAAACCCCATGAATTTGTGCTTTATCTACAACATCATTTAATCTGGTTTTAAACCAAAATTAAAGACTAACAACACATGCATAGATAAACTCCATGCAATGAATTAGAAGACTCAAAACCCATAAAACTTGACATAGAAGAAGAGAAATGGAACTAAAAATTTGCATTAAGTATGAGGATGTAAGCCTCTGTATAAACCTTGCTTTAAGATTCGAAGCCACTAAGACAATATGCAAAGGATCTACAACTTTCTACTCTACTTTGATACATACTAGACATAACATACCCTATTCCTTGACTGAAGGTTCAGGATACAACCTTTTCAACCCAAATTCTAGCAGCCTCTGTAAATGATCTTGGAAATCCTTATAAAGGATTGCAACAAGCTTAGGATCATTTAGGGCACAATTTGGGCAACACAGTCAACCATAAGACTATAAAAAATATCAGAGATAAATATGATACCATTTACATTAGAAAAAAAATCTATGCAAAAGATCTTCATCCTTACCCAAATCTGATCTCGAAATACAAAAGCCATTACTGCTCCTTCCCACTTGGTCAAATCTGATTTTCATCACCACCATTGAATTCCTCATTTCTTGTTGTTTTCGATGATATATTATATTCTTATATTCGGATGAAAAATGAGTCTCCAGACCAGATTTCCATGAGCAACCACTTCATTTAATTTTTTGAATTTTATCATATAGTGCAGAATTTATTATCTCCTTTAAATCTTTTTGCAAATATTTAAATTTGTGTTGTGGGCCCAAATATGCCACGTGGCATTATCTGATTGGCTCAGCCAACCACCTCACTGCCCTGCTGGACCACCTACATCATTCTTCTTTGCCTGGTCATTGGTGTCTCATCACTATCCTCACCACATGTCAACTTCTGGTTCGCCATCTTCATAACCTTGCAACCGCATCCACTAGCTCATTAGTTAACACATGTCAACTTATCGCGATGCCACAATGGGTAATTTTCGTGCATCTTTCCTTCAAGACATTACGTCGAACATCAATCTTCAACACACATCTCAAGGCACCCAACTAAACTATCTACTTCATCATGGACACATGTTGCTTAGTCTCGATCCCATGAAGACTAACCACTGAGCATCTTTCCCATTGTAGGATCCAACCCACCATTGATCTTGGGTGTGCATCTCGAGGCATTAGACCTACACCTCTACACTGTGTCAAAATTACATACCTTTTGGGTGGGACCCTCTGCTATGTCATTTCCAAGTTGTCGCCAACTCATCCTGCTTAGCTCTCATGCTCGCGTGGGTGACCCTCTTACTGGGCATCCACACTTGGACACCATTATATTGTGTTTTTTTCTATTTGAAGAGCATTTTGTCCATTCACACTGGCAATGTGGGATTAAGTTATATTTGAAATATAATAATCATTCCATCAAAACTTACCTTAAGGTGCACGTCCAGCTGGCTAGCCCCACACAAAGCCTCTCCATTCCAAATGCCTTCCTTCACTTTACTAACTTACTGACTGGTCTTTCTTTTAAACGCTTTTGTGGCACCTGGCATAGAAAATGTGGGATAAATAATATAACAGCCCATAATGTTTTTGCCTTTCCTTCATGCCTGCACGCACTTCATATTTCCCATTATGGCTTGCATGACATGCTGGTGTGCTACATATGGCATGCCCCTACCAGTTTTCCCTTACTAGCACACCCTCCATCCTTTGGTGCGTATGTCCTTTTATTGGTGCGCATAGACTTCTTGAAACATTGCACACACCACTGGAAACAAAGGAAACCTTCACCAATGTATGTGCAACCCATGTTGAATGTTTCACACAACCAACAAATGGTGTGTGCAAACCTTGTAATAGTGTGCCCTATCGTTTAAACCTCTATGCAACACCCCATTGGCATTGGTGCACATAACACTATGGAAGAGGCCTGCTCTATACAAAGCAAAAAAATATAAAATGGTGTGTGCAACGCCATATTTGGTGCACACGGCCCATTGCAAAATATGTTTGCATCCACCACATGACTAAAATGGCATCATAATAATAAAGTTGGGGTGTTCTTGTGATAGTCACTACAGGCACGAGGGCATTTTGTCAAACAATTTTGGTGCATTTTTTATCATGTTACATGTGTTATACCTTCACTGCGTTCCATTTCACTTCTTCACATAACATATCTTCATTCCATTCCATCAAATGATTTAGGTTCATGTCTATGATTCCACAATTTTGTACGTATGTCAATTGTATTTTGTTCAAACTTCTTAAAACCATTTAAACAAATATGTGCCAGTACCAGTAACAACGAAACCACCATGTGCAATAGCTACCTTTCTTAACCAAAGCATTTGATATTGGTGGCTTTGGCGTAACATGAATAAAGCTTAAAACCAAGTTCTCGGCCTAAAGAAAATCTATTTCCAGTAATTTCCAAATGTTCAATACATTCTCGGCCCAAGAGATAAAATATGTGTCAAAAAAATACAGACTATATGTATTTCTAGATTATGTATGCATGTCTAGCACAATATATTCAACTATAATATTTGAAAAAATCTTTGTTTGATTATGTAATGATGGATTTCAAACTCTGTCCTATACATAGGGTGCAAGGCTCTTTAGAAATAATGAGGCAAGCTGGGCCCCAAGTGGGTCTGGGCTAAAAAAAATTCAATTTCAAACACCCAAACCATAAATATGAGTAGAATGGATGGCTTGTGCTTCTAGAACAGACTCGAACAATGCCAGACATTCAAAAACCCTTTATTTTAAGAACTTCATGAAGTGGTCCAATTTGAATAAACTTCCTCCAACAACACCATTAAAAGATTGATCAAAACTCATCGTTGGACACTGGCAGCTGGTGAACATGAAACTTGTACTATAGATAATCACCCTGTCAGGTGGTTCTACACAAAGTTACACAGGGTGAAAGATTTTAAAATTTGAAATCACATGTTTAGAATTCATCGTGTAAACGCAAACTGGAAACACTAGGAACTGCCTCTGAAGAAGATGCACCAAAAATATCAAACAAAGAGTTGAGGTTGAACCACTTTTTCTGGTAGAAGACTCATATACAAAGAATGCAACAAAAAGAACCTCAACGCAAAACAAGTATTTGACATAAAGTTATAAATTTATGAAAATGGTCACTTTGCAAAGCCGATTCTGTCAGCACTAGCCATCTAAATAAAATCTCTTTTGTTCTGACTTTGCAAACCCATCAAATGAGACCCTCATGGTATGAAACCTTGGATGTTGATTCACTCTCACACATAGAAAAAAAGGTTGTAATTAGGTTTCCTAGATGATCAACTAATTATGCCAAAATAATCCTCAAAGTCACCCCTTCAAAACATCCTTAACTGAAGCACAGTAGAATATGTAGAAAATGGATTTGGAACTGATTGAGAAAAGGGGCCAAACGGATTGGTCATGATCTCAAAATCATCAGATAAGCTCATTTCCATTTCTACGGTATAGAACAACATTCAATTCCTCCTGATCACTGATTAGGTGCAATTTGCATGACCTCAAAGTGGGCTACTTAAATTTCTCAATTCTCACATTCAATAAAACTGAATAAAATGCTAACAAAAGAGCCCTAGTAAACTGATCATACAAACTCACAAGAATCCAAAAATGGGCATGGAGACACACTCTCATTCCTACAATACACTGCAACATTCCTTATGCCATGAAAATCAACCCGGTGTTAGATGCAAACCTCCGAAGTGGGTCATTCAGTAAAAATCAAACAAAAAGCAAAGTGCAAATTTGTGCAATGACCTTCAAATGGGTATCTCTGAAACACATCAGATCTGAACTCTAGGAGTTGTAACCCATTGTAGATGCTTAATGATAGGCAATTAACACATGTCCCAAGTGCCATCCTATGAAAATCATCAGGTCCTCTTTTATGTGCACTCGAACTAGGGTTCTTTCAAAAAGTCTTTGAAGCAATATTTTGAGCCTTAGGGAAACTTTCAGAATATATTAAACGAGAGGTTTTCCCATTTTATCACAAAACTATAGGGAAAAACATTCCATCACTTTCTTCAGGTTCAAGTAACTTCATCATCTTTGCAGTACAATGTAGTAAATAATAACCAACTCCTACATTTCCACGCTCAACAATCACTGCAAAGACATCTCCTACACAGTAAATTTATATATACATGTGAGATCTTAAAATTTACTTACTTCAATCTATAGATCTATCTATCCATCTATACATGCATCTCAATGGACCATATAATGTGAAATATATATATACTTACCAATTTTGACCAATCCTGAGACATGATCATAATCAGTAGAAATCAAAGGGACATCATTGAAGTTTTCATCTTCATCTTTATCAAATGTATTGGTAACAACTAGTAGCACTAGATTCCATGCACCTACATATCCACATTCTTGATTGATGCATTCCTCATAATTGTCAGCAATGCGGTGACAACAAAAGCATGAGTAGTCCCTAGTGTTCAACGTCCAATTGTGACAACTCAAACTCATAACTGAATGCAAAGATCACATCTTTTCTATCCTATTGCAACCATGCATAATTTTTCTATCCACACCTAAAAAAATGCATATATAATACATTCTATAAATATAATTTGAATTAAGAATACATAAAAAATTTAAACGCTTGAATAATTTAAAAATGTGTGAATACCTTTTATCTCCCAAAATTTTCTATGTGGCACCGCTTGAGTCAATCCTGATGGTGTGTCATTCTCATTAGGTGTGAAATGTGTCTTTCACCATTCAACAACATCATGTGCATTTTTTATATGAGCTCCCTTATAATTTATTTGATACTTCTGTAGAGCACATTTGCTACAAGCTCCAGCACCATCGTGTTCACCTTTTCCATGTCCACTCTCAAAGAAACTCTAGACATGTGGTATGTTTTCATTACGATGATATCTACATAGTGCATAAAATGGTCTTGATGATTTGAATTGTGCAACACATCCATTTGACCAAACATAATGTTTATCAATTTTTATACCTCTTTCTTTTAAATTTGCAAAAAACATCTAGAAGTGGTGTTCTACATAATGAATGTCATGCTCTCTATCATCACTTATATAAAAATGATATTCCTTCTTGATGACTTGTGCTTCAAATGTGCTCTGAATACCATCTAAATCTAATTGTGTGTGTTGATAACACACATGTACCATAATAGTAATTTTCTCTGAAAAATAGTATTTCGATTGAATTGCCTATTGATGAACAAAGGAATAATTTTTTGCAAAATCAACAACTGATACAATAGTTCCAAGTGTGAAATTGTCTCTCAGTGTTTGGAATTGTTGTGCTCTCCACTTTGCAAAAAAAGCATGATGAATGTAGGGTTTAATCATTTTTTTAAATTTGTCCATAAATACTCAACATTTATCTCCTCTTCAACATATTCTAACCTTTTGGATTCTTTCCCAAATTTTGTTTCATTCTTTACATATTTGTAACTCTTGCAATTTACCATCTTTGTTACATCAATATTTTCATTTTTCAATGGAAAAAGAGACAAATCAGCACATGTTTGACATATTCCTTTTATGCAATTTATTTGTCCAGCTACATCATCTCTTTTGTCACATAAAATGGATGAGATGAACTCACTTCGTCTAGTAGGAGGAGCATTTTCAAAACCATGAGTGTCTTCTACAAACTTTCAAAAACCCTGATAGTGGAGATCAAACTCAATATGATAATGACAACAAGAAGTTTAAAACACTTTGCTTTTCCTGATATAATATGGCTTCAATCTTTCAAAAAATGTTTGTCCAATCTTTATATTAGGATTTGAACTACAAAATGACACATACATTTCATGTTTTATTGTGTCCAACCAATGTTTCATATGATATTCATATCGATTAGCTAAAATTGTATGTCTGATAACATCTCTACTATTTGATGAAGGGTGTTCATTATCATTCCAAAATAATGTGACCAAATTATTGATTCCTCCATCAATCCTATCAGAATGAGGAGCTCTACACATGATTTCCCAATTGCCTTCCAAGGTGCTATCATCCAAAAGTATTCTCCTATTAACATATCATGATATTGTTTTCCTACTAAAACCAATCCAAGATGAAAACTGAAGATATCTATCTTTTATGGAGCATAGTGAACTACCTACAATGGATGTCAACATAAATTTTCTTGTAATGGTCTTATCTTTATTTTGAAATTGCTTCCCTACCTAGTTCAAACCTTTCCTAAGATTTTTAATCATATCAGTTTGCATGACAACAACTTTTCTCTTCTTTGATTTTGTGTCTATACCCAATAATTTTAATGTCCCTTCCAACTTTTTGTTTATAAGTACAACTGAAAGAAATTGGGATTTTTCAAGTGTTTCAAGATTATCAAATTTAGCCAATATTTCTCTTGCTATCATATTCATTGATCTCTTCTTAGCAAGACTTAAGGGTTGAACATTAGCAAGTGATCACAAATTCTCCACATCCATTATAAGTAAATGATCTAAGTTTCTATATTTTATATTTCTCTTTACAGTTTGAACTAAATTTAAAAGTTCATCCATACAAGTAGGAGCACATGATCTTGACCCTTCTCCAACATCAATTGCTTGAGCTTCAATAGGGAGTGAGACCCTTCTTCAATGTGCAATTCTTTGACTTGACTTGACCCTCCTACTTCAGCTTGTCCTTCACCTTCTTTAGTTTTATGATAATATGTCAATGCAGCTTCACGATTTCTTTGTTCAGTACCAGATGACCTTTTTCTAGCAGATTTACTTTGTGTTCTCTTCTTGTTCCCCATTTCTTCTCTCCAAAAAATATCTTCCACAAGATCACCAATAAAAATTCTCTTCTTCAAAAAATACTTTGATCTAATATTTCTCCTCTCCAAAATTATGCCTTTGAAAAAAATAGAAATAGCAATCCTCCTCCAAAAATTGCCTTTGTAAAAATTGATCAATAATAGAAAAAGAGAATTAATTTATTACAATTCGATGGAAAATAGAAATAAAATGTTTTAGTTTAATAACATTCTAAATTTTTTTACAAAACAAATTCATAACTAGCCAGCCTACTTCACTTGAAGCAGGTTGGGAAAATTTCTGGCAGGTTGTTTCTCCCCTGGACTTTTCACATGAGGGTCTTCGCTCGAAGACCCCTAAATTGAAATTTTGTCATCAGAAAAAAAGTAAACTACAAAAAAATGGCCTTTCAAGGCCTCAGACAAGGACCAAACAAGATTTTTTTCAAACATACGATGTCAAATGATACTATTGGAACAAGCTTTCTATTGAATATAATTTTAATACATATTGATTTTGTTATCACTTTTAAATATAACTTTAACTAAACATAGGTTGTTTGGTCATTCAACAACCTGTCTCTTCAAGACTTCAGGAAAAATAGTAAATTACAAAAAAATAAATATGAAAAATATGTAGGAAAAGAGTATTCAAGTGTTACCTTTCTATATAAAAAAGAAAAAATGAATTTTGATATACACAGATCAAGTTAGAGTGATCCACATGATCTTATGTCTAAATTTCAGTTACTGTCACTTTAGAACTTAATAAACTATGAAATATTGACCCAAAATGAATGAAACCATTTGCATCCTTTAGATATTAAAGTTACAAATATAATTTCAAAAGAATTACATCGTTATCATATTTTTAAAAAAAATTATGCTGATCCAAGTGACAGTAACTCCTTAAAAACATAATTTTTCACACAAACCACTTTTCGAAGGAGAAGAAAAAATGAATTTAAATGAATTTTAATTTTTTAAAAATATATTTAGAAACTAGAAAGGAAATTCTAAAAGACTCTAGTTTACATCATCTTCAAATTCCTAATAGTTTTGTGGCAACAGGTGTTCGAAAGTGAAGTTTTTTCTCAGAATGTTGATCTCTTTGTCAAAGTTGGGAAAAAAGTGGAACACACTATTGTGGGATCACCCATCATATTCACTAAACCACAAACATTCAAACCACACAAACTTATGGATACAAGAGTATAACATTGAATCACTATTAAACATCATCTTCACATGATCATAGGATAGATAATTGTCTTCCACTATCTTATGGGTTCAGTACACAAACTTACTTCACTAAGTAGTAGACTTTCGAACCACATCATTTGAGAAACCATAAACACCTCTAGAACACAATGTTTGACATCAATAACAATAGACAACCAAACATATATTTCCAACAATAATGACTTCTAGAATTTTGTATCCATAATTAAAACTATTATAATATCATCGTGTGTGTCCTAGATAAATCTATATAAAATATAATACGAGATTATTTTCAATATGCCTATTTTGTGCACACATATCACATATTCATTACAAATAGATACTGTGAGAAGGATATCATGTTACACCTTTTACATATATTTATGTAAGACATGGGTTCTATGATAGGAGCATCCATAATTAAAACATATAATAAAAATTATTTTACATAAGATTATTGCACGATAACTTTTCATGATTTAGAAAATATCCGAGTAAACATTTATTTAATAGCTATGAAATATATACACATAATAAATGTAAATATTACATTGTTCGATGTTCATAGAAATAAATATTTAAGTACATAAATCATTTATCTTCTTATAATTTTAGCATCTATTCTTTAGCTTTGCAATTGGAAAGTTCTTTTTACCTTTTATATCTTTGCATTGTGCTCATATGAAAATAGTTTAATAATTCTCAAGTACATTGCATGATATTAACCACAAATAATCATTTCATACTATTCATTTTCCCATGTCAATGTGGCTTTTAAAAAAGTCAATCTTTGTGATTTATGTATTGTCAATGTCAAAGTGGACTCTAAGGGTAAATATATTTGTGACCCCTTTTTACTAATGAAATTGAAATTGTATGTGGATTATTATCTTAAAAAGTATTTCTAAGTATTAATCAAATTCAACTACTACATATGTTAGTAGTTCTATTAAGGCACCAACATAGTTTTATATTAGTATTTAATAGATGTTAGAGCTCAACTAAAAAATCTTACTTCTTTTAAAATGTTTGAGGTTATCATGATTTTTGTATCATTAAATTTTAATGACTCTATATAAAATTTATCATTTTTTACCTCCTAGTGTATTGGCAGTTCTTGTATTATTTTTTCAATGTTGTGTGTATAATAATATTGGCTCTTTTCATCAATAAGTTTAAATCATCAGTTATTAAATTGTCATCTCTCAAGTTAGAAAAAAAAAACCAATGTGACAATTCTTTTCAAATTTTCATCATACAAGTTTCCCACATTTATTGCTATCTTATAATCCTATATCACTACCAAGAAACAACAGCTTCGAAACTCAAACCGAAATTCATTGAATAGTTATAGACAATATTTATAATAATAAATTATATGTAATAACTTAGAAAACATGTTCCTATTTTTAACCAAAATAATAGATGCATCTCCAAAACTCTTGTCTCCATTATTTTTAAATATTTGACAAAGTAAAAGAATATGTTTTGTAACAATTTTTTTTCAGAAATTTTATTTTTCAATAGATTTATATTCTATGCAGCAAATTTCGTCTTAAAAGTTTTTAAACTTTGTTCATTCAAATGGAAAAAAATTTGTAATTGAATTTATTGTTCCCAATATATATTTGAAACTTTTCTATGGATTATGCAATTCTAGTACAATTAAATTATATGAATGAACCAATTGGTCCAACCAATTGAATATGACTTTTCTATTTTCTATTGATTATGCAATTTCAATAAGTTGTGTCTTCAACATCTGAGCTGCACCAATTGAATATGATTTTTCTATTCCCATTATCCTTGAATTGTCATGCATACTGATTCTGACAATACTCAATATTGCGTCTTAAACATATTGTAGTAGTTTGAGTGTCATCCATTGACTGTTGGATTAGAAATAAAGCTTTGGCAACCATCTTATTTGTTATCTGGAACTCATCTTTTTTCTGCTTGCATCATGAAGTTTGACACGTTGCGTTATCTTCTGGTCAGACAAAATCATTTTCTACAATACCACCTTAAACCGAATCCCAAAGATCATGTGAATGAAACAAAAAAAAAAATATAAGAAATACATTAAAAAAATGAAAAATCTGATCGCTACAGCAAACCCCACTCTTTTCCATTATTATCCATTTGGTATGGCAAACTCGACTATTTTCCTTTTTCTCAATAGTACAATAAACATAACACAAAATGCCTTCATATAGAAGAGGACTTAGCAGCGAATACATTAGATGGCAGAACAACTTGACAGATTCAAACAATGGGAGTCAATGGGCCTGCAATACACATCCCCTTCCTCGTGTGTTTTGGTGCGGCTTATCCGATCCTTATGGCCACTACTTCAACACATAGAAAAGATGGCATGAACTTTCCACTGTTTTCATTTATCTCAGACGTTTCGGATTGCACGTCTCGAATATAAAACACAATTTAATTATAAACCATCCAAAAAAATAACAACCATTCAATTCATTAAGAAAGGAATAAGTAGTGGCTATAGTTATGAGGTAGTAAACTATATTAGATTGTGATGATTTTTTTAGTAGTCTTGTAATCTAATTGTTTAAAGTTAAGGTTTCGGCTTCTGACCAATAACAATGCATCTTATAGGAGACATCATAAGTGAAAGGGTTAAAAAGTGATAAAAAAAGAGTGTCTACCAATACAAGACCCTATTGCACCAATAACCACTCACTCAAATCATCACAAATCACTAGTACATTTAAATGTATTAGTAGTGCTTCACAAATCTCCAATAGTAATGCACAAATGAACCAATCATCAACCAAAAATACTAAAAACTGACCAACTACTAATATATAAATGATCCACTACTGATAATTTTATTGTCTGACAATGAATGACAGATTATTAGACCCCTAACAGTAATGGGTGCCTTTCTCCTATATAAAGAGCCCAATCCATAAGCTTAGATACACACCCACTCAACACTTCGATCCATTTCCAAGCATTCCCAATGGAGAGCAAAGTAATGAGAGCTTCCTCAATTGCCCTGACATCTTCATTCCTGCAAATGCTCTCATCTCCGACGTCCTGCCCGGGGTCAAGGAATCCGGGCAATATGGAGTTATGCTGTGGAACGAGTTTTATGATGACAAAACCCACTATAGTTCTTCTATTAAAGGTTCTGTCTGATCAGAAGCATTTGAATTCCTACGCTGTAATAATAAGGCCATCACTTGGCCTCTCTCTAGGAAACTATGTACTATCGTCGAAATAACATCTGAGCTTTTGGGCTGGGCTTAAAAAGCACACATTAAGGTTTGATTTAGTATGTTGTTAATTGCAGAACCTATATATAATGCAGTTTCGTTTTGTTTTTTATGTACATTTCTATTCATTCTATTTTTTAATACATTCTTATTGTCTGTACTTAATAGTCTTAAGGCAGGTCCCTATGCAGCTACTTAGCTTATTTTGGCTAGCTGCTCAAAATTTTTAAGAGCAATTTTTGTAGCTAGTAGTCTTCTGATTATCAAATTTTGTAGCTTATTTTTTTAGTAACCATCACAAATAGCATGTTTAAATAGAATAATTAATAATAAAATTTTTAGATAATATTTAGAAAAAAAATAGCAAGCAAATAAAAAAGACGGAAATCAATTTGTGGAGTCATATGTTTTGCTGATTTTTCTCAATAAGCATTCCTCATGTTTTGAAATAATTTAATTTTATTATAAACCCATTATCTAAACAATATGATAAAATTATTTAATATTATTGTATAAATAATAACTAACATATTCATTTATATTGTCAATTTAAATTAAAATTTTTTATTAAAAAAATTGTGGTTATGTGATAGACTTTGCTTTTAAAACTTGTAATTAAAATGGTGGAAAAAAGCATTTTCAAAGTGGCCAAGTGAGAAAACTTCTCACCTCATGAAGGGGGCACCATTCTTAAAATCTATTCCGGCAAATACGAGCCAATAAAAAGATATCCCAAGTAATGCAATTTGGAGTCTGAAGATAGCCTATTTAAGAAGTACAGACAATGGGAATGTATAAAGAAAACGGAAATGAAAGATGTATATAGGAAATAGAAATTGCATTATACATGGGCTCCTTAATTGACAACACACACTTAAGTCAAACCTTGGTGTGTGTTGTTTAAGCCCAAACCCTCGTAAAGCTCATTTTTCTCTTTATTTAATTCTTTGAAAGTTATTCAATTTAATCACCGTGATGTGAAAGTTTTTTTATCCTTTACTAAAATATTTTGAATATTGCGTATGATGTTTAATGACTCTACTTAAATACTAATTGACTAGTCCCTGGCAAGTTGAAAGTTTCACAAATGCTTTATGTTCTCCATTGTCCTCACAAGACCAAATGTTTTGACTTGTCTATGGTCAATTTTCCTTTTCTAGTTTTTCATATTGCAATTTATAGAATTAGGCTTTCACAATGTATAATATTGATTGTTGTTATGTTCCCTCACAATTTGAAAAGAGTTTTTTTTATGTCATCTAAGATTGATTTTCCTTTTTAACATAACGATTATGTGTTCTCATTTGGGTCACTGGAGTACTCTACTAAATTGGTCTTTTCAAGAAAATTTGAATAATTTCCTCCCTATGTCATTCTTTGACAAACCCCTCTTGTCATTTCATGATAAATTCTCCTATGCCTTCCTTTTATTTTCAAACTCTTACTTTGATTTATGGGTACCCATTAAACAAAAATAGTAACTGTAACTAAGCATATCAAATATCCTTAATCTATGTTAAATCGTCAACTTTAATAACTACTTCGCCATCTAAGATGATTTTGAATGTTACTATCTCAATGTAGATCTCGTCACTTTAACCAAGATTTCAATATGTTTTTACAATTGGACCTGATATGAATGATGTCTTATGGAGATAATACCAAAAGAAAATAAAAATAAAAATATTGAAACATTATAGGAAGACTTGTTTTATATTACTTCCCTCTACTCCTATATTTTCCAATTCATTTGCTATTTTATTGTCTTTTCTATATATGTGATTCATTGTGACACTCTCTAATTTTTCTATCAACTCCAAAGCTTTGTCCAAAAATGATTGTAACCTCCAATTAGGAATCCTTCTTGTCCTTATGGAATTGATAGTTATGGCCAAGTCCCCTTTTATCTCAATCCTTCTCTAGTCCAATTCTATGCATAGAGATAATCCTTCTATCAAAGCCTTGAATTCTACTATATTATTATTATCAATCTCTAGCATTTTTTTTGTCAATTTTGTTATTTTTCTCATTTACATTAGAGGATAACACAACCTTCCCCTAAGAGTTGCTTCTACTCTTTCCTTTCATATTAGACATAAGCTTTTTTAGGATACTATCATTATTTTTATTCTAAAACTATGACTTTCATGGATGGTTTTGAGTATTTTTTACTTTTTATTCTTAGGATTTTGTTCTATGCTCTTGTTTTCTTCTAATGGATGCTAAATAATATGGGTAATTTCACCAAGATGGTTTGCAAAAAGGGGGGTATAAGCGGCCATTGTTTTCCTAAAATCATGTAAACCTAAGCTTGGAAGAAAAATATGACAGTTGTGAACTCAAAATTAGAATATGTGCAAAGAACAAGAATTGTAGTAATTTGAATATAGATCCTAAAATAATAATTTCTTTTAAAAATGAATAAGATTAAGAGGGTTGAATCCATTGCATGCGAAAAATAGTTTCTATTTTAAAAAATATATATATAACATAGTGTTTGTCGTGTGCATCAACAAAGATATACTTATATTTAGTATTTTGGAAACACCTTAAGTAAAAAGATAGATAAGAGTGCAAGCTATATTTTTTGTGTTTTTCTGTAATTTTCTGTTGAGTATTTAATTTTTTATGATATTTTGAAGTGGGTGCATCCTAAAAATTAGGTATTTGTTCGTATGCTAGACATAACTTACATAAAAATAAAATTGAAAATGCAAACTTTAAAAGTGCATATAATCATGTGTAGAGCAATAATATGTATTTTTTTTAAAATTTAGTCAAGCATATCAAAAGTTATTAAGAAAATGGTACACATATGTCTCTGAGAACTATGAAGCCACTAATAAAGAAAATTAAACTTTACTATGGTAATGTTATCCATAAATAGAAAATATTATATGGTTAGAAAGCTTGGAAGTCATGTGAAATTATGGTGATAATTTTACAAATACCAACTTGATGATATGTAAACCTAATGAAGAAGAAGTTGACAAACTTGTTTTGAAGAGAAAAATACATGATAAAGGAGGGAAATATAGGGAAATAAAGATCCCAAGCCTCAACCTTGTTATCTAAGCCTATTAGTTAGCCTTTTCCTTGACTTATTCATCTATCAAACATAATTCTTATTGGGTTATTTCTATTTAAAGTAATTTGATCATGCTAGGGTTGTTTTTCTATTTTTTTAGTGGGTGGCCAATTTTTTGCAAACCATCTTGGTGCACTTACCCATATATGTTTTCTTTTAAGATAAATAGAATTATTCAACTCCGGCCTATTATTTACCCAAAAATAAAGTGCATCATATTTTACAAAAACAAGTTTTGAAAATAGGAATTTTCAAAATCCATAAGCAAAATATAATATATTCAAATAAATAGTGATGAAAGTCCATTCAATTTGTATCTGGGTGTTTCTACAATTTTTAGGTATGCTCTAAAGGGAAGGTTTCCATACCAAATTCTCTTCCTTTTCTACTTGATCTTTATTTACATTCCCTCTCTCCATTTGCTGAGATTTGATAAAGTTGAGGTGTGACTCCAAGATTCTTTCGATTGTCTTAGAAATATCTTTTCTTTGTTCCATCATTATTGTATTCCAATCTTGTTTATGAATAACTGATTTCACCCACACTCACTCTTCCATCTGCATTTTCATCAATGAGTTTATATACTTTTAGAAGTTTACTCAGATCGACCATTACTTTCTAGAAATGGAGAAGCTTGATGGATAGTGAAAAGTAAGAATCCATCGCAATTCAATAAAAAGAGTGTTAAATGATAAGGACTATGAATAAATGGGTAATTAAAGGTGTGGTGATATAAAGGCTAGGATAAATGTGCTCATAGAAGTGGGAGGTGTCAATTGTAGTAGTGGAAGCCTAAGAAACAAAACATTACTTCATAACTCAAAGACTAAGATGACCTATCACACCCCTAAAAAATATTAATTGGGGAATAGAAAGACATCAATACAATAATTATACTTAAAAGAGAGAGATATGGTTAAGACAAAATAGATGGGTTGTAGTTACAAAACTATTGGGTTTCCACCACATGAGATATATTTTGAATTTAATATGTTGTTGTAATTGATTGACTCTGTAAATTCCATGTATTATAAATGATTGTAACTTTCATTTCTTTTTTAATTTGTAATTTGCTTGTATTGTAAAAAGCCTCTTGCCTTAATTAAATGTATAATTTAAATAAATAAATGGTGTTGAAAGTATTGAAAACTTCACAAATTGTTAAATAATTTGATTTTGTTATTTTTTATTATAGTTGTTTATGTAAAATATGTTATTAACGTATTTTTTTACATAAAATGAAATTTCTTATTTAGATATTAGTAAAAATTAACCCATTTTAAAAGATATAGTTTTAGTTAAAAATAATAAGTGTTCTTTTGCATAAAAATCATTTCAAAATGTAAAATTAAAGTAAATTTTATTTTTAAAAATTCTCAAAATTCAAAACTAAATTCTAGAAATTAAAACTAAAATTTAGATATTAAAACTAAAATATTTGAATTATTTTTTAGATATAAATAGAATCTTTTCTATTCTATTTTTTCCTTTTTGTATGTAAATAATTACAAATTCTAAAATAAATTAATTTCTATTTTTTTTACTTTTTAACAAATTAAAAATTAGTTTTAGAAAAATTTCAAACAAAGTCAAGATATTTGTAGATATTTTCTATAAATCTTGTATGTAAATTATTTTATAATCTTAAGATTTATGAAAATTACCAATTATTTTTTAACTTCTCTAAACAAACCATTCAATTTTTTTTAATTGAAAAATAACTTAAAATATATTTTTACTAAAGTAAAAACTATTTTTCTAAAAAGAGTCTTTCTATTCCTTATACTAAAAAATCTTTCTATTTTGGCTACTTTTGTACAAGTTGTCTGGAAGCTTGTCTTCCATTTGAAAATATTGAGATGAAATAGTTTAAAAATAACAATTTTATGGAATAATTTATTTTTTATTAGACCATGGGCGACAATAAATACCTCTCCCAACAAATGGTATTCTTGAAAGAAACTCAATCTCAAACACATACAAATATTTATGTGTGCAAATGTGAGCTAAGTAGTATTATGAATGAGAAAAAACCCAATTCAAAATATGAATGCACATTTTTTGGGAGCAAATTTGGATGGCTTGATTCTCAAACCAACTTCTTTGTTATGGTTTGAAATTGATTTCAATCTACAATCTCCAATATTATGAGATCTATCATTAGTTTTAAAAATCAATCCATGTCTTTAAAATTTTGACATTACTGTCAAGTATTTTTTTCAAATCTCATTCCCATTGATTCCTACAATTACATATCAAAGTCAAAATTATGTTGCATTAAAAAAAATGAAAGTTCTGTTGGAAGCTACAATTCAAATAATTTTTATATTGTTGTGTACTAGTGAAAGTACCTTCATAGGGTTAGCCTAGCAATAAATGATAAAATAGACTAAATTAACCACAATTAGTGATCTACTTAATGCAAATAAAGCTAATGATCACTCTATGGCTCTCTATTTAAGTATGCTAATAGTAAGCTCTCAGAAAGCCTCCATTAGTGATAGCCTTAAAATGAGAAAGAAGCTAAATGATAAACAATTTAAGCCTATTTCAAAAAAAATATGCTCAAATTATACTAAAATGCCTTTTCTAACTTAAAATGAGAAAGAAGCTAAATGATAAACAATTTAAGCCTATTTCAAAAATACTATGCGTAGGTGAACAACAAAGATCAAGTTAAGTTTTGGAAAGACTCCTGGAACGGATCTCCCCCTTTAATCAATTTGGACCATATGGAGGGCGTGATTGATATAACCAAATCAGATTGGGGTTTCTATTTAATTGATTTTGTATCAGCAATATGTTTGTTTTCTAGAAAAGTGATTTGGAAGGATCCAAGGGATCTTCTTATTTCATCAAATGAGCAAGAAAGATTATCGAAGTTATTAGTAAGCAAGGTAGTTTACCTCTCAGGAAAGGGTGATCAAATTGTCTGGACCCCAGGGAAAGATGGTACATACTATCAGATAAGGCTACAAAATTATTCAGCAGCAAGTATCTTATAATACTCCTAATTGGGCTTTCTCTTTCTGTTGGAACAATGCCACCCTCCCTAAGGCTGGATGCTTTGCATGGATTGCCTTGAAAAAGAGGGTGCTCACTAGTGATAGGCTTTCTAAATTCAATATCTCCCAGCCCTTCAACTGTCTTCTTTGTAATCAAGAGATTGAAACTGGGGATCATCTTTTCCTCAATTGCCCATTTGCCCAGTAATGCTGGTTATTTGTGCTTTCCAAACTCCATTTTCATACGCCCCTTCCAAATAGACTATGGGATCTTTTTCAGTCTTGGCCTAAACTATACACCAATTCACTCTTCTCCAGCCTTTGGACATGCATCCCAACTCTAGTGGTCTGGGCCTTGTGGTGGGAACGGAACAAGAGAATCTTCCGCCAGCATCCTTCCTCAATTGAAAATGTTCTCAGTTCGATTGAAAAATCTATTTCAGAAGTAGTAAATAATAGCCATTCAAAAGTCAAATGCAATCCAATATTGTCTTCTTGGGATAGTGGTATCATTCGTGAGTGGAAGGGTATTCATATACCTATTGGTTGGTGTCAGCAATCAAATGCAATCCCTTCTCAAGATAGAGACAAAGTTCACTGGGTTCCACCTTCAGCTGGGCAAATCAAACTAAATTTTGACGGTGCATCCCGGGGTAACCCTGACCAATCTGGTACTAGTATATGCATTCAAGATCATCATGGTGATGTACTAGCCTTCAAATCTTCTCCCCTTCCACATGGTTTGAACAATATGGCCGAAGCACAAGCATTGTTTCTCGGGCTGATCTTGGCAAAACAAGCTGGCTTTCACAACATTCTGGTAAAAGGAGATTCTTTGGTAATAATTAATGCCTGCATTAAAAGAGTATCACATAACTAGAAGCTAGCCTACATTCTTCAACAAATATGGCTCTTATTAGACTCATTTGATGAAGTCCTTATCTCACATACGCTTCATGAAGGAAATAATTTGGCAGATTATTTAGCTAATCGAGGCTATGATGGTATTCAGCAAGAAAAGACTCTACTAATTGGCAATAGTATCCTCAATGATGAATTTTATAAAGTCATCATTTTAGATAAAAATGCTTGTAAAGATGCGGGAAAATTTGACATCTAGTCTGTGGTTAGTTGCAAATGTTATATGACATAAGTCATCAATACATTGCATCTTACCTGGAGTAATGATTATTATATGCTCTCCCTTATGGCGACTGCCACATCCTCTCTCACGTACGGGCATAATAAGTTTATTGCTAACGGGTATGTGCAAGATCATGAGGGGCCAAAAAGTGGCGATGTGAAAAATATTCACTTTTCACTCGTCCAAAAGTGGATGAAAGTGCTTGTTGACTTTTTAGTAGGCCTAGGTGTTAGTACACCTGGGAAAACCTACCACCAAAGCACAGACCTTATCAGGTACCCGATAACTGTGGCATAAATCTGAAACCCGCGAGCCCTTTTCTTCTTTTCCTTGCGCAATTTTCTTCAAGTTTCTCTCCGCAATTTTCATATACCCGATATATTTTCGGGTACCTAATATTGGAAACAACAAATTTGACTCCGAGCATATTTGGTAAGTAGTTATTTGTATAATTTTTATTAATTTATTTCATTTTCATGCTAAATGTAGCATTTTTTTTTAAATAAGGTTTTGCATTTATATTTGTAATAATATATGAAACTAGATTGAAATTTAGATTTGTTTTTTATTTAATCAGGCATGGCTAACAACAATGAAGAAAATAACCCTCCCACACCAAATAACGATCCCGAAAATAATCCCCCATATCTAAACCCTAAATTTTTACAAGATTTGATACAAGAAAATTTGAACACGATACGAGGTTTCCAAAACACATATCAAAATATACCTACATTACGTCCCATGCTTGCCACACTAAATACAATTGTTGGAAATATTGACACACTCATGCAACAACATAATGTTGCTCTTCATTGGCGTGATGATATCCATACCCAATTTGACAACAGGCTTGACCATGATGGGATTGCAGCCCTTAACATAACTAAGGAAGATATAGCCACCCTTTTTGTCGATCCTAAAACCGGAATACCATTTGACCACAAAAAGCCCAAATTATAAATAAAATGGTGCACAAATGAAGCAATGCACACAAACTTTTGGGATCGTTGGTGGATGGTTTTTGATAAACCACCCCATAGCAATTTGGAGGTCCCATTTTATTTCATTAAAAACTTGTATGCTGAGTTTGTGCTTGGTCACCATGTTGATTATTGGAGTATGAGGCCCAACATGGGTGTAGGCAGAGGAGCTCCTCAGACTAGGCCATCTTCCCAGTGCCGAAAGGACACTACCTTTGTCCCCCCCACTGATGTCACACCCCCTCCTCCAATGCAGCATCCTGATATCATTGCAGAGGCTGCCTCACAGACTATTAGGGCCATTCATTTACTGAGTGATCAGTTGATCACACAAACCAGGTCAGTGTTGCCTCCTATGGATGTTGTTGGTGCATCGACATCTCGTCAGAGTTCACATGTATGTGAGCCCCATATGTGCATTATGTGCAGGCATATGTGCCTCAGACCGCTTACTAGTTTTGATACATATCAGTTTCATGATATTGATGAGGAGGATACAAGAGATGTAGCTGCAGAGGCTACAACACCTCATGGAGCATCTACATCTCATGAGAGTGCTCAAGAGGTGCACTCAGAGCCATTGACTCCTGTTGATACGGTAAGAGTAAACATTATAAATAAATTTGTCACATGACTTTTTAATTTCAAAATAATTTATTTATTTAGATTAGTTTTAATGATTGCATGCACTTATGTATATATATTTTTTCCATTTATGTTCAGTCAATAACACAGGAGGAGGTGAGACAGGTGGATGAGTCCACACTTTCGACCATTTCATTTGGCCTTGATGACTATACAGTATATTATAAATTATGTACCCATTAGTTTTTTTTAATATCATTTGGTGTACATGCTTAAATCTCTATCAATTAGAGCAATAAAATTCATACATTTACTAATATATATTGTCATCTTATTGTGTTCTTGTAGGCTACAATCGATGTCAGTGGGGGGCATGAGGGGGTTCCTTCATCAAGTCTCAACAAAGGAAAGGTAGTTAATTATTTAAGATTAATTATGCATGCATATGTATGCCACTTGTGTGTAGTAATAAATATTTTACTTGCACTTGATTGTATAGGGTGTGGCTATTGATGATGTCTCAACACTGGTTCGACAGCGTAGGGTTACAGGCATCTCGATTCAGAGTGATAGCCCGATTGTATGTAGACTTTTCGGTATTGTTATTTGTATTTTGTAACCAAGGTTGCTATGATGAAGTACATTGATATATAATTGACAATATTTTTACTCTCATAGGCTACTCCGACTATGAGGGAGGGCCCATGAGAATCTTTCATTTCTTTGTTGACCCAGCCCACTATTCTAGAGGAGGGATCACTAGATGTAAGTTTTAATTTTAGTTCAATCAATTTGTAATTTTATTATGCTATCATCCTATTTTGTAGATTTATTACTCTATGTTGCACCACTCTACTAATCTCATTATTGCAAATATATATTTATAGGTCAGAGTTGGTATTGCTCGCATGGTCCCTTCACTACCCAGGACTTATGCTAGGACACCTGATCGTGGTAGGTGATCGAGAGACCAGGTACAAATATTTGTATTCAGTTATAATTTTAATTAAATTAGAGTTTGAATTATGAATTATATATATATGTACAAATCATATAAAGTAAGCAATCTAACTTTGGTTTGAACTCATTTTTTATGCAGGATCAATCAAAGCCCAACACTTCTTCAAAGAGGCTACATTTTGATGATCCCCCAATAGCATAGGATGTAGTTTTAGTTTTGTGGTCATTTAGAGATGACACTTGGCACATTTTGAGATGGCATATATGCCACATTGTACACCTTAAAACATTGATTTTGTAGACATTTTGAAATGGCATGTGCCATATTTGTATATGGACATACTTTTGATACATTTGATACATATATAGAACATGTTCATTTATATGTTATATTTGCATCATCTTTTGTATATACATATTTATTATTCATGTTTATGGAATTGAATGGTGAAGTTATATCTTGACTATGATTATCATTATGATTTAAATTATATCTTGTTGAAGTTACATTTGTTTTTCTTTACTCTGGAATACCCTGTTCATGGAGCTTATTATGTTTGAGGTTTAACTTCTATAGATTTCCTAGATTTCTGGTGCTTAACTTTCCCTGTGCCTGAGACGATGATGAGGCCATCAGTACCGATACTGAAGATCATTTCTCTACAAAACAAAAACCATGCCATCTTCTCTTCATCACTAAATTAAAACTTCAATCGTTGCTAATAGGAGAGTTTCATTTACCACTTCTATGAATTTTTGTATACAAATTCTAAATCATTAATTATGTCACTATTTTTCATTGTGTGCACATTTAGTCTCATACTTGCATTGCTAATTTCATATATTATCATTTTCAATGCTTTTTGTTCACACTTATAATAATTTTAACTGCCAGCTATAATGTTTCAATATCATCATGTATGCAGGAGCCTTCATTTCATGCTATAAAAAATCTCCATTATCGTATAAGCTTATGGTCTTCATTTCCAATCTTTGATATTACCATTGATAGATATGACATGTGACTATTGAATTTTCCATTGTGTATAATATATGATTTCTTGTGCAACATGATATCCCTCAAACTTAAAAAAACACATCTCTTGAATATATTGTCTCTCAAATGTTCATTGAATGATTTTAATACTGCCTTCAAACTATGCTCAGCACTGTGTATATTTACTTTTTATTACTACATGGCTCCTTCGAATGTCTTCATATGCATATGTTTAATCAATCTTTAACTCATGTTGTGTTCACTTCATTTGATGAAGTTGTTGCTTCATGGGTTGATTATTGCTGACTGGACATTCATGATGAGTTTTACTCTACCACCTCTTGTAATATTCATCCAAATAATATGTTTTTCATCTTTGTAATATCTTGCATCTGTTAACATCTACAAGGAAATGAAATTTATTTGGGTTGACTTTGATCATTAATTATTGGTGTGTATACTTCACTCCATTTGAATGCTGATATGATGCTTAATGTTCCAACATTGCCAAGTTGCACAGTTGTCGATGCTATTTATTCAATAGTCTTTTCTATCTATCCTAGTTTTTATCTCCACTTAATAGTATGTGTTTGTATATCTTGTGAGAAACCAAAAAGCCTTCAATGACATCAATGAAAACCATATCAAATCTCCAACATTATTTCTCAAATGGAGGCCCTAATTTTTGTAAAAAATTAAGGCTCCATCAGGCGGAACGAGGTTGTCACTGGCGTTTACCCGGCCAACCAAAGCTGATGGAGTAGACGGTTTGATGCCAGGTAAGATGGTTTGAAAGATATGATGCTGAACCACTTTCAACTAACCCTCATTGCAAGTTTTGGCATCGACTGAGATCGCCTTGCCAAATGCAAATGAAGTCGAATCGCCCAAAACTAAGAGAGGTTATTTTAGACCTCAAAAACATGATCCTATAGAACGTGATGGTTTGTCAATACCTCTCACGAGGTCTGAGATACAAGCCCCAAAAGATCTCTGCCCAATCATGCTTAGTGCACCTTGGGGTCACTTGGGTCAAGCATGGTCGCAAGTGTTCTGGTAACTCTGTGGGTAGAATGAGGTTGTCACTAGCGTTTACCCAGCCAATCAGAGCTAATGGAGTAGATGGTTCGATGCTAGGTCTGACGGTTTGAAAGATACGCTATTGAGCCACTTTCAACTGACCCTCACTGCAAGTTTTGGCATCGATTGAGATTGCCTTTCCAAATACAAATGAAGTTGAATCACCCAAAACTAAGAGAGGTTATTGTAGACCTTGAAAACATGCTCTCGTAGCACCTGACATTTTTTTGATACCTCTCATGAGTTCTGAGATATGAGCCCCGGAAGATCACTGCCCAATCATGCTTAGTGCACCTTGGGGTCACTTGGGTCAAGCGTGGTCGCAAGCATTCCGGTGACTCTGTGGGAAGAATGGGGTTGTCACTAGCATTTACCCAACCAACCAGAGCTAATGGAGAAAATGATTTGATGCCAAGTCAGACGATTTGAAAGATATGCTACTGAGCCACTTTCAACTGACTCTCACTGCAAGTTTTGGAATCGACTGAGATCTCCTTGCCAAATGCAAATGAAGTCAAATCACCCAAAACTGAGAGGTTATTGTAGACCTCAAAAACATAATCCCATAGCACTTGATAGTTTAGAGATACCTCTCACGAGGTCTGAGATATGAGCCCTGAAAGATCGCTGCCCAATCGTGCTTAGTGTACCTTGGGGTCACTTGGGTCAAGTGTGGTCGCGAGTGTTCCGGTGACTCTGTGGGAAGAACGGGATTGTCACTTTCATTTACCTGGCCAACCGGAGCTGATAGAGTAGACGATTTGATGTCAGGTCAAACGGTTTGAAAGAAATGTTGCTAAGCCAATTTCAACTGACCCTCAGTACAAATTTTGGCATCGACTGAGATTGCCTTACCAAATGCAAATAAAGTCGAATCACCCAAAACCGAGAGAGGTTATTGTAGACCTCAAAAACATGATCCTGTAGCACCTAACGGTTTGTTGATACCTATCATGAGGTCCAAGATATGAGCTATGAAAGATCACTACCAATTTGAAAGATACGTTGCTGAGCTACTTTCAACTGACTATTAGTGGTATGTTTGAAATTTGAACTGTGAAATTAATCATGATTAAGCTTGTGAAATTTGAACTGTGGAGCTTATTATGTTTGAGGTTTAACTTTTATAGATTGTTTGAAATCATAAAAAATAATATCCTTAAAGCATTAGAAACAACAATCAAACATGTAAGAATTCAAAGCATGCAAATGACATAAGTATATGACATGTAAGATCCCTTCTTGGCACTATTGGCCACTCATACATGATTTTGGTCATAAGTCCTTATGAAGAGTTTTAGGACATTTAACTTTTAAATCAAATTGATTGTTACAAATTGCCATTATAGGCTTCAAAAGATCTCAATTAACCATTAAGGATCCTTTTGTCCTTCTATCTCTGATTGGATCCATGGTGACCATAGGCGTCTTCATAGGTGCTCCTGCACAAGTTACAATCCACATACAAAACCAAGTTTATTGACTCAAAATACAATCTAAGAAAGGTCAAATTAATGTATTGAAATTAAGCTTAAGGAACTTAGAAAAAAATGCACTAAGTTAACTTATTACCTAGTCAAGTGTTCCTAAAGGGTCATCTCTTTGCTTCAGGGTCTCCAATAGTGCTTCATGATCAACAGTAGTAATAGTCCAAAGTTCTTTTGTCTTTGGTCTTCCTTGATGCTTTGACAACTTGAAATTTGTTGCTATAACAAGGTGTGAATACATGAGAATAGTTTTGTGCTTCTCATAGTCTTCAAATGCGGGAACTCCATTCTTTCTAATCATGTATGTTCGCATCCATGTTCCTGCAACAACAACTAAACTAGTAGGATATGTGAACCCATCACCATCTGTCATCAGTTGTACAAGCTTTTGTTTACCTTGTACACAACGTGCTAACCAATAATCTAACCTCTCATCATTCCCCTGTGGTGCAACCAATGCAAAAACATCTCCTGGCTTCAGAAGATCTGAAAGATGGTCATAGTCAACTGAAGTGTCCATGTCATCATTTCTTATAGAGAGTGTCAAAGATAAAGGAGTCAGATACTATGGAACCCATGTATCCACCCACTCACTTGACTCGCAATGATCCCAATCATATTGAAAACACATGGGGCAAAAACAAGCCAACTCTCGTGTCCAAATGGTCCATGTACTACTATTGGAGCTTTAGAATGAAGGCATTTTTTAAGAGTCTTTCACTTTTTGACAATCCAATCTATCTCCTATAGTTCTCTCCTCAACCAACCAAAAGAATCTACGCACTGTAGAATGAAGATTCCCCCCCTGTGACAATGCTAAAGTACACCAATCAACAATAGAATGAGCATCAAGAAGTACAGCACCTGAAATCCTCAATTGCTCCTTAACTAGAGCTCTCTTCACACACACACCTGCTCTGTCATGCTCCTCTTTCCCATGCCCTAACTCAAAAACACTCCAAATATGAGGTACACCTCTCTCCACATGCATTCTACACAACCAATAAAACATTCTGGCATTCTTAAATTGACCGATGCAATTATCCAACCAAATGAGATGCCTATCCATAGCAATACCATTTTCATGCAAGAAGTCAAAATAGTTCTGGAAACAATGTTGAACAAACTCTTGAGAGTGAGACCTGTCATCACTCATATAAAAATGGTACTCTCTGATTATCTTTTTCTCATCTTTTGTGCTATCATGGGAATGTCTATATGTGATGTGTACAAAAATAGCAACTTGAATGAAATTGTAATATTGAGCTTGAGTCTCATTTTGGGGCTGCAATGTATAGTTCTCCGCAAAGTCTACAATGGATATAATAGTTCCAATGGGGAAAGTGTCCTTACATGTCCTAAATTTTTGATCCAACCATTGAGACTTGTGACTATGCCTTGCATACTTGTAAAAAAGATTTGTCTTGAAATCTGAGATAAAATCACCAACATTGTATTCTTTTGCAACTAACTCACATCTAGAGCCTTCATCTCCACTCTTCAATGTATATTTCACTATTTCATATACCTTTTTTTGGATGAGTGTCTTTCCAAAATTGTGTTCCAAACCCTCATGAAAACATGTTCTAAACTTGGACAAGCCACCACATTTTGAGCATTTGGCATTTAAGCAATCTTTTTTATAAAATAAACAACCATCATCTCTATGACATAAAAATTGATCTAGCAAGTCTCTTGATGATTTGGGAAGACCACTTGCACCACAATCCTCTAGCATTTCATTAGTATGCAAAGTAGAATGAATGGACTGAAATAATTCATGATGCATTGAAAACTCAACATGATATTTGCAACATGTATTTCGAATCTTAAGGGGTGCACAATAAAATGGCTTCATGGATTCAAAAGACCTTTGTGATATTTTTAATGTTGGATGTGTCTCACAAAATTTTTTATACAACATTGTTTGACTTACCTCCACATAATGTTTAGGATGTGGAGTGCGGTCTCGATTGCCAACTCTCAACTTCAAGACATCCTTCACATTTGGTGACACTCTTGAGTTAGCATCCCAAAATTTTTGAATTTCATCCTTGACAACATCTGTTAGCTTCTTATCAAAACGTGGAAGTCTCCCACCATAAGCCCATGTATCAATTTGAAGCGGATCATCAAGTCTTTCTCTTCTTGCAAGTGCTCTGCCCATATATATATATATATATATATATATATATATATATATATATATATATATATATATATATATATATATATATATATATATATATATATATATATATATATATATATATATATATATATATATATATATATATATATATATATATATATATATATATCTATGTATGTATGTATGTATGTATGTATGTATGTATATACTAATATATTATATATAATATTACAAAGTTTGGAGAATCTCTTACAGAAATATGGAAATTATAATCTTCCTCCTAGACCATACATTAATGAATTTCTTCATGCCTTAGCAAAGGAAGCCAGCTGGATTGTTGAAGCTTATTGTATTACATACAGAAATGCGGTATGAATTTTTGGCCTAAATTTTTTTCTCATTTCTTTTAGCTCTTTAAAGGTGGTTGGCTAAATCTTTTTATTAAATGTGCCTTTTATAGGTGTTGTAAACCCTAGCTACACAGAAATGGGGGCTTTGAAGAATAGTTCACTGGAGGCAGAGAGAGAGACTTCCTAGGGGTCAGGGGGACTCGCTAGGGATCCTAGTATGGACCCCCTAAGACACACTTGAGCATTCCAATGTGTCAAAATGGGTCATGGCGACTCCCTAGGGGTCCTAACATGTGATAAGGCATACTAGGACTCCTAGGGAGTCCTAATGACCCCTTCTAACACATTGGAATGCTCAAGTGTGTCTTAAGGGGTCTTAGGACCCCTTAAGACACACTTGAGCATTCCAATGTGTCAAAAGGGGTCATGGGGACTCCCTAGGGGTCCTAACACGTGATAAGGCATACTAGGACCCCTAGTGAATTCCCGTGACCCCGTTTGACACATTGGAATGCTGAAGTGTGTCTTAAGGAGTCCTACAACCCCTTGAGACACACTTGAGCTTTCCAATGTGTCAAAAGGGGTCAAGGAGACTCCCTAGGGGTCCTAATGC
The DNA here is from genome assembly GCA_027943335.1 of Chamaecyparis obtusa. Taxonomy (NCBI): domain Eukaryota; kingdom Viridiplantae; phylum Streptophyta; class Pinopsida; order Cupressales; family Cupressaceae; genus Chamaecyparis; species Chamaecyparis obtusa. The sequence continues at coordinate 1,448,306 of BSBK01004452.1, forward strand.
ATGATAAGGCATACTATGACCCCTAGGGAGTCCCCGTGACCCCTTTTGACACATTGGAATGCTCCAGTGTGTCTTAAGGGGTCCTAAAACATGATAAGGCATACTAGAACCCCTAGGGAGTCCCCATGACCCCTTTTGACACATTGGAATGCTAAAGTGTGTCTTAAGGGGTCCTACGACCCCTTAAGACACACTTGAGCATTCTAATATGTCAAAAGACATCATGGGGACTCCCTAGGGGTCCTAACATGTGATAAGGAATTCTAGGACCCCTAGGGCATCCCCATGACCCCTTTTGACACATTAGAATGCTCAAGTGTGTTGTAAGGGGTCGTAGGACCCCTTAAGACACACTTGAGCATTCCAAAGTGTCAAAAGGGGTCATGGAGACTCCCTAGGGGTCCTAACAAGTGATAAAGCATACTAAGACCCCTAGAGAGTCCTCGTGACTCCTAATGACACATTGGAATGCTAAAGTGTGTCTTAAGGGGTCCTAAGACCCCTTAAGACACACTTGAGCATTCCAATGTGTCAAAAGAGGTTAGGGGGACTCCTTAGGGGTCCTAATGCATGATAAGGAGTATTAAGACCCCTAGGGAGTCTCCATGACACCTTTTGACACATTGGAATGCTCAAGTGTGTCTTAAGGGGTCATAGGATCCCTTAAGATACACTTGAGCATTCCAATGTGTCAAAAGCCATCAGGGGGACTCCCTATGGGTCCTAACACATGATAAGGCATACTAGGACCCCTAGGGAGTCCCCATGACCCCTTTTGACACATTAAAATTCTCAAGGATTTCATAAGGGGTCCTAAGACCCCTTAAGACTCACTTGAGCATGCCAATGTGTCAAAAGGGGTCGTGGGGACTCCCTAGGGGTCCTAACGTGTGATAAGGCATACTAGGACCCCTAGGGAGTCCCCATGACCCCTTTTGACACATTGGAATGCTCAAGTGTGTCGTAAGGGGTCTTAGGAACCCTTAAGACACACTTGACAATTCCAATGTGTCAAAATGGGTCATGGGGACTCCCTAGGGGTCCTAACAGATTATAAGGTGTACTAGGACCCCTAGGGAGTTTCCATGACTAGTTTTGACATATTGGAATGTTGAAGTGTGTCTTAAGGGGTTATAGGACACCATAAGACACACTTGAGTGTTCCAATGTGTCAAAACTATTCATTGGGAATCCCTAGGTGTCCTAACGCATGATAAGGCATACTAGGAAACCTAGGGAGTCCCCGTGGCCCTGTTTGACACATTAGAATGCTCAAGTGTATTGTAAGGCATCTTAGGATCCCTTCAGAAACACTTGAGTGTTCCAATGTGTCAAAAGGGGTCATGGGGACTCCCTAGGGTTTCTAACATGTGATAAGGCATACTAGGACCCCTAGGGAGTCCCCGTGACCCAGTTTGACACATTGGAAAGCTCAAGTGTGTCTTAAGGGGTCCTATGACCCCTTAAGACACACTTGAGCATTACAATGTGTCAAAAGGGTTCAGGGGGACTCCCTAGGGGTCCTAACATGTGATAAGGTGTACTAGGACCCCTAGGGAGTCTCTGTGACCCCTTTTGACATGTTGGAATGCTCAAGTGTGTCTTAAGCGATCTTGAGACCCCTTAAGACACACTCAAGCATTCCAATGTGTCAAAAGGCATCATGGGGACTCACTATGGGTCCTGACATGTGATAAGGCATACTATGACTCCTAGGGAGTCCCCATGACCTATTTTGACACATTGGAATGCTCAAGTGTGTCTTAACGGGTCCTAGTACCCTTTAAAACACACATGAGCATTTCAATATGTCAAAAGGGGTCATGGGGACTCCCTTGGGGTCCTAACATGTGATAAGGTGTACTAGGACCCTTAGGGAGTCCCTGTGACCCCTTTTGACACATTGGAATGCTCAAGTGTTTCTTAAGGGGTCATGGGGACTCCCTAGGGGTCCTAACGTGATATAAGGTGTAATAGGACCCCTAAAGAGAACCCATGACCTCGTTTGACACATTAGAACCCTCAAGTGTGTCTTAAAGGGTCATAAGACCCTTTAAGACACACTTGACCATTCCAATGTGTCAAATGGGGTCATGGGGTCTCCCTAGGGGTCCTAACATATGATATGGTGTACTTGGACCCCTAAGGTGTCCCCATGACCCCTTTTGAATCATTGGAATGCTCAAATGTGTCTTAAGGGGTCTTAGGACCTCTTAAGACACATTTGAGGGTTCCAATGTGTCAAAAGGGGTCATGGAGACTCCCTAGGGATCCTAACGCCTGATAAGGTGTACTAGGACCCCTAGTGAGTCTTGATGACCCCTTTTGACACATTGGAATGCTCAACTATGTCTTAAGGTGTCCTACAACCCCTTCGAACACACCTGAGCATTCCAATGTGTCAAAAGGGGTCATGGGGACTCCCTAGGGGTCCTAATGCATGATAAGGCATACTAGGACCCCTAGGGAGTCCCCATGACCCTTTTTGACACATTGAAATGCTCAAGTGTGTCTTAAGGGGTCCTAAGACCCCTTAAGACACACTTGAGCATTCCAATGTGTCAAAAGGTTTCATGGGTACTCCCTAGGGGCCTAATGTATGATAAGGCATACGAGGACCCATAGGGAGTCCCCATGACCCCTTTTGACACATTGGAATGGTCAAGTCTATTTTAAGGGGTTGTAGGACCCATTAAGAAACACTTGAGAGTTCCAATGTGTCAAAAGGGGTCATGGGGACTCCCTATGGGTCCTAACACATGATAAGGCATACTAGGACCCCTAGGGAGTTCCCATGATCCCTTTTGACACATTAGAATCCTCAAGTGTGTTGTAAGGGGTCGTAGGATCCCTTACGACACACTTGCACATTCCAATGTGTCAAAAGGGGTCATGGAAACTCCCTAGGGGTACCTAACACATGATAAGGCATACTAGGACCCCTAGGGAGTCTTGATGACCCCTTTTGACACATTAGAATGCTCAAGTGTGCCATAAGGTGTCTTAGGACCTCTTAAGATGCACTTGAGTGTTCCAATGTGTGAAAAGGGGTCATGGGGACTCCCTAGGGGTCCTAACATGTGATAAGGTGTACTAGGACCACTAGGGAGTCCCCGTGACCCCTTTTGACACATTGGAATGCTCAAGTGTGGCCTAAGGGGTCCAAAGACCCCTTAAGACATAACTGAGCATTCCAATGTGTTGAAAGGGCTGATGGGGACTCCCTAGGGGTCCTAAAGCATCATAAGAAATACTAGGACCCCTAGGGAGATGCCATGACCCCTTTTGAAACATTGGAACACTCAAGTGTGTCTTAAGGGGTCTTAGGACCTCTTAAGAAACACTTGAGCATTCCAATGTGTCAAAAGGGGTCATGGGGACTCCCTAGGGATCCTAACGCATGATAAGACATACTAGGACACCAAGGGAGTCCCCATGACCCCATTTGACACATTCAAATGCTCAAGTTTGTCTTAACAAGTCCAAGGACCTCTTAAGACACACTTGATCATTCCAATATGTCAAAAGGGGTCATGGGGACTCCCTTGGGGTCCTAATGTGTGATAAGGCATACTAGGACCCCTAGGGAGTTCCCATGACCCCTTTTGACACATTGGAATGCTCAAGTGCATCTTAAGGTGTCCTAAGACACCTTAAGACACACTTGAGCATTCCAATGTGTCAAAAGGGTTCATGGGGACTCCCTAGGGGTACTAACATGTGATAAGGCATATTAGGACCCCTAGGGAGACCCCATAACCCCATTTGACACATTGGAAGGCTCAAGTGTGTTTTAAGGGGTCTTAGAACCCCCTGAGACACACTTAAGTGTTAAAATGCATCAAAAGGGGTCATAGGGCTCCCTAGGGGTCCTAACATGTGATCAGGCGTACTAGGATCCCTAGCAAGGATCCCTAGGGAGTCCCCATGACCCCTTTTGATGCATTCAAATGCTCAAGTTTGTCTTAAGGGGTCCTACGACACATTAAGAAACACTTGAGTGTTCCAATGTTTAAAAAGGGGTCATGGGGACTCCCTAGGGGTCCTAATGCATGATATCGTGTACTAGGACCCCTAGGGAGTCCCCATGACCCCTTTTGAGACATTGGAATACTCAAGTGTGTCACAAGGGGTCCTAAGACCCCTTAAGACACACTTGAGCATTCCACCCCTTTTTACACACTTGAGCATTCCAATGTGTCAAAAGGGGTCACGGGGACTCCCTAGAGGTCTTAACACATGATAAGGCATACTAGGACCCCTAGGGAGTCAGCATGACCCCTTTTGACACATTGGAACACTCAACTATGTTGTAAGGGGTCGTACAACCGCTTACGACATAGTTGAGTGTTCCAATGTGTCAAAAGGGGTCATGGGGACTCCCTAGGTGTCCTAACATGTGATAAGGTGTACTAGGACCCCGAGGGAGTCCTGATGACCCCTTTTGACATATTGGAATGTTCAAGTGTCTTGTAAGGGGTCTTAGAACCCCTTAAGACACAATTGAGTGTTCCAATGTGTCAAAAGGGGTCATGAGGACTCCCTAGGGGTCTTAACATGTGATAAGTCCTACTAGGACCCCTAGGGAGTCCCCCTGACCCTGTTTGACACATTAGAATGCCCAAGTTTGTCTTAATGTATCCTAAGACCCCTTAAGACACACTTGAGTTTTTCAATGTGTCAAAAGGGGTCACAGGGACTACCTAGGGGTCCTAGTATGCCTTATAATGTCTTAGGATCCCAAGGGAGTCCCCATGACCCCTCTGACAAATTAGAATGCTCAAGTGTGTCTTAAGGGGTCGTAGGACCCCTTAGGACACACTTGAGCAATCCAATGTGTCAAAAGGGGTCATGGGGAGTCCCTAGAGGTGCTAACATGTCATAAGGCATACTAGGACCCCTAGGGAGTCCCAGTGACCCCTTTTGACACATTAGAATGCTCAAGTGTGTCATAAGGGGTTATAAGACCCCTTAAAATACACTTGAGCATTCCAATATATCAAAAGCGGTCATGGGGACTCCCTAATGGTCCTAACACATGATAAGGCATACTAGGACCAATAGGGAGTCCCCATGACCCCTTTTGACATGTTGGAATGATCAAGTGTGTCTTAAGGGGTCCAAGGACCCCTTAAGACACACTTGATCATTCCAACGTGTCAAAAGGGGTCATGGGGACTCCCTAGAGGTCCTAATATGTGATAAGGGATACTAGGACCTCTAAGGAGTCCCCGTGACCCCTTTTGACACATTGGAATGCTCAAGTGTGTCTTAAGGGGTCCTAATGCATGATAAGGAATACTAGGTTCCCTAGGGAGTCCTGATGACCCCTTTTGACACATTGGAATGCTCAAGTGATTCGTAAGGGGTCTTAGGACCCCTTAAGACACACTTGTGCAATCCAATGTGTCAAAAGGCATCATGGGGACTCCCTAGGGGTCCTAATGCATGATAAGGCATACTTTGGCCCTTAGGGAGTCCTCATGACCCCTTCAAACATATTGGAATGCTCAAGTGTGTCTTAAGTGGTCGTAGGAACCCTTAAGACACACTTGAGCATTCCAATGTGCTAAAAGGGGCCATGGGGACTCTGTAAGGGTCATAATGTGTGATAAGGTGTACTAGGACCACTAGGGAAACCCCATGACCCCGTTTGACACATTGGAATGGTCAAGTGTGTCTTAAGGGATCTTAGGACACCTTAAGACACACTTGAGCATTCCAATCTGTCAAAAGGGTTCATGGGGACTCCTCAAGGGTCCTAAAACATGATAAGGCATACTAGGATCCCTAGGGAGTCCCCATGACCCCTTTTGAAACATTGGGATGCTAAAGTGTGTCTTAAGGTGTCCTATGATCCCTTCGGACACACTTGAGCATTCCAATGTGTCAAAAGGGGTGATGGGTACTCCCTAAGGGTCCTAACATGTGATCAGGCGTACTAGGACCACTAGGGAGTCCCCGTGACCCCTTTTGAAACATTGGAACACTGAAGTGTGTCTTAAGGGGTCCTAAGACCCCTTAAGACACAATTGAGAATTCCAATGTGTTAAAAGGCATCATGGGGACTCCCTAGGGGTCCTAACATGTGATAAGGCATAATAGGACCCCTAGGGAGTTCTCATGACCTCGTTTGACACATTGGAATGCTCAAGTGTGTCTTAAGGGGTCCTAGGACCCCTTAAGATATACTAGAGCATTCCAATGTATCAAACCGGGTCATGGGGACTCCCTAGGGGTCCTAACGAGTGATAAATCATAGTAGAACCCCTAGGGAGTCTTCGTGACCCCTTTTGACACATTGGAATGCTCAAGTGTGTCTTAAGGGGTCCTATGACACGACCCCTTAAGACATGCTTGAGCATTCCAATGTGTCAAAAGGGGTCATGGAGACTCCCTAGGGGTCCTAGTATGCCTTGTCATGCGTTAGGACCCCTAGGGAGTCCCCATGACCTCTTTTGACACATTGGAACACTCAAGTGTGTCATAAGGAGTTATAAGACCCCTTAAGACACACTTGAGCATTCCAATGTATCAAAAGGGGTCATGGGGACTCCCTAGGGGTCCTAACACATGATAAGGCATACTAGGACCACTAGGGAGTCTCGATGACCCTTTTTGACACTTTGGAATGCTCAAGTGAGTCTGAAGGGGTCCTAGGATCCCTTTAGACACACTTGATGATTCCAATGTGTCAAAAGGGGTCATGGGGACTCTGTAGAGATCTTAATACATGATAAGGCATACTAGGAACCCTGAGGAGTCCCCATGACTCCTTTTGACACATTGGAATGCTCAAGTCTATCTTAATGGGTCCTAATGCATGATAAGGTGCACTACAACCCCTAGGGAGTCTCGATGACCTCTTTTGACACATTGGAATGCCTAAGTGTTTCGTAAGGGGTCTTAGGACCCCTTGAGACACACTTGAGCATTCTAATGTGTCAAAAGACCTCATGGGGACTCCCTAGGTGTCCTAATGTGTGATAAGGCATACTTGGACCCTTGGTGAGTCCCCATGATGACTTTTGACACATTAGAATGCTCAAGTGTGTCTTAAGTGATTGTAGGATCCCTTAAGACACACTTGAGCATTCCAATGTGTGAAAAGGGGTCATGGGGACTCCCTAGGGGTCCTAACGTGTGATAAGGCATACTAGGACCCCTAGGGAGTCCCCATGACCCCTTTTGACACATTGGAATGCTCAAGTGTGTCGTAAGGGGTCGTAGGACCCCTTAAGACACACTTAAGCCTTCCAATGTGTCAAAAGTGGTCATGGGGACTCCCTAGGGGTTCTAACATGTGATAAGGTGTACTAGGACCCCTAGGGAAACCCCATGACCCCGTTTGACACATTAGAATACTCAAGTGTTTCTTAAGGGATCTTAGCACCCCTTAAGACACACTTGAGCATTCCAATCTATCAAAAGGGGTCATGGGGACTCCCCAGGGGTCCTAACACATCATAAGGCATACTAGGACCCCTAGGGAGTCCCCATGACCCCTTTTGAAACATTGGAACACTCAAGTGTGTCTTAAGGGGTCTTAGGACCTCTAAAGACACACTTGAGTGTTCCAATGTGTCAAAAGGGGTCATGGGGACTCCCTAGGGGTCCTAACATGTGATAAGGTGTACAAGGACCCCTAGGGAGTCCCAATGACCCCTTTTCACACATTGGAATGCTCAAGTGTGTCTTAAGGTGTCCTACAACACCTTCAAACATACTTAAGCATTCCAATGTGTGAAAAGGGGTGATGGGTACTCCCTAGGAGTCCTAACATGTGATAACGCATACTAGAACCCCTAGGGAGTCCTGATGACCCCTTTTGACACATTGGAATGGTCAAGTGTGTCTTAAGGGGTCCTAAGACCCCTTAAGACATAGTTGAGCATTCCAATGTGTTAAAAGGCATCATGGGGACTCCCTAGGGGTCCTAACATGTGATAAGGCATACTAGGACCCCTAGGGAGTCCCCATGACCCTGTTTGACACATTGGAATGCTCAAATGTGTCTTAATGGGTCCTAGGACCCCTTAAGACATGCTTAAGCATTCCAATGTGTCAAACAGGGTCATAAGGACTCCATAGGGGTCCTAACGTGTGATAAGGCATACTAGGACCCCTAGGGAGTATCTGTGACCCCTTTTGACACATTGGAATGCTCAAGTGTGTCTTAAGAGGTCCTACAACCTGACCCCTTAAGACACACTTGAGCGTTCCAATGTGTCAACAGGGGTCATGGGGACTCCCTAGCGGTCCTAGTATGCCTTGTCACACGTTAGGACCCCTAGGGAGTCCCCATGATGCCTTTAGACAAATTGGAACATGCAAGTGTGTTCGAAGGGGTTGTAGGACCCCTTAAGACACACTTGAGCATTCCAATGTGTCAAAAGGGGTCATCAGGACTTCCTAGGGGTTGTAATGCATGATAAGGTGTACTAGGATCCCTAGGGAGTCCCCATGACCCCTTCTTACACATTGGAATGCTCAAGTCTATCCAAAGGGGTCCTAGGACCCCTCAAGACACACTTGAGCATTGCAATTTGTCAAAAGGGGTCATGGGGACTTCCTAGGGGCCCTAACACGTGATAAGGTGTACTAGGACCCCTAGGGAGTCCCCATGACCCCTTTTGACACATTGGAATGCTCAACTATATCTTAAGGGGTCTCCCATGACCCCTTTCGACACACTTGAGCATTCCAGTGTGTCAAAAGAGGTCATGGCAGACCCTTTAAGACACACTTGAGCATTCCAATATCTCAAAAGAGGTCATGGGGACTCCCTAGGGGTCCTAACATGTTATGAGGCATACTAGGACCCCTAGGGAGTCCCCATAACCCCTTTTGACACATTGGAATGCTCAAGTGTTTCGTAAGAGGTCTTAGGAACCCTTAAGACACACTTGAGCATTCCAATGTGTCAAAAGGGGTCATGGGGACTCCCTAGGGGTCCTAACGGATGATAACAGGTACTAGGACCCCTAGGGAGTTCCCATGACCTATTTTGACACATTGGAATGCTCAAGTGTGTCTTAGGGGGTTTTAGGACACCTTAGGACACACTTGAGCATTCCAATGTGTGAAAATAGATCATGGGGAATCCCAAGGGGTCCTAACACATGAGAAGGCATACTAGGAACCCTAAAGAGTCCTCGTGGCCTTGTTTAACACATTGGAATGCTCAAGTGTGGTGTAAGGGGTCTTAGGAACCCTTAAGACACACTTGGGTATTTCAATGTGAAAAAAGGGGTCATGGGGACTCCCTAGGGGTCCTAACAGATGATAAGGGGTACTAGGACCCCTAGGGAGTTCCCATGACCTATTTTGACACATTGGAATGCTCAAGTGTGTTTTAAGGGGTTGTAGGACACCCTAATACACACTTGAGCATTCCGATGTGTCAAAAGGGTTCATGGAGACTCCCTAGGGGTCCTAACACGTGATAAGGTATACTAGGAACCCTAGGGAGTCCCCATGGCCCTGTTTGACAAATTAGAATGGTGAAGTGTGTTCTAAGGGGTCTTAAGACCCCTTAAGAAACACTTGAGTGTTGCAATGTGTCAAAAGGGGTCATGGGGACTTTCTAGTGGTCCTAACACATGATAAGGTGTACTAGCACCCCTAAGGAGTCCCCGTGACCCTGTTTGACACATTTGAAAGCTCAAGTGTGTCTCTAGAGGTCCTACGACCCCTTAAGAGACACTTGAGCATTACAATGTGTCAAAAGGGTTCAGGGGGACTCCCTAGGGGTCCTAACATGTGATAAGCCCTACGAGGATCCCTAAGGAGTCCCCATGACCCCTTTTGACACATTGGAATGCTCAAGTGTGTCTTAAGCAGTCCTGAGACCCCTTAAGACACACTCAAGCATTCTAATATGTTAAAAGGTGTCATGGGGACTCACTAGGGGTCCTAACACATGATAAGGCATACTATGACCCCTAGGGAGTCCCCATGACCCCTTTTGACACATTGGAATGCTCAAGTGTGTCTTAAGGGGTCCTAGGACACCTCAAGACACACTTGAGCATTTTAATGTGTCAAAAGGGGTCATGGGGACTCCTTAGGGGTCCTAACATGTGGTAAGGTGTACTAGGACCCCTAGGTAGTCCCTGTGACCCATTTTGGCACATTGGAATGCTCAAGTGTGTCTTAAGGGGTCATGGGCACTCCCTAGGGGTCCTAACTCAATATAAGGTGTACTAGGACCCCTAGGGAGACCCCATGACCCCGTTTGACACATTAGAACCCTCAAGTGTGTCTTAAGCAGTCCTAAGACCCCTTAAGACACACTTGAGCATTCCAATGTTTCAAATGGGGTGATGGTGTGTCCCTAGGGGTCCTAATGCATGATAAGGGGTACTTGGAAACCTAAGGAGTCCCTGTGACCCCTTTTGAAACATTAGAATGCTAAAGTGTGTCTTAAGGGGTCTTAGCACCTCTGAAGACACACTTGAGGGTTCTAATGTGTCAAAAGGGGTCAGGGGGAATCCCTAGGGATCCTAATGCGTGATAAGGTGTACTACGACCCCTAGGGAGTAATAATGATCCCTTTTCACACATTGAAATGCTCAAGAGTGTCTTAAGGTGTCCTATGACCCCTTTGGACACACTTGAGCATTCCAGTATGTCAAAAGGGGTCATGGGGACTCCCTAGGGGTCGTAACACATGATAAGGTGTACTACGACCCCTAGGGAGTCCCCGTCACCCCTTTTGATACATTGGAATGCTCAAGTGTGTGTTAAGGGGTCCTAAGACACCTTCAGACACACTTGAGAATTCTAGTGTGTTAAAAGGGCTCATGGGGACTCACTAGGGGTTGTGAAGCATGATAAGGCATACTAGGACCCCTAGGGAGTCGCAATGACCACTTTTGAAACATTTGAATGCTCAAGTGTGTCTTAAGGGATATTAGGACCTCGTAAGACACACTTGAGCATTCCAATGTGTCAAAAGGGATCATGGGGACTCCCTAGGGATCCTAACGCATCATAAGGCATACTAGGACACCAAGGGAGACCCCATGACCCCGTTTGACATATTGAAATGATCAAGTGTGTCTTAAGGGGTCCTAGGACCCCTTAAGACACACTTGATCATTTCAATGTGTCAAAAGGCATCATGGGGTCTCCCTTGGGGTCCTAACATGTGATAAAGCATACTAGGACTTCTAGGGAGTCCCCATGACCCCTTTTGACACATTGGAACACTCAAGTGTGTCTTAAGGTGTCCTAGGACCCCTTAAGACACACTTGAGTGTTCCAATGTGTCAAAAGGGTTCACAGGGACTCTCTAGAGGTACTAACATGTGATAAGGCATACTAGGACCCCTAGGGAGACCCCATGACCTAGTTTGACACATTGGAATGCTCAAGTGTGTCTTAAGGGGTCTTAGGACCCCCTAAGACACACTTGAGTGTTACAATGCATCAAAAGGGGTCATGGGGACTCCCTAGGAGTCCTGACACATGATCAGGCATACTAGGACCCCTAGGGAGTCCCCATGACCCCTCTTAACACATTGTAATGCTCAAGTGTGTCTTAAGGAGTCCTATGACACATTAAGACACACTTCAGTGTTCCAATGTGTCAAAAGGGGTCATGGGGACTCCCTAGTGGTCTTGATGCATGATAACGCATACTAGGACTGCTAGGGAGTCCCCATGACCCCTCTTGAGACATTTGAATGCTCAAGTGTGTCATAAGGGGTCCTAAGACCCCTTAAGACACACTTGAGAATTCTACCACTTATGACACACTTGAGCATTCCAATGTGTCAAAAGGGGTCATGAGGATTCCCTAAAGGTCCTAACATGTGATAAGGCATACTAGGAGCCATAGGGAGTCCCCATGACCCCTTTTGACACATTGGAACACTCAACTATGTCGTAAGGGGTCATACGATCCCTTACGACATAGTTGAGTGCTCCAATGTGTGAAAAGGGTTCATGGGGACTCCCTAGGGGTCCTAACATGTCATAAGGTGTAATAGGACCCCTAGGGAGTCCTGATGAACCCTTTTCACACATTGGAATGTTCAAGTGTCTCATAAGGGGTCTTAGGACACCTTAAGACACAGTTCAGTGTTCCAACATGTCAAAACGGGTCATGGGGACTCCCTAGGGGTGCTAGCATGTGATAAGGTGTACTAGGACCCCTGGGGAGTCCCCCTAACCCTGTTTGACACATTAGAATGCCCAAGTGTGCCTTAAGGTATCCTAAGACACCTTAGGAAACACTTGACCATTCCAATGTGTCAAAAGGGGTCACAGGGACTCCCTAGGGGTCCTGTTACGCATTACAATGTGTTAGGAGCCCAAGGTAGTCCCCATGATCCCTTTGACAAATTGGAATGCTTAACTATGTCTTAAGGGGTCTTAGGACCCATTAAGACACATTTGAGCCTTGCAATGTGTCAAACAGGGTCACAGGGACTCCCTAAGGGTCCTAGTATGCATTATCACATGTTAGGAACCCTAGGGAGTCCCCATGATCCCTTTTGACACACTGGAATGCTCAAGCATGTCTTAAGGGGTTGTAGGACCCCTTAGGACACACTTGAGCAATCCAATGTGTCAAAAGGGGTCATGGGGACTCCCTAGGGGAGCTAACACATGATAAGACATACTAGGAACCCTAGGGAGTCCCCGTGACCCCTTTTGACACATTGGAATGCTCGAGTGTCTCATAAGGGGTTATAAGACCCCTTATGACACACTTGAGTGTTTCAATGTATCAAATGGAGTCATGGGGAATCCCTAGGGGTCCTAACATGTGATAAGGCATACTAGGAAACCTAGGGAGTCCCCGTGGCCCCATTTGACACATTGGAATGGTGAAGTATTTTGTAAGGGGTCTTAGGACCCCTTAAGAAACACTTGAGTGTTCCAATGTGTCAAAAGGGGTCATGGGGACTCCCTAGGGGTCCTAACATGTGATAAAGCATACTAGGACCCCTAAGGAGTCCCTGTGACCCCGTTTGATACATTGGAAAGCTCAGGTGTGTCTTAAGGGGTCCTATGACCCCTTAAGACACACTTGAGCATTACAATGTGTCAAAAGGTTTTAGGGGGATTCCCTAGGGGTCCTAACATGTGATAAGGCATACTAGGACCCCTAGGGAGTCCCCATGACCCCTTTTAACACATTAGAATGCTCAAGTGTGTCTTAAGTGATCCTGAGACCCCTTAAGACACACTCAGGCCTTCCAATGTGTCAAGAGGTATCATGGGGACTCACTAGGAGTCCTAACATGTGATAAGGCATACTATGACCCCTAGGGAGTCCTCATGACCCCTTTTCACACATTGGAATGCTCAAGTGTGTTTTAAGGGGTCCTAGGACCCCTTAAGACACACTTGAGCATTCCAATGTGTCGAAAGGGGTCATGGGGACTCCCTTGGGGTCCTAACATGTGATAAGGCATACTAGGACCCCTAGAGAGTCTTTATGACCCCTTTTGACACATTGGAACACTCAAGTGTGCCTTAAGGGGTCATGGGGACTCCGTAGGGGTCCTATTGCAATATAATGCATACTAGGACCCCTAGAGAGACCCCATGACCCTGTTTGACACATTAGAACCTTTAAGTGTGTCTTAAGGGGTCCTAAGACCCCTTAAGACACACCTGAGTGTTCCAATGTGTCAAATAGGGTGATGGGGTCTCCCTAGGGGTCCTAACGCATGATAAGGCATACTTGGACCCCTAGGGAGTCCCCATGACCCCTTTTGGAACATTGGAATGCTCAAGTGTGTCTTAAGCAGTCTTAGGACCTCTTAAGACACACTTGTGGGTTCCAATGTTTCAAAAAGTGTCATGGGAAATCCCTAGGGATCCTAACACGTGATAAGGTGTACTAGGACCCCTAGGGAGTCCTGATGACCCCTTTTGACAAATTAGAATGCTCAAGTGTATCTTAAGGTGTCCTACAACCCCTTCAGACACACTTGACCATTCCAGTATGTCAAAAGAGATCATGGGGACTCCCTAGGGGTCCTAACATGTGATAAGGAATACTAGGACCCCTAGCGAGTCCCTAGGACCCCTTTTCACACATTGGAATGTTCAAGTGTGTCTTAAGGGGTCCTAAGACCCCTTAAGATACACTTGAGCATTCCAATGTGTCAAATGGCATCATGGGGACTCCCTAAGGGCCTAACGCATGATAAGACATACTAGGACCCATAGGGAGTCCCCATGACCCCTTTTGACACACTAGAACACTCAAGTTTGTCTTAAGGGGTCCTACGACCCCTTAAGACACACTTGAGTGTTCCAATGTGTCAAAAGGGGTCATGGGGACTCCCTATGGGTCCTAACGCATGATAAGGCATTTTAGGACACTTAGGGAGTCCCCATTACCCTTTTTGACACATTGGAATTCTCAAGTGTTTTGTAAGGGGTCGTAGGACCCCTTAAGACACGCTTGAGTGTTCTAATGTGTCAAAAGGGGTCATGGGGACTCCCTAGGAGTCCTAATAGATGATAAGGCATACTAGGACCTCTAAGGAGTCTCGATCACCCCTTTGGACACATTGGAATGCTCAAGTGTGTCATAAGGCATCTTAGGACCTCCTAAGACACACTTGAGTGTTCCAATGTGTCAAAAGGGGTCATGGGGACTCCCTAGGTGTCCTAACACATGATAAGGCATACTAGGACCACTAAGGAGTCCTCGTGACCCCTTTTGACACATTGGAATGCTCAAGTGTGTTCTAAGGGGTCCTAAGACACCTTAAGACATACTTGAGCATTCTAGTGTGTCAAAAGGGCTCATGGGGACTCCCTAGGTGTCCTAAAGCGTGATAAGGAATACTAGGACACCTAGGAAGTCCCCATGACCCCTTTTGACACATTAGAATGCTCAAGTGTGTCTTAAGGTGTCCTAGGACCCCTTCGAACACTCTTGAGCATTCCAATGTGTAAAAAGGGGTCATGGGGACTCTCTAGGGGTCCTAGTACACCTTATCATGCATTAGGACCCCTAGGAAGTCCCGATGACCCCTTTTGACACATTGGAATGCTCAAGTGTGTCTTAAGGGGTCCTATGAGCCAACCCCTTAAGACACACTTGAGCATTCCAATGTGTCAAAAGGGGTCACAGGGACTCCCTAGGGGTCCTAGTACAGCTTTTCACGCATTAGGACTCCTAGGGAGTTCCCATGACCCATTTTGACAAATTGAAACATGCAAGTGTGTCTGAAGGGGTCGTAGGACCCCTTAAGCCACACTTGAGCATACTAGGACGCCACTCCTTAGGTGTCCTAACACATGATAAGGTGTACAAGGACCACTAGGGAGTCCCCGTGACCCCTTTTGACACATTGGAATGCTCAAGTGTGTCTTAAGGGGTCTCCCATGACCCCTTTTGACACACTTGAGCTTTTCAATGTGTCAAAAGAGGTCATGGGAGACCCCTTAAGACACACTTGAGCATTCCAATGTGTCAAAAGGGGTAATGGGGTCTTCCTAGGGGTCATAACGCCTGATAAGGCATACTAGGACCCCTAGGGAGTGCCCATGTCGCAAATGAGATGTTAGTGAATGACTTCTTGCTAATACTACTCTTCCACCAGATCCAAATTTCAACCCTTTTGTGGATCTACAGGCTCAATCGCGAGCCCATAGAATTGGCCAAGAGAAAAATTTGATTGTATATCAACTAATTACAAAATGTTCAGTGGAGGAGAAAATATTGCAACGATGAAGAAGAAAATTGGCTATGGAAAATCTAGTTATGAATTCTATTAAGAATGAAACTATTAAGGAATTGCATGAATCAAAAACCATGAAAATAACCTTCTACAACAAAGAACATTCAAGCTATAGAATTTATTAACTCTAAATTTAAACATCTTATCAACATTCATGGAAGAGATTTCATTAGCATCCATGGAAGAAATTTCATTAAAACTTCAGACAAAATCATCTAAAAATTTTCATTAATTTCAGGTGAAATCATTTAAGATGGACAAAAACAAAATCGTATTAGTCAAAAATGGCAGAGAAAGAAAATGAGATAAACCAAATTTATCAAATTCTTGCAATCTGCAGCTTCTCTCCGAGCGCAAAATGACAATCCATGGATCCAAAATTATGGTAAAAATTAAATTCTTTGAGTAAGTCATTCAAAAATGTGCAGAATACTGTAACGCATGATGATTTATAGAGAATTTATGATGGACTATGCTGTGCAAAAGCCTGCAATCCCTACCATATCTCAGAGTACTGATGAGAAGCAATGGTGAAAGTCTGAGACAGAGGTGGTGCTGGCATTGAAGCGGCAAGACATTCTTCATAATATCAAGGCAGCACCATCGAAATGGCAAGGCTTTCCTCATAATGTCGCACCACCACTGATCTCTTCTTTAAATTTATTAATGCAGTCAGTTCTATAGTGCCTGCATAATTTCCAGTACAACTACTCATTTTACCAAACCCTTCCCCGCTCTCCATAATCTTCGGCCAGTTCAAAGGTCCATCCAGTTGTTCTTGTTTAACCTCCCAATGACTCTGTTGAGCTGCTAGATTATCAACAGGTGTGGTACAATTGTCCGGTGACCAGAATCTATTTCAAGAACCTTTGCAATTTAGCATTCCGGTTGAAAAAGTAGGGAAAGATACCATTTCACAGCCACAAGTGGTGGAAACAGAGTGATTCTCTTGCCCTCTGCTTCTATAATTCACCTCCAGTGAACTATTCTTCAAAGCCTCCATTTTTGCGTAGCTAGGGTTTTTGACGCTTGCAAAAGGTACAACTATGCCCTTGTAGGGACTCATGCTCATGCTTAGAATCATATTAAATAATATTTAAAATGTAAAATGTATATTATATAATATTTAATATATAATATATAATCTAATATATAGTTTTTGATATTAAAATATAATTAAATAATATTTAATGTAACATGTATATTATATAATATTTAATATATATAATATATAATCTAATATATAGTTTTTAATATTAATATATATTAAATAATATTTAATGTAAAATATATATTATATAAAATTTAATATATAATTGATATTATATAATATTTAATATATCTGATATATATCTAATATATATAGTTTATGAAGGATAGAGAAATGGGAGGGAGAAAGTGGAGGCAAAGTGAAAATTCAAAATTCTGCGTCATATTCGGGTAAATATCGGGTAACCGATTAGGCTTGGTATTGCTTTGTGCACCAAACCTACATGGTCAACTATTGGAATGTCTCAAATACATGTTTTCCCCCTGTTTCTTTGAGTTCTAGACTTTGACAATGTAGCTAACAACTTTTTTTCACCCAAATTTGATAAAATGAAAAGGGTATCTTCAGAAGATTATCAACTTTCTATCGATATAATTGCTGTCAAATTTTGAATTCGGTAAGTAATTATTAGTTATTTTCTAATTGAGCTACCTCTAAAGTGTTGATTTATATATTGATTGAAAAATGACTATAACTTTCAAACTGTATAACATTTTTGAAATCTAAAAAATGCGTCACATTCTATGCTTCACCTACTATAAGGAAAAATAAATAAAATTGAATTTTGTAAAGTTCTAAATGAGTTAAGGTGGTCAGACATGGGAGTTTTTTATTCTGAAAATGTTGTAGCAGAAAATTCATAATTAATTATTTTTTTGGAATAAAATTACAAAAAAATATGCATCACATCCGGGCATGAGTCTACTACTTATATATAAAATCTTATAATAAAATTTTATCATTTGATTATGAAGGTGGTCAGACATACACCTACTTCTTATTTTTTTCCTAAAATTTTTGCTGCATTGAAATCTATACTTTTCACCAATCATACTAATGTTTTCTCAAAAAAGGCCTAGTAGTTTAGAAACTACACTCAATTTTCTAAAGCTTCTATTCTTACAACTTTTTGATATTAGGTTCATAGGTAGTTGAAATTTTCACATCAAGTTGACTAACCCTGATTTGCTGATTTTTCATTGCCACTTAAGGGCATAGTTTGGCCCCTCATGATCTTGCACATACCCTAACTCAGTTGCAAAGTACGCATTGCCATGTGATTTTTTGTGTGTGATGTATACGTTGTCCAGGCAGCTATTCACTATAAGTGGAATGGCTTTAAAATTAATGTACAGTTTTGTGAGTTCATTGGCTTTTCTAGTTTTTAGCTCATACCGTCTTCAAATATTTCATTGTGTGTGAAGACTACACCATGGATCCCTCTCTTTCCTTTTTCCCATGCTATGAGTCCTACAAATCTTTCCACAAGGAGTTCATGCCACACAATTTCAAAATCTTTCTACTTCCTGGGGAGACAGAGCATCTACTTCCAGCCCATGTGGATGATATTTTGTTTGACAAAGTCTTCATTTGCCACTCGCCAGTGATTTGCAGAGCTATCCAAAGAATGATTGGTGAGCATATTCTTTCACCCAGATTGAAACAAATTTTTTTTCCATCACATATGGTCTCCATTTTCCTTTCGAACATCCTCGACTTGCTGCAATCTATGGAGCTTCTCCTTTTAATTGCAAATAAGGTGATTCAGTCTGAATTTATTGTGGATAATAAGTTAATGTTAGCAATCCATAAATATGATCTATGGCATAGGAATGCTCTTGTAGGTGGTTTTTTTCCCCGTCACTTACTTCTGATGAAACATGAATATATGTTGACCTATGACTGCATCAAGCGAGTGCTGGAATGACATAATTTCAAGATTTTTAGATCAACTTTGCAGGTGGCTGCTAATGCTTTTGACAAGGACTTTGAGGCTAACATTAAGAGATATGTTAATGCCTTGTTCAATCTTTTGGGGACCCCTAATACTCCATTGCATCCTTCTTTGTTGAATGCGGCTCTTGCAGTGGCTCCAATTTTCTCTCCTCGGTTGTTCCCTGTTCCAAACCTTAATCGTCCAACATTGGCTGCAAGTTCTCCGCTTTTTGATCTTGATTCCATCCTCTGGTGTGAGAATGAGGATGGCTGGATTTCTCATACACCATTAGCCCCCCCGAAATGTTGGGAAGAATCCTAGGTTTTCTCTTGGGTTCATCATCTACATGGGCATTCTGAGTCATGTGACATGGAGGAATGATGCATATATGTTGGTTATCTTTTTGATCATTTCAGGGACTTTTGGCTTCATTTCTCGGTTGCACATTTGGTGTTGTAAATGAAATGTTATATAGTTTATAGGTTTGGTGGATTCAGTTTTCTGAATCTCCTCACTGTTTCTTCCCTGTAAGAGGGCTTTTGTATGAAAAATGTGAAGTCCAATAGCATTAATATCCTTGTATACGACAATGATTCTGGGGTTTCTTCCAAATTCTTCCATGGACGAGTCCTTGAATCAGATAATATTAATATAATATGGTGGCTAGTCCACTTTTGTTTAAAAATAATAATAATAATAACTATGCTCAAATTATACTAAAATGTCTTTTCTAACTTAAAAACTCAAGAGGTTTGATGCAATTCTCAGATGTGTGGATCCTTTTCTCTTGATTTTAGTCTTATTTTTATAGATTTTGGAAAGCATAGGGGGTGGAGTTAATTTGATCATGGTTGATTTAAGGTTAAGTCCATGGTTCCATCTTTAGGGACAATTTAAATGGTTTGTCCTCAAAGCTTGGGACAAAGAGACAAAATGAGTGGTCAAGATGATATCACCTTATGTGTGATTGAGATTCAATTTACTTTTGATCCGTGTGAACCCAATCCTTAATTCCTATTGGTTGAGGTATTTTCTATTGGAAACAATTGTCTGAAGGAAATTGCTACTCAAATTATGTATTGTCTTTGATGTCACACAATGTCATAGTCTGCAGCAATCAGTTACTACCGAGCTCAATTAGTCTGCCAGATAGGAATATTAGTGCTTACCGAGTCCACTCGGTTATCAAAGAAAATCAGTGTCTACCGAGTTCACTCGGTTACCAAAGGAAATTTAGTATTTACTGATTTCAGTTTTTTGTCGAAGAAAAGTTAGTGTTTACCGAGTTCAGTCGGTCATCGAAGAAAAGTTAGTGTTTACCGAGTTCAGTCGGTTATCAAAGGTAAAGAATTGTCGGTGTTTACCGAGTTCCCTTGGTCTCTAAAAGATTATAAAAAGTTATGGTCACCGAGCACTGTCGGCCCTTGAAGGATTTTTGCAAATAGAGTTTGCTTAATTCAGCCGACTGTTATACTAAATAATGTCGATTTGACAAATCTAAAATCATATAAATAAAAGGTCAAATGTGAAAAATAAGTAAGAAATAGAGCAGAAGATTTACAGAAGAAAGACAGGAAAGGTGTGTGCGAATTTGTGAAGGATGTTCAAATATCCTTGAGGTGCAGCAGAGATTTATTCGATCAGAAAGGATCAGACTTATGCAGAATAGAGATCTGTAATCAGCAAGACAGTTGCATTATTATACAGGTCATTTTTTCATTGTTACCTTCTTATCATTGTAACAGTGAATTCTAAATCTTTTAACCGAGTTGGTTTAACAACCATATTGTAAATCCTCTAACAAGGTGACAATTCCATTGAATTGTTTTCAAGACCTCTTACTAGGCCACTCCTAGCAGGGTGTTTTAAATCCTCTAACAAGGTCACACCTAACAGTGTGTTTTGTAACCTTTTACTGGGTTGGCTTCTAACCGAGCATCACTTCAGAAAAGTGAAAATTAGTATCTAGATACATTGGTGGTTTTTCCCATATTGGGTTTCCACATTAAATCTTGTGTCTCTTGTGTTCTTAATTGCTTTCTCAATCATATACATGTGCTGATGAATATCTAAAAGATAATTTTGCTAATACTTTCTACATCTTC
Source organism: Chamaecyparis obtusa (assembly GCA_027943335.1). Classification (NCBI taxonomy): domain Eukaryota; kingdom Viridiplantae; phylum Streptophyta; class Pinopsida; order Cupressales; family Cupressaceae; genus Chamaecyparis; species Chamaecyparis obtusa. The sequence goes on from BSBK01004452.1 coordinate 1,469,117, forward strand.
AAAGTTACTGCAATCTATTTACTGAGTGCTAAAAGGATAACATTGTTAAGATATCTTAAGGGATCTAGAAAGAATTAATTGTGAAGTAATTTATGGTTGACTGATTCACCCCCCCCCTCTCAGTCACTTCATCCATATTCCATCAATTGGTATCAGAGCTCTTGGTGCTTGCAGGAAGGGTTTCAAGGACCTAAGCTAAAGATCAGGATGTCTTACAAGAGGGAAATTCCAAAGCTCAACAGAGATAACTTTTCAGCATGGCAAGGTCTCATGCGACTTCATCTGGCTTCCATTGGTGATTCAGGATGCAAATACATTGATGAAGAATACACAATTCCTAATGGCGCATTAACTATTGAAGACATTGCAGATAAAAAGACTCACAACACCATGATGATAGACATTGCATCTGCTCTCAGCTATGAAGAATTTGATGATATTAAAGACTGCACTACTGCATATGAAATGTGGATGGCACTGAAGAAAATATATGGTGGTGACGCAAATGTGAAAAGAGCCAAAGCAAAAATCCTAAGAGGACAGTTTGACAAGATGAATATGAAGGAAGATGAAAACATTGCAAAATATGTTGAAAGAATCAAAGCAAGTGTAAGTGCAATTAGAGCTTCTAGAGGAACAATCGCAGATGAGACTGTTATAAGTAAGGTACTCAGAACATTACTCCCTATCTATGCAACAAGAGTATCAGCTATTCAAGAAAGAAGATGTGAAACAAACCACAATATAACTTTGGATGCTTTAGTTGGAAGATTGACAGCTTTTGAATTAGACAACTATGATAACTATGTTCCAAATTCCAAAAATATTGAATCAGCATTTGAGGCCAAGGTTTCACTAAAGAAGAACAAGAAAATTAAAGAAGTTCAGTCAGAAAGTGAAGAAGTATCAGAAGAAAGTTCTGATAGTGATCTTGAAATTGTAGAAGCATTACTTGCAAAGAAGTACTCTAGAGGAAAAGGTAAGTATAAAGGTAAAACTCCTTTAATCTATTTTTCATGTGAAGAAATTGGACATATTGCAGCTAGGTGCCCAAACAAGCAAGTCAAGGAAGAGAAGAGAAGTCACAAGTACTATGGCAAAAAGAATTTCAAATCATACAAGGATAAAGGTAAGAAATCATGTTTTATGGCTAAAGATTCTGATGATAGTGAAGAAGAAATTGTCTTTATTGCTATAAAAGATGAATCTGATGATGATGAAGATAAGATGGCACTTATTTCTCATATAAGCAAAAATGATATATGGATAATAGACAGCGGATGTTCACACCACATGACTGGTGACAAGACAAAATTTGAATATCTAGAAGACTGTGATAGTGGTAATGTAAGATTTGGAAACAATGAACCTTGTTGTATAAAAGGAAAAGGAAGAATCTCTTTAACCAAAGAACTCATATGTGATAATGCTTATTGGGTTGAAGGACTAAAACATAATCTTCTAAGTGTAGCACAGCTAATCAACACTGGTTTCAAGGTTGAATTCATGAATGGTCAAGCAAGACTGCTGGATGGAAAAGGAAAACTCATTGGATCAGGCAAACAAACAAAAGGTAACTTATTTTATCTTGATCTTAGTGAATATTCATGCTTTATTGCTCAAATAGAAGAAAGTTGGCTATGGCACAAAAGGTTATGTCATGTGAATTTTCATAACATGATAAAAATAAGAAAATTCAAGAAGGTTAGAGGCATTCCTACTTTGAAGAAACCTGACACTGGTCTATGTAAGAATTGTCAGATTGGCAAAATGAGTAAAACTAGTTTCAAGAGTAAGAACTATCAGTCTAAAGAAATTTTGGAAATTGTGCATACTGATTTATGTGGACCTATTGGAATACAAAGCTATACTGGAGATAAATTCTTTATTCTTTTCATTGATGATTATTCTAGAATGATGACTGTTATGTATTTAAGAGAAAAATCAAAAGCATTTGAAAAGTTCAAATGGTACTTAGCAAGAGTGGAAAAGGAAATAGGGAAAAGATTGAAATGCTTAAGATTAGACAGAGGTGGTGAATTCATCTCCCATGATTTTAACAACTTTTGCATTGAAAGAGGAATCAAAAGATAGGTATCAGCTCCTAGAACTCCTGAGCAGAATGGAATAGCAAAAAGAAGAAACAGATCTATTATGGATTGTGCAAGGACTCTAATGATAGAAAAGAACATCGCTATAAAGTACTGGAAGGAAGCTATCAACACTGCAGTTCATACCTTGAACCGAGTACAATTGAAGAAAGACACATTCAAAACTCCTTATGAATTATGGTATGGCTATAAACCCAATGTAAGTTACATGAAAATATTTGGTAGCAAGTGTTATATCTTAAAAGAATCCAGAAGAAATAAATTTGATGTGAAAAGTGATGAAGGAATATTCCTAGAATATTCTAGCAAAAGCAAGGCATACAAATGTCTGAACTTATCTACTCACAAAGTCATAGAAAGTATACATGTAAAATTTGATGAGTTTGCAGAAAAGACTGAGGAAGAAAGCAAAAGGGAACCTGAGAACTACAGAAGATTCATTTACATTGAACCTGAAACATTGGCAGACACAACTATCAGTAAGGAAACTATATCTACTGAGCTGAGCACAGTTACCGAGTCATAGGAAGAAGTTCAAACCAAGTCACAGGAAGAAATTCAGACCGAGTCTTAGCCTGAAGTTACCAAGCAAATATCTACCGAGCCCGAGCAACCTGAAGAAGAGATCCTAGAAGACAACAACATGAATCATTCAAAAGGCAAGGAACCTATACTAGCCAAATATGTCAGAAGACATCATACACCAGATCAAATCATTGGAAACAAATCAGATGGTACTATGACAAGAAGCAAGCTAAAAGGTACATGTCTGCTTACTGATTTTGAACCCAGAAATATCAAAGATGCATTGGAAAATGAAAGTTGGATTGAAGCAATGAATGAAGAATTAGAACAAATACAAAAGAACAAAACTTGGATTCTTGTACCTAGACCTAAAGATAAGAATGTAATTGGAACAAAATGGGTATTCAGGAATAAGCTAAATGAAGATGGTCAAGTATCTAGAAACAAAGCTAGATTGGTATGTAAAGGTTATTCTCAAGAAGAAGGTATAGATTATGGAGAAACTTTCACTCCTGTTGCAAGATTAGAAGGTGTAAGAACTCTACTTGCTTATGCAGCACACAAAGGATTTAAGGTATATCAGATGGATATAAAATCTGCATTTCTCAATGGAATTCTTGATGAAGAAGTCTACATTGAACAACCTGAAGGTTTTGTTGATCCAGATAAAAGGGACATGGTCTGCAGGTTACACAAAGCATTGTATGGTTTAAAACAAGCTCCTAGAGCATGGTATGAAAGACTCCATAACTATTTGATTCAGATTAATTTCAAAAGAGCTAATGATAATAGCAATCTGTATATTAAAGAAGGACCGGATGACAAAATTGTATTGGCAGAAATATTTGTGGATGATACTATATTTACAGGGAATGAGGATCAGTGCAAAGAATTTGAAATGTCTATGTTTGGTTTAATAAAATTCTTTGTTGGTCTTCAAATTCAGCAAAGCAAGAATGGTATATACATTACTCAATCTAAATACATTAAGGAAATACTTAAGAAGTTTGGTATGGAAGATTCAAAACCAGTTGGTACACCCATGTGTACTGGACTGAAACTTACCAAAAATGATGATTCAAAAGAAGTTGATCAGACCCTATACCGATCTATGATTGGAAAATTGCAGTATGTAGTACATACAAGACCTGATATTGCCTTAGCAGTCGGTATAGTAGCTAGATTCTTAGCAAAACCTAAGGAAAATCACATGATGGCAATCAAAAGAATCTTAAGATACTTAAGAGGAACTGAAGAATATGGCTTGTGGTATAAATTTGGAGGCAATCTAGACTTAAAAGTGTTTACTGATGCTGATTGGGCAGGAAACATTGATGACAGAAAAAGCACAAGTGGTGGAGCATTTTTTCTTGGAAAAAGACTGGTATCCTGGACTAGTAAAAAGCAGAATTGCACATCTCAATCCACAGCTGAAGCAGAATATGTTGCTGCTACAGTAAACTGTTCAAATATTGTTTGGTTTAAACAGCTATTAGAAGGTATGAAGGTTGAAATCAATGAACCAGTTGTTATATTTTGTGACAATACCAGTGCAATAAACATTTCTAAGAATCCAGTGATGCATTCCAAAACCAAGCACATTGCTATTAAATATCACTTTGTTAGAGAATTGGTGCAGGACAAGGAAATCAGATTAGAATATATTCATACAAAAGAACAGATTGCAGACATTTTTACCAAACCATTACCTAAGGATGCATTTGTGTATCTAAGAGGTAAGTTAGGGGTCATTCCCCTATCCGAGGCTCACTAAATATAGTTTTAGTGATGCATTAACCAGAAAATGATTGAAAATCAACCAGTTGATGCAGCATATTCAAGGAATCATTGCATATGAATCAGTACTTGAGGTACATTAATTTTCACCGGTAATATGTGAATTGTCTTTGGCATGTGTTGTCAAAGAGGGAGTGTTTGCTATGTCTTTTCTATTACTTCAAGAAATTTTAAATAGTCAGAAGGAAGAATTTTCAGGATACAGGAAGTTTGCTGACAGAGGGAGATTTGAATCTGAACTGAGCTAACTCTTTCAAATTTCTTATGATATGACATATTGTGTTGCCATCAATGCCAAAGAGGGAGATTGTTGGAAACAATTGTCTGAAGGAAATTGCTACTCAAATTATGTATTGTCTTTGATGTCACACAATGTCATAGTCCACAGCAATCAGTTACTACCAAGCTCAGTCGATCTACCAGACAGGAATATTAGTGCTTACCGAGTCCACTCAGTTATCAAAGAAAATCAGTGTCTACCGACTTCACTCGGTTACCAAAGGAAATTTAGTATTTACCGAGTTCAGTCGGTTGTCGAAGAAAAGTTAGTGTTTACCGAGTTCAGTCGGTCATCGAAGAAAATTTAGTGTTTACCGAGTTCAGTCGGTTATCGAAGGTAAAGGATTGTCGGTGTTTACCGAGTTCCCTCGGTCTCTGAAAGATTATAGAAAGTTATGGTCACCGAGCACTGTCGGCCCTTGAAGGATTTTTGCAAATAGAGTTTGCTTAATTCAGTCGACTGTTATACTAAATAATGTCGATTTGACAAATCTAAAATCATATAAATAAAAGGTCAAATGTGAAAAATAAGTAAGAAATAGAGCAGAAGATTTACAGAAGAAAGACAGGAAAGGTGTGTGCGAATTTGTGAAGGATGTTCAGATATCCTTGAGGTGCAGCAGAGATTTATTCGATCAGAAAGGATCAGACTTATGCAGAATAGAGATCTGTAATCAGCAAGATAGTTGCATTATTATACAGGTCATTTTTTCATTGTTACCTTCTTATCATTGTAACAGTGAATTCTAAATCTCTTAACCGAGTTGGTTTAACAACCATATTGTAAATCCTCTAACAAGGTGACAATTCCATTGAATTGTTTTCAAGACCTCTTACCAGGCCACTCCTAGCAGGGTGTTTTAAATCCACTAACAAGGTCACACCTAACAGTGTGTTTTGTAACCTTTTACGGGGTTGGCTTCTAACCGGGCATCACTTCAGAAAAGTGAAAATCAGTATCTAGATACATTGGTGGTTTTTCCCATATTGGGTTTCCACGTTAAATCTTGTGTCTCTTGTGTTCTTAATTGCTTTCTCAATCATATACATGTGCTAATGAATATCTAAAAGATAATTTTGCTAATACTTTCTACATCTTCAAAGTTACTGCAATCTATTTACCGAGTGCTAAAAGGATAACATTGTTAAGATATCTTAAGGGATCTGGAAAGAATTAATTGTGAAGTGATTTATGGTTGACTGATTCACCCCCCCCCCCTCTCAGTCACTTCATCCATATTCCATCATTTTCCTCCCATGTGGTGGGTGAGGGAAATTAGGAATTAAATAATTGACTTTAATTGATTTTTTTGGCCATGGGTACTCTTTAAATGGGTTTATTTGATTTAAATTGAACTATATAGTTAATTACATTTATTACATAATTAATTGGTTTATCTTGATTTATTTGATTTAAATTGATTTATTGGCTTTTCATTTTTAATTATTATTGGATTTTGTCTTGATTGCAATTAATGCTTTAATTTTGCCTTAGTTTCTCACTTGATTTGATATTTGACCATTTTTAGGTGATTACAAATGCCCCTCTTTGAATCAATGTGTGAAGCGCATTGGTTCAAAGAATGTCTGATGTCTTGATCCAAAGTCCTGAGTATATGATGTTTGATTTCAAACTCAATGAATGATGGTGATATTGATGATAGATCTGATGAAGTATTGATTGATTGAAGTCCTTGATGCTTGTTTTGATGATAGATTCTCAATGTGATGTCAGATTTGACCTGATTTGATGTTTTTAATGCCCCACCTGATAAATGCAAAAAAAAATTCATTGAAAGATTATGCCATTGATTGAATTTTGTTAATGATGATCCTGATAATCCTGATTTGGCTGCTTGGATGTTTAATTTGGGTCCCAGGTCATTTTCACAAGTGCCCATTTTTAGGTCAAAAAGTCTATATATAGGGGTAAAAAGTCATTTTCACTATTCATGTTCACCTCTCACTTTTAATTTTCTTCTCTGACCTCTCTAAGACTTTCACAATGGTGCTTCCCTATTGTGAGCATGGGATTCAAGCAAGGTCATCAATATCAGTGCCCAACTGACTATGGACCTCTGGTATGTACCCCTAACAACCTCCTTTGTCCATTTAATGTATTTAAATTTTAAAAAATTGAATTTTTCATAGAAAAGCCCTATTTTTTCCTTTTTCAAATTAATTTGCATGTTTAAGCATTTCTACAGCGTGTACACCCTCCTTTTAGCATATTCGCAATTTTCTGTAGCTCATCCAATATTTCCCGCTGTGAATTTAAAAACATGTACCCTAGGTCAAGATTTTACTTTTAGCCTTTCTTGTAACACGTACAAATCCCTTTGCACTTTTAAACATTTTAGTAGCACGTAAAAGTGATTCATGTAGCACATTCAAGATCATGTTTCACGTACACATTGTTGTTATGCATTCAATAGTTTTAGTAGTGTATTTAAACTTTTAAATAGTGCATTTGTGTTTTAACGTGTGCAATCAATTTGATAGCGTGTACACCCCTTTCTGCAATTTTTTGAATTTTTTAATCAATTTTCCTATTTGTTTTATTTTGTTGATCAATCGATTGGCTTAGTTGTTGAGTCATGTTTGAAACAAGTTGTTTGAAATCAGTTCTAGTCATGTGATGCTAAATTTTGATTGTCAATCCTGATTGGTTGGTCAATTATGATGATGAATTTTCCGTGATCTCTGAATAGAATTACAAAAATTGATAATGGTTTGATTGATTTTTGGATATTAATTGACTTATGATGATTCAACATTTAGTGATTTTGATTTCTGATATGGTTTAACTTCTTTCTACAGGCTCACCTTTGAAAAGTTAGCCATTTTAGGGTTGTTCCCTTTGCCTTTTGTGATGATCAATGATCTTAGTGGATAGGAGCTTCAATTGATTGGTCATTGTGGTGTTTCATTCCTACTCTCCTTACCTCAATTCCAAGTGAATCGAGGCCTTCTTACATCTATGGCATAAAGGTGGCACTGTGACCATAACACATTCTATTTTTTGATAGGTGAAATGACCATCACCCTTGAGGATGTGTACAAATTGCTACAGATCCCTACTCATGGGGAGATTGTTTACTATAACTAGGTGTATGATGGCACTATATGCAAGAGACTCTTTGGCGACTTGACTATCGGTAATGATAGAATTCTCTGGGCCCATTTTCCTTCATTTCTTGTTCTTCCTGTAGTACTTGGAGTACTGGTTGGTGGATTCCTTATTCCTGACCAACACGGTCATGGTTTCATAATTGGATGGGGTTGTATCCTGAAGGATATGATTGGGCATCCCTGTAGATTTGATTGGAGTTTGTGTGTACTTGCCTAGCTTTACCATGAGCTATACAATGTGGTAAATAGGTGCGAGGATACTCTATCTTCAAGAGTAGTCCTCTTACATCTTTGGACCTAGGAGCATCTCCATGTTACACATCCTATTGCAGTGTGATGGTGCGATCCTAGATGGCTATTTGTGTTCATATACAAGGCTATGGTTGTCCAAGCTCAATTGGGAAAGCTTGATTATTGGCGACATATTATAGATTCTATTGATCAAGTAGTTTGGAGGTCATATCTGGGATGCAAGTCATGGGTTGAGGATGCATCAGAGCTTCCTTTTATGTATATGCCCTGATGGATGATAGGGTGGACACCCTTGATTATAGAGAGATTCTTCTTTCACAGGGTTCTTCAGGAGTTTGGCTGACCACAGGGCATGCCACAGGGTTTGGCATTGTATGCTAGAGTATAGGTGGAGTGATCCATTTGGGGTCCTCAGATTGACTATAGGATTGCACATGATGAGCTATTAGCCCTCCCTCATTTGTCTTGGGATATGAGGGAGCATATCGTAGATGCAGGTATGAAAGATGATTATGCACAGTGGTTCTTGTACAACCCATTCCCTAGATTTTTTTATCTTGTTGAGCCTATACCCAGTATTAATGAGGGATTAGATGATGATGACGATGATGGTGGTGGTGGTGGTAGAGGTCATCATTGTGGTCGATGAGCTGGTAGGGCTAGGCAGGGTGGTAGAGTTGTGATACCTTTGATTATTTCCCCCATTCCTTTCAGAAGTGGTGTACAAATGAGGGTTGGCTAGGTACGAGTTTGAGGTGGCCCCTTTTGAGCATTACATCAGGTTCACTAGGATAGACTAGGTAGGTTGGGTTAGCATAGATTTTAGGTGTTTACATCAATTTCTCCTTAGGTTTTAGTTGATATTGATGCATAGGTTGCACAATTTTTGTTTTATCAGGATGCACAGGCACCTCAGGCTCATCCTCCTCAGGGTCCTCCTTCTTCATAGGCTCCATCTTCTTCTCAAATTCTATCTTCTTCTCAGGTTCCATCTTCATCATAGATTCCATCTTCCTCTCAGGCTCTCCCCTCTTTTTCATAGGCACCTCCTACATAGGCACCTGTATGCACCCAAAAATGGTCGCCTAGACTTTGGGCCCTATTTATTCAATTTATCAATCCTGAATCATTTTGATCAATAATCAATATTTTCAACATTATCAATCTCTTGATCAAATCCTAATTTCGATCATATATTGGATTTTTATCCTTGGGCTAACCATTTATCCTAAGTCTTTATTTGATTAAAAGGAATATTTCCTCCCCTTTCAATTAAATAAAAAGCCCCCACTTTCCCTCTTATCCTAAGTTGCACAAATAAAGCATTATTCCTATTTTATAAAAAGGGAAAAAACACTTTTTGTCTCATATGGACATAAAGTCAACTCTTATTTTCCTATTGGAGGATACTTGTGCACATGGATTGCTCCTCTTTCAAGCTCCACCGCTGATTAAGATCTTTTGCCTCTTAATCTCCATGGTCCATTTCTCCTCATTTCTTATAGAAGGAGAGCTCTCTCCTTCATTTGCATACCCACATTTTATGCTATTGTTATGCTGCAGGTTTTCTAGGTACATTTGGAGCTTTTTGAAGACATTGAAGACTTGTTGCTTTCATCATTCTTAGTTGCCTTTCATAATAGTTTTGCTTTCATAATTGCATTCATGGCATTCTTAGTGTAGATTTCCTTTTATGCAATCTCACATAGTCTAAATAGGAAGGATTTGTAATCCATTGCTATTTCCTTTCATAGTTTAGTTTGCACTTTCCTTTCATAGATTAGATTTCTTTTCAAGCATTGCATTGTTATCATTTAGCTTAGATTTGCATTCTCATATAGTTTGCATTGCATTTCCATTTAGATTCTTGGGGATATTGGCATTGTTGCCCTTGTCTTCACTTGAATCTCTCATTGTATGGTTGACTAGCAAGGTCACCTTCTTGTAGCTCTAGCTGAGAGCAAAACTCATAGTCCCTTGCAACTCCATGCATAGAGAGCTATGAGCCGCTTTGTGAGGCCTCATTCTTGAGCAACCTTGCATGTAATGGTTCATAGAAGTGCATATTTTAATGTGTACATTTCTGGCGCCCACCGTGGGGCCGAGTAGATTAGCTTTGTCCCTTTTAATTCTGCATTTTTTGTCATTTTCGGATTAATTTTCGGAAAAATCTGCGTCTCTGGTTTTCTGTCTCAGATTATCGCGCGACACTTCTCAGAAATATCGCGCGATATACTTTCTATCTTGGCACGATAGTTCGCGTGAAAAAAGTATCGCACGCCTATATTGAAGTCTATCGCCTGGCATCGGGCGAAGTATCGCCTGGCATCGTGCGAAGTATCGCCCGACTGGGGAAGTATCGCCTGGATATAGGAAGAAGTATCGCGCGATACTGGTGAAGTCTGAGGTATATCGCCTAATCTAATAGTGAACTATTTTCTATCTTGCAAGTTTTGGGTTCTTAGCTATCTTTTTGAAATTTTCTGAAATTTCCAGCGTTTTCAAATCCGTGCCTCTGGAAAACGGGTGCCCATTTTTTTTGAAATTTTGCAAATGGTATCAAAATTTTAAGTGTGATATATCATTGGAAAGGTCTTTTCGAGCCTAATCCAACCATGATGGTTTCATTTTCAGATTTTATCATTTGATTAGATATTTTTGTAGATTATCTAATTTTTCATGTACTAATCATTGGTAGATTTTGGATTTTGATTCTCCTAACTCTTGTTGGTCTAACAAGTTGTGGTTGTAGGTGCTCTCATTACTTGAAATTTGTCAAAAGAACGCATGTCAAAGAGGGCTACTAATGGTTTTTGTAGGGCTGCCCAAGCATAAAAACAAAAAAAATTCTTACTTGTTTATTTGCTTTCCTTTCAAGTGTGGCATTCACTAATTGTATTAGGAATCTTAATACCTTGTGAAAGGGATCTTGAGGTGGTAGGAGAAGTATGCTCTTCACCTTTAGGTGAATCAGAAAATCTTGACCCATCTTAAGGTTTTGGAAGCAAGGAAGTAATTGAATCTCTTTGCTTGGTGTGTTTGGGAGAGATTCTTGAGATAGGGGAGTATGCTCTTCACCCTTGTGGTGAATCAAAAACCTTGAACCTCAAGATTTGATCCATTTTTGTTTAGTTTAGGAATCCTTTAGCGGGCCTGCTCTTGAGTAATCAAGAGGAACGACCCAAGTGGGGACAACCTTGTCATCATTTTCCTTGGTGGCGAGTGATTCCAACTCACTATAATCTCAAGGCTATTGAGGACACAAAACCTTGGTAGACATAACACTTGTCTTCGCTTGATGTAAGTACTTGTGGGATTGTGACCATGAGGAAAACATTGAGCAAGAATGCTTAAGGTACTCTTGAGGCCGCGAGGTCCTAGTCCTTTACGAGGAGCAAGAGGGGTGTTGTGAACGGAAACCCTTATTAAGAACCATTAGATAGAAGCCACCTTATTTTAGCCGCTTATCTTCTTAGTGCAAGGATTGATCCAAGTGGTTTACCCGGATCACCCCAAGATACTCACCATATGTGTCCCTTTGGTTGTGTTGTTTGACACTTCCATGACAAAGCCAATATCTCTTGTGGGCAACCACTTGGTGTGAGGCAAGGGGGCATCAAGTTGTGGGCTAAGTTGATGAGTAATGAGCCTTGTCTTGTAGGTAGATATTGCTTGAAGTGTCTTCGATTGTGTGATACCAGTGTAAACGTTCTTAACATTCAAACAAACGGTAGCATTCATAAGGTTTTCTATTTTGATATCACAAGTGCTTGTCTTGGCAAGGTTGCTTTTGCCCTTGTTTCAAGTGTTTGGAGACATGTTTGATCCTCTACTGTTTGCAAACCTATCCAAATGCTATTGAATTTGTGATTGAAATCAGACATTTTCACCCTCACATTCGGAAACTTGAAATTAGACTTTAAAAACTCAAAATTTTGCACAAATTGGTCAAGATCAACATCAGTATCACATTAGCCAAAGAGAAATATCACATTAGAAGGTTGTTTTTGGTGAGAAAGTTTATCTCTAGAATTGTGAGCTACATTCTTGGGAAATTCTCGTACTCTTATTGTCCAAATAATTTTCATTTAATCTCAATTTCAATTATATTTTGGCCTAGTCCAACCTCCTGATTCAAAAGTGCAAGGATATTCATCCTTTGATTTGAAGCACCTCTTTGACAGTGTTGGTAAAGCCCCTTTTATTTCTATCTTTTCATTTCTCTTTGGACAATAGAGAACTTTGATTATCCTAGTTTGGTGTTGACATTTTGTGAGGTCATCTTATCACCAAGGGTCTTCAATTCTCAGTCTTCCTTGGTCAGTCCAGATCTTAGATCCTAGGTGTTGTCATGTTGCTCAACATCTCAATGAACGTTATGGTATCAATTGCACCAGATGGCTCTTAGTCTTCTTCTCTCTTCTCCATTTCCCATGTTCTTCTAAAGTCTTCTATTCCCATGGGAAATTCTTATTCTTCTTCTTCTTCTTGATTCTTTTCCTCTTATTATCTAGTCTACCTTCTTCTATTCATCTATTCATTTCTTCCATGCTTGATTCTTCCTCTTCTATAACCATGAATCTTGACTATCTGGTTTTGGAACCTTTATTAAGAATAGACGATCTTGAGCTCATTGACATATTCAAAAAGTGTTGTTCTTCCAAAATTCTCATGAGTGATGAATTTATAGCAAAAATAAAAGAAAAGATGTTTAAATCAGATGCCTTTGCTAGAATCATAAACATGATCATATCACGATCTTCTTCTTCCAAATATTCTTCATCTTCTAAATCTTCTCATCATTCCTCATCTTCTAAGTCTTATCATGATTCTTCTAAACACTATTCACATTCTTCATCTTCCAAATCTTATCATGACTCTTCTAAACGTTATTCGAATTCCTCATTATCCAAGTCTTCTTCTTCCACTAAGTCTTCAATTTCCTCTTCTTCACGATCTCATTCTTCTTCTACTTCTCCCAAGAGTCTTACTTCTCTTCAGAAGACATACCATAAAGAGCAATGTGATAGCCCTTGTGATGTCTCTTCCAAAAAGAGTGATACACCCACCTATGATGACTATGATGACTATGATGATGGACAATTTAGCCATACCTATGATACCTCTATTCCTAATAGTCCTCCTCGTCGTGTGCTTAGGCTTACTAAAGGGTCATCCTATTGGATAGATTGTGATGGTGATCCATATGATTCTGAATTTGAAGAATTCTTTGATGATTTTTGCGAACAATACAATATTCCTACTAAGGAGGAGAAAATCTACCGTGCTGATTTCAAACGTCAAAAGGATCTCTCCTCTAAAAGTTCTCATGCTGAAAATAAAAGTTGCACTCTCGAGCAAGATCATGTTAATGTTGAACCTTTGTCTTGTGATGGTTCCCTTCCATCCGCCACTTCCTCCAATACCCACACACTTCCTAAAGCTTATGAGTCATCCAAATCTTTCACAAATCCTTCATCCAACAAAGATCCTAAGACTTTCCATGCGGTTCCCTATAGTTATCCTCAAGGGCCACCTCTTAAAGATACTCAAGATAACCTTCACTTGGCTGCAAATACTTTTAATAATGTCGAACCTAAAGAGCCTAAGCCTTCATCCGCTATAATGCCTATTTCAGCTAGTCCTTCACCACCTCTTCCAAAGTCTTCCATACAATCCCAACATGCTTCCTTGTCCTTAGAAGTGGCTCCATGTCAAGAGGACTCTAAAAATGATAAAGAAAAGAATATAAAGAAAGATCAAGATCAAGAACCCTCCATGTCATCCAATTCTTTTCATGATGTCTCTTATCTGTTTCATGGTTCTTTTGATCCTTTACACCCTTCCCCATTCATTCCACCATCTCCTAAGCAAGATCAAGCTACTACTTACACCGTTGAGCTTATTGATAATCAAAATAACCTTACCACACTTTCACTTTCCAAAGATGATACTTCCATTAAGGTTATTAAAAATGGTGTCATTACTTATGATGTAAAACCTATTGAAAATCAAAATAAAGTTGATACGCTTATGCTACCCAAAGATCCTTGTCAAGATCAAAGTCTTCCACCTTCTTGTTCTACCACTCCATGTTCACTTCCACTTTCTACTCTTCCTAAGTCTTTGCAAGCTTTGAATGATCCTATCAAAGAAATTGCTCCTATTCACGATGTGCATGATCCTGTTGAAAATTCTAATGCTCACTCTAAAGATGCTGATATCCTTGGTTGTGATATAGATGTTGATGAACTTATTGATTATCCTTTTGCATCTTCCACTTCCATCCTTGGACCTCCTCCACCAATACTAAGGGCTTCACATCTTCCTACCATCTTGGGCCCTTATGTCCCTTCACTTTCCCCTCCTAATTCTCCTAATTCGTCATCCATTTTGGGTCCTTACGTCCCTCCATCTCCTATCTTCCCTCAAGATCAACATAGATGCATACCCTTGAATCCCTTTCATCCACCCACCCATCTAAACCGGTCATATCCTCCTTCTTCTTCCACAAGTCCCAAGTCTTTTGGAAGTAACTTGAATGCTCAATACAAGAAAAAGAAGCAATATAAGAATCCATCAAAAAAAGAAGATCACCATGTGCCCTCTAGTCGACATGGGGGCATAAAGTCAAAAGAGATATCTAAGAAGAAAACTACAAGACAAGTATGGGTTCCAAAATCCATCATTGAAGATATTCTCTCTAAATTATCAAAAGGAAATGAAAATCCTAAGGCTATATGGATTCCAAAATCTCTCTTGAAAGAGTCTCATATTGAACAAAAAGTGAAGTTGACATTCAAGCTTCCAAAGGCTTCCACTTCATCTTTTTCCAAAAACATTCTTTCATTCCATGCGCTTGAACCACAACCTCTGCTAAACATTTTCCATATTCCTTCTCGTATTCCTCAATTCACATTTGAGAATTATAACAAGCACACCAATCCTCTCTTCGAGGAGTCAAATAGCAATAATGAACCAGAATATGGTTCACATTTGGACTAGAATATGGTTTACGTTTCCTCCATTTTTTTCCTGTCACCCTTCAAGGTGTGTATTGACGTTGATCTTACCTTTCTTTCCATCTACCTTTTCACATTCCTTCCATTCATTATCCTTCTACCTTCTCTTTTTTTCCTCATTTGCCTATTCCTCATGCGTTTTCCTTTCCGTATCAGCATCTTTGAGCATTTCATTTTGAATCCTTGGTATATCAATGATTTATCCTTTCGAGGAGCATTATCTAAAAAGCTTACCTTCTTCTAAAAAATAGAAAAAATATTCAAAAAAATAAAAAAATGAGAAAAAAAATAAAAAAATGATGAAAAAATTGAAAATGTGCCATGGTGAAAACCTGGAAACAGGCACCTTGGTAGCAAAAGTAAAGAGAAATAAATTCATCCTATGGTGAAAACCACTCCTTTGTGGCGCCTTGGATAAGTACCATGATGAAAACCTGGCAATCAGGCATCATGCGTAGTTCTTCTACATGTTTCATCCATTTCATCTTCCATCTTTGATCTTGACAAGGTTGAATTATATACGAACATTTGGCTATCTTGTGAGCTATCTTACAATGATCTTGCTTTCATTCCATTCATGTTTAGCCTTCATATTTTCCTCCATTCCTTCTAGCCTTTTGCTATCTTTTTCCCCTTTGGTCTTGATCAAATAAAAAAGAGTAAAACACGATGATATGAAGCCTCTTGACATGTCTACTCCTTTGGACTGCATCCTTCCTTCTTTTGCAATGTGCTTTTGTGACTTATCTTATGCTAGCCTCTCATTGCTTGTCCAAATTCTCCTTTCCTCCATCTCAGTCACCAGCTTGCTAATCCCTCTTGTTCCCCACCTTCCTGGACATTGGGACTGCACGATGTGATCTTGCTTAAAGAGTTTGATGCCCATTCTGTCTGGGGGCATCCTTTGTACATACTTATTGATCCTGAAAAAATACCAAAAAAAATTCATATATGATGCTGAAAAAATCCTAAAAAGCATAAAATGTCCTGAAAAAAAAAAGAATACACAAAAAATCAAAATATTCTAAAAAATAAAATCAAAAAAAATAGAAAAAGTGCCTTGGTGAAAACCTAGCAATAGGCACCTTGGTAGCAAAAATCCAAAAAAATGAAAAATTGAAAAGAATCCAAGTGGTGAAAACCTAGAAACGGGCGCTACTTGAGGCCTTTTGCACCCCTATTTGTTAGCATGCGTACTTGACACTTAGCCACCTTCCATCATGCCTTGACCTTATTTGGCCTAGTCTGGAATTGGTCTTTATCTTTGTCTAGGGAGCATAACTGTTAGCATGGGTCCTTTAGGTGCGTTTGTCTCTAGGGGCATTTCATAACAGGTGTTTTTCAACACCACCCCAACAGTGTTTTTCAACACTACCCTTGCGTCGAGTGTTTCTTAACACTTATCAGGTGTCTTACCCAACAGTCTCGCATGATGTGATATTTCTCACTAAGCAGATATGATACTCAGAATTTGACTCTATGACCAACACACACACACTTAAACAATCAACTCGCTTGAGATATCTTGGCTTTATTTTTTGTTGTGTGCTGTCTATGAGGATTTCTTTGATGAGTGGTCTCTCCCTGAGAAGTTTTCGATGATGCATTGCTAGAAGACTGAGGGAATGAGAACATGTTTTCTTTCTTTATCTGCTTGTGGGTATATTTTGTTGATCCTAACTGTCATGAGCATTTATGCTAGTCTTACTTGACACTATGGATTGACAAGGTATTATCCTTGACTGTTTTGCAAGTGCATGCTTTTAGCTATCCTGACTTTCATGTGTCTTGATACAAGCATAATCTCGCTATAACAAATTTAGGTGATCTCACTGCATTAGTCATCTTGACCTATATGTCTTTGATGCCTAGGTGAGATTTCCACATTTCTATCTGATAAAGATCATATTCATATCCACATAGTTACGCTAGTGTGCATTGTATGATCTTACGACGCTACCAATAACGCTCGATGATGATAATTAGATGTCTATAAGCGTTGTGACCTTGCAAGTCAACCACTTTCATAGTAGCTTGCATTCTTAGGTTCATCATAGTTTAGTTTTTTGCATCTTGCATATGGAGAGAGCTCTTATTTTTATCATCTACAGACTAGTTGGTCAACTGTGTTCATTTTCTGATTCTTCTTGATCATATCTTTCATTTCTGGTCTTTCATATCACATCATTTTCTATCCATTTTCGGACTCGAAATCGAAATCCGAGTCGCATTTCAAAATTTTTTCCCTTTCTTTTGAGCAGTTGACTGACTTTTTGAGGCATAATTTGATTTTCGGTGGAATTTCTTCCTTTCCATGTCTCTCAATTTTCTAGTCTTTCATTCATGCTATTTCTAGTCTTCTATTTCTATTCTTCTACTTCATCACTGGGGCATGTTCTATTGCCTAATGGTTAACCTTTTGACCCTTACCTTCGATTGTGATTTCATTATGATTTGATCAAATCATTATCAGTTTGTTGTTCCTCTCTACCTGATTTCGATTTCGATTCCGAGGGGGCAGTATTTATGGGATTCTCATCCCTAATTCTCTTGATTTTCCTGATTCAGACATCTTTTGTGAGATTTTGCTCAAAACTTGAGATTCTTATCTCCCATTTTTAGACATTGATTATTGCCTAGCAGCGACGGTGTTGGTCTAAGCTTTTTGTTTATGTTTGTCCAGATGTGATCCCAAATCGACCTCATATCTGAGTTGTTTTGTGATCCCAGATCGATCTCACATTGCAACTTCATTCTTTGACTACATGTGTTCCCAAATCGATCACACATTAGTCAAAGAGGGGCAAATGTATGCACCCAAAAATGGTCGCCTAGACTTTGGGCCCTATTTATTCAATTTATCAATCCTGAATCATTTTGATCAATAATCAATATTTTCAACATTATCAATCTCTTGATCAAATCCTAATTTCGATCATATATTGGATTTTTATCCTTGGGCTAACCATTTATCCTAAGTCTTTATTTGATTAAAAGGAATATTTCCTCCCCTTTCAATTAAATAAAAAGCCCCCACTTTCCCTCTTATCCTAAGTTGCACAAATAAAGCATTATTCCTATTTTATAAAAAGGGAAAAAACACTTTTTGTCTCATATGGACATAAAGTCAACTCTTATTTTCCTATTGGAGGATACTTGTGCACATGGATTGCTCCTCTTTCAAGCTCCACCGCTGATTAAGATCTTTTGCCTCTTAATCTCCATGGTCCATTTCTCCTCATTTCTTATAAAAGGAGAGCTCTCTCCTTCATTTGCATACCCACATTTTATGCTATTGTTATGCTGCAGGTTTTCTAGGTACATTTGGAGCTTTTTGAAGACATTGAAGACTTGTTGCTTTCATCATTCTTAGTTGCCTTTCATAATAGTTTTGCTTTCATAATTGCATTCATGGCATTCTTAGTGTAGATTTCCTTTTATGCAATCTCACATAGTCTAAATAGGAAGGATTTGTAATCCATTGCTATTTCCTTTCATAGTTTAGTTTGCACTTTCCTTTCA
Organism: Chamaecyparis obtusa; assembly: GCA_027943335.1. Classification (NCBI taxonomy): domain Eukaryota; kingdom Viridiplantae; phylum Streptophyta; class Pinopsida; order Cupressales; family Cupressaceae; genus Chamaecyparis; species Chamaecyparis obtusa. The sequence continues at coordinate 1,487,757 of BSBK01004452.1, forward strand.
TAGATTAGATTTCTTTTCAAGCATTGCATTGTTATCATTTAGCTTAGATTTGCATTCTCATATAGTTTGCATTGCATTTCCATTTAGATTCTTGGGGATATTGGCATTGTTGCCCTTGTCTTCACTTGAATCTCTCATTGTATGGTTGACTAGCAAGGTCACCTTCTTGTAGCTCTAGCTGAGAGCAAAACTCATAGTCCCTTGCAACTCCATGCATAGAGAGCTATGAGCCGCTTTGTGAGGCCTCATTCTTGAGCAACCTTGCATGTAATGGTTCATAGAAGTGCATATTTTAGTGTGTACAGCACCAACATAGGCATCTTATGTTCAGTCCTTACAGGCTAAGGTATTAGAGATTCAACAATAGGTTACACAGTTGAGAAATATGATGCAGACCTTTATGGATGCTATGAGTCAGCATGGATTACAAGCTAGTATGAGTCGAGGTCCTGATACAGGTCCAAGCACAGATAGTACTGGGGATAGTGGAGGTGCTGGTAATTGATTATGCTTGATGATCCTCAAGTTGTATATTATGATTCATGTTATCAAGACATTTTCCATTAAATTCTTTTTATCAAATGACGTTCATTATTTGATCAATACTATTATGTTCTAGACTCTTCTTTATAGACTTTGATGATACCATGGACTTTGATTTTTTTCATAGTTTTACGTTATGTGATGTCATCATGTGTTGTATTTACTTTTCAGATGTTTTATGATATGCAGTTCTATATGCTCTATCTCTATATGTTGTGTTTTAATTCTTTTCAAATGCAATTTATGATATAAATGCACATGTTATGCTTAGTTATGAAAATGAATGCCTTGTTTATGACATAGATTAGATGGATGCATTTATTTCATGGTTTAATGCTTAGTGATCTCTAGTGAAGATATTTAATGCTTAAATGATCTAATGGTATGTGATAATGTGGATGGATGTATTTTATGTGCAATGTAATGAAATAGATGGGTAATGAAAATGTAAATGCAATGAATGAATTTTAATGCACTTATATGATTTAATTAATTTTAATGATTAGTTTATGTACTTAATGATAGATAGATTTATTTAATATAATGAACCTACTGGATGCAAAGTACTTTAAAATCACCTAATGATATGATGATTACTAATAAATGATGGACTTAATGCAATTTGATGACCTAAGGCAATACACTTATATTTTTTAATGTAATTAAAATTTTAAATGTAATGAACCCTAAATGAATGCACCTTAATGAATAATGCAATGACCTAATGAATGATGTGAAAGAAATTTTAATATGAACTTAATGCAATGCAATGATAACTTAATAATGCAATCTAATGCAATGAAAATATGGTGATTGATCTAATAAATGCAATTAAAATGATGAAATATATAAAATGAATACAAACTAATGCAATGCAATTTAAAATGAATGCACTTTTAAGAATGACCTAAAATGAATGCATATTCCATGATGAATGTTACTAAAATGCAATGTGATTTAATAATGTAATTAATCTAATGCAATGCATCATAATTTAAGTTTGATTTTTTTTATTTTTCGATATCAAGCACATTCTATTGCATAAAGTATTGATAAAATTTTCAATTTTAGTTTACTCCACCCCCTCTTTTCTTTTTCAACCCATTTTCAAGATAAGAATCCATGCAACTTTAAATGCATTTAATCTAATATGGATGAAACTAGTTATCACTATTCATAATTTAGGATCCTATTTTCCTCATTAAGAAATTTTGAGATCTAAAATTGGTACAATCATCACTAGTTCAGCCATGATAATATGAATACCTTTTTCCCTTCCATGTTGCATTCCTAATGCTAGTACAACTATCACTAGTTGAAAGTAACCATGAGAGTCTAAATACCGCTTTCATCAGATTCAATGTTGCAAGTGAATTTTGGTATTATGATATTGAACATCAAAATATCCAAGGTATCATGTTGCATAAACAAACAGAGATCTTGGTTTTTCCATATATACATGTCCTCGATGATTCTTTGATGATCATGTCATTAGACAAATGATACATATTTTTAAATCTTGATCTTAAGACACTCATGCAGAAATCAATAAAATATCATACTTTCATCATTGCTTAAATTTGGTCCAAGACTTCATCAATTTGCTAAAAAGACATGATTTCATCAATCAAGTAATCACTTAGAAAAAAAATTGCCATGTTTTTCAAATCCATATTTCAAGTATAGTTCCATCCATTTCATATTTGATTGTTCATTTTAATCCTAATAAAAGGTAAGATCATTGTCATATTTTGGATCTAAAGTTTGCATTGTTGAATTGAAGTTTGGATTAGGATTTGATTGTCTAAGTGTTTCTCTTGTGATTTGATGTATTGATTTGTGTCAATTGATATTTTTTTGATGAATGCTTCTTTCCTTTAGGATAGATTTGGCCCTAGTTTGATGTCAATGCATTGTTGGACATGGATGCTTTTCAGACCTATGATGAAAGCTTTAGGTATTTACAAGTGCAATTCTGAGGTTTTATTATGCAATATATACAAATGCTAGCAAATGAAATATCTACAAGGATGAAGACTAGGGATGAGACTTGACTTGACCTTAAATGGTTCCTTTTTACTAGGTTTTCACTGATTGAATTGATTTTCTTTCTTTTTCTCTTTTTAAGCTTTTCTCTTTTTTTCTACCAAGGCACCTATTTGCTAGGTTTTCATTAAGGCACTTTTTCTCTTTTTTCATTTTTTTGTATTTTTGTCTTATTCAATTATTTTGTATATATCATCAAGGTGCCTATTTTCTAGATTTTCACCAAGGCAACATCTTTTTGAGTATCATTTCTAAATGTTTTTGGATTTCTTTATACTCAATTTTCCACTATTTTTTATCTTTTATGTGTTTCTGATTTTTTTCTTCTTTTCTATTTTTCAATGTTTTTGAAATTTTCCAGGATCACTTTTGACTATATACAATAAATAGGATGCTTCCTCATCTGATACTCTTTTTCTTTATACCCTATCATCTGCTTCATGTTGAAAATCTTTTCATGTGTATACTATTTGTATCATCAGAAAATGGAGGCACTTTCCATTTAGGACCGGTTTAGCCCTCCGAGTAAGTGGTCTGGGGTCATGTCAAACACCTTGAATGGGTCTTTCACTTGGATCTAGCTTTTTCCCCTATTCTACTTCTCTTTCCACCTATTTCCAGCTTGTTTCTAGCACTTGGTCCTAAGAAATTGGGATTCTTGACCTTAGGGTCAAGGTCAACCTTCTAGGTCAAGGTTGACCTCGACCCTGACCTAGGTCAAAGTTGACATCGACCCTGACCCTAGGTCCAGGTTTCAAGTTTTAGAAGTTCCCAGATGTTAGACTTCAGAAAGTTTATTTTCTCGCTTCTGGGTCGGTTGTTTCTAGCTTCAAACTAGTGAACTCTTAAATGATATTTAAATTAGGTCCACTTCCAAGAGTAAAGGCTTAAATTGGAATTTAATTCTCCTATGTAGGCCTCTCTAGAATTTTGTGCCTTAACTTGTAGAAAAGGAAGCCTTACTCTCTCATTTCAATCCATCTTTCATATATATCTTTTGCAATCAAACATCCATCAATCAAGTGTGAAATCATCAAGCAATCAAGAACAAGAAAGAAATCATTCAAGAATTCATTCATCTTAAAGCATTCAAGCATTCAAGATCAAATTCATCAAGGAGATTCATTGGTAGCCATTGAAGGATTAAGTCTCTATGGAGCCCCTTTGTTGAAGATTTATCCATGCATTTCCATTCAAGCTTCTTCCTATTCCAAGATCCATTCAAAATTGGTGTTGAAGATCTAATGAAATTGATTTGAGACATCCTACATACAATTCTACATTCATTTAGAGCATCCATACTTGTGCATTCAAGGATTTGAATCCTCCACAAGGGTTTCAACATAAGCAAGGTGAATTGTTCCATTTGATTTGTTTATTGCTGCAATTTCAATTACATTTCAAGGTTAATTCCAAAACTAGGGTTTCACCAAGGAAAACCCCTCATCCAACAAACAAAAACCATTTTTCTTGTAGGTATAGGTGTGGGACAATGAATCACGGATCAGATCTGAGTACCCTTTTCGAAAAACTTTCAGGATCTGCAAATATATTTTCCGTCAAAACAGTTCAGGTCAAGGTTGACATAAAGGGGTAAGATTGTGCCCCGGGGTAAGATCTTACCCCTATGTTGGGTCAAGGTGGACCTTTCTTAGAAAAGAAGAAGGTTTCTAGGTTTTATGTGTTTCTAGGCCAGATCCGGTTGCATAATTTCCTGAAATTGAGTATAGATACTAGAAAATAGGATTTTCTAGATCTGTCATATTTTAAGGTTAGTATTTGTCTTCAATTCAATTAAGGTTTCAATACATCTTTTCATAATGTAATATAAGGTTTCCTTCTGTGTTCATATTCTCCATCAATTGATTCATTTATGTATTGACCATCTTCTTGTGGTTAATCAATTTGGATCTTTCCTTTGGGAATTTGGGGTTAAGAAGATGATCTTATCTTCCCCAATCCTATACATTACACACATTCTCATCATACCCCTATTTTTACATTATACATTTTGGTGAACCTGCGATAGACAACTCTTTCTTTTATGGTGTTATATTTTGCATGTATTAGCCTTCTTTTATATGTTTGCATTTACATTTCATATAAAGTAAAAATACAAAAACATTTATTTGTTCATGCTTTGTATTTTCCTAGTTTAGTTCATTTTCATTGCATTGGTATATGAGCTTTACTACCTCTATTCCTACTTATGATATTCTTGTTAGATGAATTTGTATACTTATGGGTGCCTTTGATCTTGAGTCAGTCTCCTTTCCTTAGGATCCTGGATGACAATTTGATTATTCATGATTCTACTCCTACTATGGAGCATAACTCTTCTCACTTATCTCATGATGAGGATGATTCTTTAAGAGTTCCTCCTAAACAAGTCCAAAAAATTTCAACTGAACTTGATAAAATGGAAAATAGGCTTACTCAAGAGAATCATAATCAAGATTTTATTCAAGCTATATATGCTCTTAAAAAAGTCCTTTGTGATAGTGATCAAGATGTTAATCTGTTGCATGGTATTACTCATCTTGTGGATGTAAATGTTAAACCTTTAGCTCAAGAAACTCAAGCTTTCTAGATTTCACTCCTCTTGTCACTAGTGTCGAACCTTCTTTTGTTCCTTTACTTAGCATTCCTACTTATACTCCTCCTTTAGTGACTACATTGGTTCCCTCTCTTCCTATGAGTGTTCCTCTTGTGTCTATGCCTACTTCACAACCTTCTTATCATAATGTTCCTTTTACTTATTCCAATCCTCTTCCAACTATGGTTCCAAGTGTTCCCCCAGTTGTGTCTTCCATTTATGCCACTTCATACACTTTACCTAGTGTTTCTAGTGTATCTATGCCTCGTATTTCATCTAATGATTCAACAATCATCAGTTTGGCTCAAACTGTGTCTTGTTTACAACAACTTGTGTTCTTAACTCAATCCAAGTTTAACATTCCTACATGTGACATGGGAAGTCCTTTATCCCTAGACATTATTTGTGCTCTTATTCCTCTGTAAGCCAATATGCCTAGACATGAGAATTACAATGGTAAGGGAGACCCTGTTACTCATGTTAAAACATTCCAAACTCTTTGTAGTGACTATGATCATGACCATAGGATTTTAGCCAAGTTGTTTGCTAGAATTTTTCATGACAAGGCCTTGTAATGGTATTGTTCCTTGCCACCTTCTTCTATTGATTCTTTTCCAAAACTTGCTAATGCCTTTATTCAACAATTTTAAAATAACATTGGTCCACAAGTGTCCTTAACTGATTTGATGCATTGTAAACAAAATAATAAAGAAAAATTAATTGAATTTATTGGTAGATTTAAGCATTTTCATGCTCAGATTTCTTATCCTATTCCCGATATTGATATTTAGCATATGTTTATTTCAAATTTACAAAAGGATATTAGAGATAAGATTATGCTCACTAAATTTACCTCTTTTCAACAACCTTGTGTAGCGCTTCACATTATCCATTACAAGTGAGTCAATTTTAGATCAACACTCCAATGGATCCTATCCTAGTAGATAAGAGTGATGTTGCTCCTAATCCAAACAAGTTTCAAAAATGTAACAACTATGTCAAGATAAATAAACAAGTGAATGCAGTTTCCAATCAAGTTTTTGTTACATCCCATAATTCCACTTTTGCATCCACTCTTTTTGGTCTGAATTTTACATTTACTCCTTTATCTAAATCTTTGCATTCTATTATGAGTAAATTGTTGACTTCTAATATGATTACTTTACCTCCTATTCGACCTCTTTTACCTACTATGGTGGCATCCAAATCCTTTGATTCCAAAGCCTTTTGTCAATACCATCATCAGAATGGCCATGATACTAAGAAGTGTTATTCTTTAAAACATAAGGTTCAAGACTTAATTGATTCTAATGATTTATCTGTTGATAATTTTGATGGTAGTGGGAACAAATCTTTCTCTCCTCCTAATAAAAATCTCCAAATCTATATGAATCCTTTGCATACACATGATACTAATACCATTGTTTAGCCATCTTATGTGGATATTGTTTATGATTTAAAGATGGATGATCTTAATCACATTATTAACCACGTGGAGCATGTTGTTTTGTCTCAATCTGTATCTCCACCCTAGCCTAAATCTCAACCTCAACTTCAAGTTCCACCTCAACCTCAGATTAAACTGAAATCTCAACCTAAACCTCAAAACAACCTAAGAATAAAAGACCTCGGGAACTCTTGATTACCTTTGATGATTCTAAGACTATTAAAGCTCATGATGGTCCCCTCTACATTTATGCTAGGATTTATAAGATACCTACATGTGGTTGTCTTGTTTATCCTACATCTTTAGTCAATATTATTACTGAAGAAAATCTTTTTATGAAGAACTTGCAATGTGATTCTTATGATACATCAAATGTGTGGATTCAAACTTTTAATAGTTTTCTTTATCCATCATTTGGTTCTATTAACTTACTTGTTGAACTTTGTGGTAAAGTTGTGGACACTACCTTTGTTGTTATGCCTACTTCTGATTAGTTTCAAGTTAAGTTAGGTTTGCGTTGGTTGAATTACTTGCATTTCGTTGCTTCTCCTATCCATAAGTGTCTTAAATTCATTCATGATGAAGAAGTGAAGATAATTAATCATAGTCTATATCAACCTTCTAGGCCAAGGGATTGTACTAAACTTGACTTATTTTGGCCTTCATTACCTAATTCATGTCATTATTGACCTAATAACCTTTTTCGATCATATCAAGCCTATAAACATCACAAGATTCTTGAGTTAAGCATGCCTCAGATGGATCTTAACCATGGTCTTTTTCCTACACCTTCCATACCTCCTTTATCCATGGCTTCTAGTTCTGTTAATCAAGCTTCTAGTGTTGATTTTTAGCCTATTGATAACTTTATTGATCCTCCTATAGAACCTGTGAAGGAACTAGTTGTGGTCCCTCCTAGTTCTCAACATATTTCAAACAAGACAAAACATAACCAATCTACTAATGAATGTTGTAAGAAGTGTTGAGTTCAAGCTAAGGTTCGTACCTCTGTGCTTCCAAGTTCTTTACCTTATTTTGACCAGCCTATGCCTGATGTGTTAGAAGAATTTAATGTTATAATGATGTTAAAATGAATGATTATGATGATTCTATTTGTATCTTAGATCCTATTTCGATTAATCTGGATGAAGAAGATACTCTTGATGATACTAATGATGTTAATGATGAATATGAAACTATTGAAATTGATATTGATTTACCTAATATGCTTTCATCACAATTGATAATTACACCTAGTATCAAACATTACGATTCTCAAGAGGATCCTTGTTTATAACTGGCTATTATTCCTACTATGTTGGATATAGTCCCTCTTGTGAGTTTCCCACCTTCCTAAAATGATATAGAATGAGATGGGGAGAGTAGGTGATGTGCTTGATTGGCTTGTCCTTCATGGTATCTTTTTGTGTGTTTTCCTATCATATTGTGCTTCTCCCATGATGTGTTTGCTAAATGTTTGTTAGATTCTTTTATACGACCCTTGTTACTTTTTCGGTGCAAGATGATAAAGGAATCGAACCTATTGTACAATTCCTCTATATGTATCTCTATTCTTCTATATGTTGTTTTCATGTTATGTTGTACCTGTGCTATTGTTTGTAAATATTTCCTTGTGTAGTCCACTTGGATTTGCGACTTGGTAGTAGTAAATCTTTTTGGTCTCCATGTTGTGATTCGAAAAGACTCTTCTTCGTAACTCTTATTTTTTCTTTCCTCCATTTTGATTGTATTTCTACTTTGTTTGGGGAAGGATGTCAATTCATTTGCAATAATATCATATATATATTATCTTATGATCATACTAACCCCACGGTAGGTAGATCCTTTATGTGTTCTCTATATGTTTATGTGGTATTTCCCATGATTTGTCTTCTCTTGGGGGCATCTCATAGTGGAAATGTGATCAGTGGAGTTGTTTATGTTTCTGTTAAAGTCATTGCTCCTGTTAAAGTGTTAGCAATGACTTTAACATGGGGGCATACGCCCTGCTCACTTTTTACACACACGCACTTTCAATATATATACTTTTCAAGGCACTTTTCTCCCTTTATGGATTAGCGACTAATCCTTAAAGCATGGACTTTTATCTTATAGGATCTCTTGATCCCTCCAGTTTCAAATTTCAAAATTTTGATCTCTTAAGGTTGAAGGTGTCCTTAAGACTAGATCTCTTTTCTTTTGGCTTTTCTCTTTTGGAATAGAACAATCTTGAGGGTAAATACTTGATGGGTTGACTAGTGAGTAGCCACATTCACTAAGTAGTTCAATTCCATCTTTCCAGTTGCATTTTTTCCTTATGTGGTTCACAATGGGACATAAGTTCTCATTGGGGAAGGTAATCGCACCCTTCTTCTCTCTCTTTTTTAGAGATGTCTCTCTTATTGTAATCTGGGAGTTGATGAATACTTGAGCCCCTAGGGGCTTGAGGATTCCTTTGTCCCCTTGATTTCAATGAGATTATCTTTTTCGTTGTGATCTCCTTTACCAAGAGTTTGCATCGAGTGCATACTCTTGCTAAAGTGGGGGCTAAATGTATCATCAAAAAATGGAAGCATGTCCATTTAGGACTAGTTTATCCCTCTACATAAGTGGTATGGGGTCATGTCAAATGCCTTGAATGGGTCTTTGACTTAGATCTAGATTTTTCCTATGTTCTGCTTCTCTTTCCACCTATTTCTGGCACCTAATCCTAAGAAATTGAGATTCTTGACCTCAGGGTCAAGGTAAACCTTGACCCTAACCTAGGTCAAGGTCAACCTCTACCCTGACCTTGGGTCCATATTTCAAGTTCTGGAAGTTTTCAGATGTCGGGCTTCAGAAAATTTATTTTCCCACTTCCAGGTCGGCTGTTTCGGGCTTAAAAATGGTAAATTCTTAAATGATATTTAAATTAGGTCCACTTCCAAGATTAAAGGCTTAAATTGGAATTTAATTCTCCTATGTAGGCCTCTCTAGAAGTTTTTTCCCTAACTTGTATAAAAGGAAGCCTTCCTCTCTCATTTCAATCCATCTTTCATATATATCTTTTTCAATCAAACATGCATCAATCAAGTGTACAATCATCAAGAAAACAAGAAGGAGAAAGAAAGAATTCAAGCACTCAAGATCCAATACATCAAGGAGATTCATTGGTATCCATTAAAGGATTCAATCTCTATGGAGCCCCTTTATTGAAGATTTCTCCATCCATTTCCATTCAAGCTTCTTCCTATTCCAAGATCCATTCAAGATTGGTGTTAAAGATCTAATGGAATTGATTTGAGACATCCTACATACAATTCTACATTCATTTGGAGCATCCATACTTGTGGATTCAAGGATTTGAATCCTCCACAAGGGTTTCAATATAAGCAAGGTGAATTGTTTCATTTACTTTGTTTATTGCTACAATTTCAATTAAATTTCAAGGTTAATTAAAAAATGGGGTTTGACCAAGGCAAACCCCTCATCCAACAAACAAAAACTATTTTTCTTGTAGGTACAGGTTCAGCACAGTGAATCGTAGATAAGATATGAGTACCCTTTTCAAAAAACTTTTGGGATCCACGAACAGATTTTCCATCAGAATAGTGTAGGTCAAGGTCAACATAAAGGGGTAAGATTGTGTCCCAGGGTAAGATCTTACCCCTGTGTTGGGTCAAGGTCAACCTTTCTCAGAAAAGAAGAAGGTTTATGGTTTTTCTCTATTTCTGTGTTTCCAGGCCAGATCCAGTTGAAAATTTTCCTGAAACTAAGTATAGACGCCAGAAAATAGCATTTTCCAGATATGTTATATTTTAAGGTTAGTATTTGTCTTCAATTCAATTAAAATTTCAATAAATCTTTTCATAACATAATATAAGGTTTTCTCCTTTCTTCATATTCTCCATCGATTGATTCATTTATGTATTGACCATCTTCTTGTGGTTAATTAATTTGGATCTTTCCTTTGGGAATTTGGGGTTAACAAGAGGATCTTATCTTCCCCAAATCCTATACATTACACACATTCTCATAATACCCCTATTTTTACATTATACACTATTGATGGGTTCTTGCAACTCTTCTCCATCATAATCAACTACTTTCTATGTGTCTGTTCCAAAAGAAGAAGTAATCAGAATAGGTCCTAACCAATTTTCTTCCTGTTGGAGATTTGCCAGCAAGCCAGTGTTGATTGTATGTTTGTCATTGATGAAAACATATGGTAAGTAGCATGCATGGAAGAATTATGAAATAAGATTTTATTATATGTAGCATGGACATGTTATCAACATGATATCATGGATGCAAAGGTTAATTGTTAGAACAGGCAATTATGTAACAGCTTGAGTCAGCAGTGTTCCTGACAGAGTTACATGCAGTGTTCTGTGAGTGATTGTTCATATAGTGATCATGAGAATTGTGCCTTTGGATATGTGATGAAGAAATTTTAGTGATGTTACAATCATGGACCCTGAGTCTTATGATTGGTAGAAGTGAAATTATGCAATTGCTATCCACCAGTAGTAGTTTCCTATGTTTATTCAGAAGAGCCGACAGAGATTATATTGGTTCAGAAGTTGCGCCTATCATTACGGTATGCAGCCTTGGATTAGTGATTGGAGAAGAGTTATCAATGTTTAGCTAAGAGTGCATGATGTAATTCATCATGAGGAGAAATTTTTAGTTACTTTGGTAGAGCTGACAATGTGTAGCGTGCATCTACATTTATTAATATTAGACAGGTCCCAGATTGTGTTGCGTGCTTAGTAGAGCCGATAAAATTATTATTGGATTATGTTATGGTTTTTATAATATGATTTTAAGGTGGTTCTAATAGGCCAACTTGATCATATCATTTAGAGGAAAGATATTTATAAGCAGTCATTTGTGATTGCTAAGGCATGGTTCAGAGTTGATTGTGAAGAGAAAAGCAGAGTGTGCGAAGTGTTGACCCATCAGCACAAGGTCTATGTGACCAAGTAAATATTTTGTGTTATACATTGGAACTAATCCAGAAAAAAAATCAAATCGTAGTGCACCAATATCTAGATATAGTGTGTATTTGTTATTCAGCAGGTTGTATCCTTCACCCCTTTAAGCAATGTGCTCTCGTACAATGCCTCCTCACCCCTAATAGGGTTAATTGTAAAAGACTCCTAATAGGTTCTGACCCTTGACTAGGTCACTATACTAAATTCATTATAAAGACAACTCCTAATAGGGTTAAGGATCTTCTAACAAGGATCATAAAACACTAGTGTAGATTATTAGTGGGTGTCAATTCCCAATGGGCTTTTTACCTATTTGGGTTTCCCTATAACCAAAATATTGGTGATGTGTTCAAGTGTGCATACTTAATTGGATAAGGAACTAAAACTTGTAGATAATTGATTCACCCCCCCCCCCTCTTAGTTATCTCTTGGGACTATTCCTAACAATTGGCATCAAAGCCAAGTGCCTCAGAGAGAAATTTTAACAACTTGAGGTTGATCAGATGGAATTCTTTAGAAAAGACAGTCCTAAGTTTGATGGAGAGAATTATCTTGATTGGAAGAACAAGATGATGAAACATCTATAGTGCATTGCTTTTAAATGTTTTGAAGTGGCTATCAAAGAAGTTTAGATCCCCTCTTTAGTGGATCTTTCAAAGGATGATGCTATTAGTAAGCAGAAGGATTTTTTCCATCAGAATGCACTAGCAAAAGAAGCCCTTATCAGCACCTTATCTGATAGTGATTTTTCAAAGATAAAGAAAGTAGACACATCATATAAGATATGGAAGCACCTAGAATTTTTTTTTGAAGGAGATAAACAAGCAAATAATGTGCGCAAAAAGACATGGAAGAAAAATTACAATACATTGGAGATGCTACCTAAAGAGAATACAATAGCAGTTGTTGGAATCAGAAACAATGGTGGAGAAATCTCAAAAGAAGACATCATGGATAAGGTGATGACTACCTTGAAAATAGAATATGAGAACAAGATAAACATCCTTGATGAGACTATGCAATTTTTAGAAAACTTCAAAAGAGAAACCTTAATCAGCAAGATTGTTGCATTTGAGATATCAAGTTTGAAGACAGAGCCTAAAATGAGATAGCCTTCAAAGCTTCGGTCCATGGTAAGAAATATTTGAACACCTCTGGTAATTTTGATGATGATAAGGAAGAAAAATATCTAGATGATTTCATTTCTATGATTGCTAAAAGAGAAAAGAAAGGAAAAGGAAAATATGAATGACAATTACCATTCAAATGCTTTTCATGTAATAAGATTGGTCACTTTGCATCTAAGTGTCCTACAAAAGTTAAAAAGTTCAAAAATGACTACAAGCCTAAGTATTCAAAGGAATTCTACTATGCTGGAGATGGAGTATCAGATGAAGAATCAGCAGAAGAATAAATTGGATTCATTTCTCTTGAAGATGAAAATAATTCACAAAAGTTAGCACTGATTTCACAAGTTGACATCAAGATGGATTGGATCATTGACAATGGTTGTTCACATCATATGATAGGAGACAAAGCTAGATTTTTTAATTTGGATAGATACAAAGGAGGCATGGTTATATTTGGAGATAACACTCCTAAACCCATCATTGGTAGAGGCGCCATCACCTTGGATGGAAAGAATAGCATTGATGATATTCTTTATGTTGATGGTTTGAAACATAACCTATTAAGTGCTAGGCAGTTACTCAACAAAGGTTAAAAATTGGAGTTCAATGGAAACAATTGCATCATTAACAAGGAAGGAGAAATCATTGCATTAGGATCAAAGACTAAAGGTAATGTTTTTCAGCTTAATCTAGAAGCAAGTTGTTTTGTTGCCAAAGTAGATGACAAATGGCTATAGCACAAAAGACTATGTCATATCAATTTTGATAACATAGTAAAGATTAGTAATGTTATGGAAGTAAGAGACCTACCTAGCATAGAAAATATAGTTGATACCATTTGCAAGGAATGTGTGATGGGAAAGCATGTGAGAAATTTATTCAGAAGCAAGAAAAATTTAGCAAAGAACAAGTTGGATCTGATTCATACAGACCTATGTGGACCAACTCAAACAAGATCATACTATGGTGAAAGGTATTTCATTTTGTTTGTAGATGATTATTCTAGAATGATGTGGGTTGCATTCTTGAAAGATAATTTAGAAGCATTTGAGAAGTTTAAAATATTCAAAGCTAAGGTTGAGAATGAATGTGGACTAAAGATAAAATGTCTAAGGTCGGATAGAGGAGGAGAATTCACCTCTGATAGATTCTATGAGTACTGTGAAGAACATGGCATAAAGAGATAGATAAGTGCACCTAGAACCCCTCAGCAGAATGGGATTGCAGATAGAAGGAATAGGATCATCCTTGATACAATGCACACCATCATGATTGAAGGAAAATTTGCACACACCTATTGGAGAGATGCAGTCAATACAACAGTCTATACAATCAATAGAATACAATTGAGGCATGGCACAGACAAGACACCTTATGACCTATGGTTTGGTAATGTTCCCACGGTGAAATACTTCAAAATCTTTGGAAGCAAGTGCTACATCAAGAGGGATGAAGCAATAGGAAATTTTGATGCAAGAAGTGATGAAGGTATTTTTCTTGGTTACTCTACTAAAAGTAAAGCTTATAGATGTTTTAACTTGAGATTGAAGAAGATCATTGAAAGTGCTCATTTTAAGATTGATGAAAAGTTTCTGGTTCAAGAAAGATATCATGATTACTCACCTATGATTGAAGAAGAACCTAGACCTTCCACTAGTGAGACATTTTTTGAAGATATGTTTGATAGTATTGATGTATTGGTCAATGACCCTAAAACAAGTGAAGAAGAAACTTAGAAGTAAGATGAGTCAGTATCACCTAAATTTCCAAAGTATACATCTAGATATCACTCTAAGGATGACATCATTGTAGATCATAGCATTAAAGTCACAACAAGATCAAAAGCAAAGAATTCAGAAAGTAATGAAGCGGTATGTTTACTATCTCAGATTGAACCTCTAAGTGTTGAAGATGCATGTAATGATTCAGATTGCCATGATGCTATAAATGAAGAACTAGATCAGATTATTAAGAATGATACTTGGGAACTGGTCCCAAGACCTAATGATAAGAATGTGATTGAAACAAAGTGGATATTCAGAAACAAGATGAATGAAGATGGTACAGTAGTAAGGAACAAAGCAAGGCTAGTATGTAAGGGATATGCACAAAGAGAAGGTATTGATTATTCAGACACTTTTGCACCAGTGAGAAGATTAGAAGCTATTAAGTTATTTTTAGATTTTGCAACATTCAAAAACTTCAAAGTTTATCAGATGGATGTTAAGTCAGCATTCTTGAATGGAGAGCTAAAGGAAGAAGTATACATTGAGTAGCCAAAAGGATTCACCTTATCAGACAAACTTGATATGGTATGCAGATTGAAGAAAGCCCTCTATGGACTTAAGCAAGCCCCTAGAGCATAGTATGAGAGACTTGATGGATATCTAACAAAAATTGGATTCAAGAAAGGAGTAGTAGATTGTAATCTATTCATAAGAGAGACATCTGAAGGTCTACTACTTATAGCTATATTTGTTGATTATATTATCTTTGGAGGTAATGACAAACTTAGTGTATAATTTGCTAAGGAGATGCAGAGTGAGTTTGAGATGAGCATGATTGGACCTATCAAATACTTCTTGGGATTAAATGTGCAGTAGACAGAGAAAGGTATTTTCATTAATCAGTCCAAATATGTGAAAGATATATTGAAGAAGTTCAAGATGGATGATTGCAAGCCAGTGGGTACACCTATGATAACAGGATACAAGCTTACAAAAGAAGATGATTATCTAGCAGTAGATACAAAATTATACAAGTCTATGATTGGTAAACTCATATATCTTACTCTAACTAGACTTGATATTTCTAATGTAGTTGGAATAGTTGGAAGATTTGCAAAAGAGCCTAAACAAAGTCACCTCATGGCAGTAAAAAGAATATTTAGATATTTGCAGGACACTATAGATTATGATCTATGGTATCCTAACTTAGATAATTTTGAGCTTCATGTATATACAAATGCAAATTGGGTAGGATGTGTTGATGATAGAAATAGTACATCAAGTGGAGCAGTGTTTCTTGGTTACAGACTTGTCACTTGGACAAGCAAGAAGTAAAATTATATTTCTCAGTCAATAGTAGAAGTAGAGTATGTTGCAGCAGCCTTGAATTGTTCTACAATTATTTGGATCAAGCAGATGATAAAGGATTTTGGTATTCAAATTGATTATCCTATTACTATTCATTTTGATAATACTAGCACTATCGACATATCAAAGAATCATGTGATCCATGCAAAGACAAAGCACATAGAGATAAAGTATCACTTCCTTAGAGAGAAAGTTGTAGAAAAAGAAGTCAAAATGGATTATGTGAGTACAAAGGAATAGCTAGTAGATATATTCACAAAGCCCTTACCAAAGGATACTTTTGAGTATCTCAAGGAGAAGTTGGGAGTAATTCCCTTCCCTGATTCTTCTTAGAGAAAGAGGAAAGTGCATCAGTCCTCAAGGACTGGTGGATGGTTGACTAATCTACTTCAGGAGTAGTACCAAAGCTTAAATGTTTGGCATCCTTTTCCATTGATGTCAAAGGGGGAGTATTATATAGTCATGAAAAATAGAAGTAAAGAAGGAGTAATATACTAAGGGGGAGTAGTATTCAGTCATGAAAACAGTTCAGTTGAGAAAATGGAGAATGTTGAAAAATATTACAGTAGATGGAGTATTCATCCTTGGTGGATTTTTGATGAGGAAATGGAGTATGTTATGAAATAATTTCTCATTAGGATTGGTGATATTTTTCATTCCATGTGTTTCCATCAATGCCAAAGGGGGAGATTGTTGGAGATTTGCCAGCAAGCCAGTGCTAACTGTATGTTTGTCATTGATGACATCATATGGTAAGTAGTATGCATGGAAGACTTATGTAGTAAGATTTCAGTATATGTAGCATGGACATGTTATCAGCATGATATCATGGACGTAGAGGTTAATTGTTAGAACACAGTTATGTAACAGCTTGTGTCAGTAGTGTTCCTAACAGAGTTACAGGCAATGTTCTATGAGTGATTGTCCATACAGTCATCATGGAGCCTTGTGCCTTTGGATATGTGGTGAAGACATGTTAGTGATGTTACAATCATGTATGTAGAGTTTGATGATCAAAAGAAGTGAAGTTATGTAGTCATTATTCACCAGTAGCAGCTTCCTATGTTTATTTAGAAGAGCTGACAGAGATTATATTGGTTTAGATGTTGTGCCTATCATTACAGTATGTGCCCTTGGATTAGTGATTGGAGAAGACTTAGCAATGTTCGACTAAGAGTGCATGATGTAATTCATCTTGAGGAGAAAGTTTGAGTTACTTTGGTAGAACCAACAGTGTGTAGCGTGCATCTACATTTATTAATATTGGACAAGTCCCATATTTTGTTGTGTGCTTAGTAGAGCTGACATAATTATTATTAGAGTATGTTACAGTTTCTCTAATATGATTTCAAGGTGGTTCTAATAGGCTGACTTGATCATATCATTTAGAGGAAAGATATTTATAGGCAGTCATTTGTGATTGCTAAGGCATGGTTCAGATTTGATTGTGAAGAGTAGAGCAGAGTGTGCAAAGTGTTGAGCCATCAGTAGAAGGTCTATGTGACAAAGTAAAGATTTTTTTCTATACATTGGAACTGATCTAGATAATAGGTCAAAGTGCAGTTCACCAAGATCTAGATATATTGTGTATCTATTATTCAGAAGGTTGTAGCCTTCACCCCTTTGAGCAGTGTGCTCTCAGACAATGTGTCCTCACCCCTAATAGGGTTAATTGTAAAAGACTCCTAAAAGGGTCTAACCCTTGACCAGCTCACTATACTAAATGCATTGTAAAGACAACTCATAACAGGGTTAAGGATCTTCTAACAAGGATCATAAAACACTAGTGCAGATTATTAGTGGGTGTCAATTCCCACTAGGGTTTTTACCTATTTGGGTTTCCCTGTAACCAAAATATTAGTGTTGTGTTCAAGTGTTGTTTCATTGTGTTTATGCTTTATGTTTAAGTATACTTAATTGGATAAATAATTGAAACTTGTAGATAACTGACTCACCCCCCCCTCTCTCAGTTATCTATTGGGACTATTCCTAACACTTCCCATTTCCCTTTCTTCTCTCTTTCTTCTTGATTTTTAGGGTTTTCTCTCAACACTAGATTGCCTATTTGGAATATCCTTTGTTTGATGTGTTTATTATAATTCCTTGACATCCTATTTTGATACACTTTTAGATGTTAAAAGGCTTATTGTTGTCTTTCATCTAGAAACTCCAATTCCTATAATCTAGCAACCCTATAGTCTTCTTCACTTAGCGTCCATGTAGTGAAACTCTTAAGGATGGGATTTCTACCTACAAAGGGAAAACTGGTTCAGCTCCATAAACCAATGAGAATGGTGTAGCTCATGTTGGCATTATGACACTTGTCCTATATCCCCATAGAGTAGGGTTTATCTAAATCTGCCAATATCTACTTGAATTATCCATTATCCTCTTCAATATTTTCAAGATATTTTTATTAGTGGCCTCTGCTTGTCCATTACCTTGTGGGTAATATATTGAAGATGAATGGTGTATCATATGGAATTTTTCACATAATTATTTTAAGTCCTTGTTCTTGAAATGTTTAGCATTATCAGTTATAATGGCTTATGGGACACCATACCTACAAATTATGTGGTTTAATATGAACATGGAAATTTTCTTTCTCATGGTAGTGGATAACGGCATAACTTCTACCCATTTGGTGAAGTATTTAGTTGTAGTAATAATGAACTTATGAGCATTTGATGAAGGCGAGTAAATTATCCCTATTAAATTTAACCCCCATTGATGAAAGGGCCAAGGTGTAGTCATCCGATGTAGTTCTTGAGTTGGCACATGAATCAGCCTTCCATGGTATTGAAATTTCTAACATGTCTAAACGCAAAGTGGCATGCATCTTTCTCCATAGAAGTCCAATAATATCCTATCCTAAGAAGTTTCTTCTCTAAGATTAACCCATTTGAATATGACCCACAAATTCCTTCATGGATTTCTTGTAAGGCTAAAATTGATTCCTCCTTCTCTAAACACCTTAAAACCATTCTATCTAGACTTTTGTGATATAATGTGTCAGATACAAGGGTGTGACGAGAGGCTTATCTTATGAAGTTTCTCTTTTGGTTTCAAGTTTGGTCCATGGGTAAAGTTTATTCTTTTACGTACATATAAATGGATCCATACCAAGGTGATTCATGTCCCACTAATAAGAAAATGGTGTAATGGGGATGGGAAGGGTCAAATGTAGGTTGTCCCACTTCTTCTACCAAGAATTCATATCTTGGACTTTGGTCTGACATTTGGAGAAGTGAAGTTAATGTAGCCATGATGTCTACTACTTTGTTCTTGTCTCTTGGTACTTGTTAAAATGTGATCAATGTGAAATACTTCTTAAGATATTCTATCATATTTTTTTAAGGTATCAAATTTTCATCTTTGGTTTGATACTCATCATTTATCTGATTAATGACCAATTGTGAATCTCCATATATCTATAATTATGTCACCTTCCATTCCAAGGCCAATTTGATGCCAATGACTAGTGCCTCATACTCATCTATATTGCTTGTACATGGGAATAATATTTGTATGATTTAGGGATTATTGATCCTTGAGGAGTTATCAATAATATTCATACTCCTAATCCATGTTGAGTAAAAGAATGACACTTCTCTGCTAGTTGTGATATGAACCTTATGATTGACTGAATTCTCCCTTGGAGTGATCTCATTTGGCTTATATTTCTAGGTGCCCCCATTTCTATTATTTATGTGACTTTTGTGGGGTATACCTCTATTCCTTTGGCTAAAATTATGTACCCTATCAATTTTCCTAATTGTACCTCAAAGGCACATTTCTTTGGATTGAGTCTTACTTTGAACTGCTCCAACCTTGTGAATATCTTTTCTAGAATAGGTAGATGTTCTTCCCTTGAATGGGATTTTTCAAGTATGTCATCCACATAATCCTCTAGTAATTTATGCATCATATCATGAAATATGGTAGTCATGGCTTGTTGATATGTTGCTCCTACACATTTAAGACCAAAGGGCATAACATTCCAGCAAAATGTCCCCCGTGCACATGTAAAAGTTATTTTATCTTGGTCTTCATGTGCAATTTTAATCTGGTTGTAGCCACTAAATCCATCCATGAGAGAGAACATTGAGTGGCCTACTATTAAATCCACTATAAAATCTATGCTTGGTAAAGGAAAATATTCCTTCAAACAAGAGAGGTTAAGATCTCTGAAGTTCGTGTAGATTCTAATAGACTTGTCTTCTTTTGAAAAAGGCATAATGTTTGATATCCACTCGGCATAGTTGATGGATCTTATGAATCCCACTTTTAATAACTTTTCCAATTCCACTTTGACAAGAAGTTCTATGTGTGGGTGCATTTTCCTCAATTTCTATTTAACTAGTCTTACCCCTCCTTTGATATTTAAATGATGCATTATCAATTTTGGATCTAGTCTAGGCATATCATCATATGACCATGAAAAATTTACTTGTCTTTCCTTGAATAATTTTATGAAATCCTATTTTTCTTCACTTAATAAGGATGTTGCTAGATGTATAACCTTTGGTTTTGATTATGATCCAATGTTGACTTTCTCCGTTGGTTCTATCAAAATAGGTGACTTTTCCTTGTAGTGTTCAAGAAAATTATCCAACCTCTCTTCCTTAGGTGCCTCTATTGGGTTTTCACCTAAACAGAAACATTCTTTATTTCTTTCTCTTTTTGATCTAATGCCACCACATTGTGGTTTTCACCATTAGATTCTTTTAATTTTTTAATTTTTTAATTTTTTCTCTTATATCTGAACTAAGAGATTGGATACTTCCCTTCATCACTTCTTTATATTCATTGGAAGAAGAAGGTTCAAATGCATTTAGGTATTTGGATGCTGATTTTTCATTTAGGAATGTGGGAAGGATAGTAGGTTGTAGGAAATCCCATTCAATGAGCTCTGAATAAACAAGGGATAAGAGTTCTAAATAAACAAGGGATAAGGGATCAATGTTTTGGTTTGGCTTGACCGGACTTAAGGACATGACCTCATTGGAAGGTTTGAATATTGTATCACTTAAATCTATAACATGCACTTCTTCTAAGTGTTCTAGAGAACTCAGGTCAAAATCCTCCTCACTTGAATCCTCTTGGTTTTCTAATGGGTAAAAATCTCTTGGATTAAACCTATCTCTAGATCCTTCTATTGTAGGTAACCATGATGGCACATAGGGTTCTCCTACCCATTGAGTTTCTTTGGCTTCTTGATTTGGTACATTTTCTCAAATCTCTTGATTAGAACTTGATGCTTGATTATAACTTGATCCTAAATCTATTTTTTTTTCTTTTCCTTTTTTGGGAGCATAAGTGTGAACTACATCCACCTCTTTATCTTGCCAAGATTCACATGATAGTGAATCTCACTCCCAATTGTTTGAATCTTCATCACTTTGTGAGCCTAATTGAAGAATTTGGTCATAAACCATGGTGTGTCTCTTTTCAGTGTATCCTTTTTCAAGATACCCCAATCCTAACTTCTCCTTGCTATCCCTCCAAGACATTTTGATGGGCTCAATTAACCCTTCATTTCTTGTACCCAAAGGTCCTTGTCCTTTATAACCCATTTTTTTCATTATTTGAAAACTTTTTCCATACTGATGAGTAGGGATGCTAATGTTTTGGATTCGGTTTTCATGAGCACTTGACTCATCATCTTTATATATCCATTTCAAAATTTCATTATCCTCTTCATCCATAGATGAAGAAGTACTAGCCCTTACAAAATGGTCATTGTATTTATGGGGTGTATGTAGGCTAGAGGGTTTTCCATGGGACTTTGGAGATAAAGCTAGATCCATCATAGACAAAGAGTATTCACCCACACCTTTTTGTTTGATTTTGTGTTGTTTCTCGAAACTCTTCATCATGCTATCCATTTTTTGGTAATGAGACTCCTTGGTGTGCAATTGTGTGGATTGTGTTTGGTCTTTTTCTTCTTCATGGGCACTTTCCTCACTAACTTTCTCCTTTCCCTTAGTCGATGTAACTAAGTGGGAATTTGATGATTTTCAATAACAATGTCTTCTACCTCTACTTTTTCTTTCCCTTTTAAGGATGGAATATCCTTTTAACTTTTTTCTTGTTCTATCCTGATCAATATAGATCCCTCTGCATTATGGGGGACCAATGAATCATTTATGGGTTTAATGTTATTACAATATTGGAATAGCTTCAAATCCCCACTCACGATAACTTCTTGTCCCATCTAAGGGAATTTCAAGCATTGATGGTACGTCAAGGGTACCACTTGCATTTTGTGTATCCATGGCCTTCCTAATAGGATTTTATAGGTCAACTTCAGATCTAGGAGTTGACAAATGCTCTTTTTTACATAGGACCTACTCAGATAGGGAGTACTATTATCCCTTTAGAATCCCTTTCTTAATCATCGTAATCTTTAATAGTTACTTTTCTCTTAGGATCTATAGCTTCCTTAGAATATCTTGAGGCTTTAACAAGGTTTAACGTGTAGATGTTTAGGCCAACTCCTCCATAAATGAGGACTCTCTTAACCCTATGCTTATGGATCAAAACCTCAATATGAAATGGAAAGTTTTGTGGATGATTTAAGGAAATGTTATTTTTCTCAAAAAAGGATAAACAATGGGCTACAATAAGGTGTCCTACCATATTTTCAAAATTTTTTGAATCCAAATTCAAAGGTACATTGGATTCCACAAGGGCCTTTTCCAAAATCTCTTTGTGAGTAGGTGAAATTTTGAGCAACTCCAAAATGGAAATTTACATAGGGGTTCATTGAAATTGATCTATCAAATTCTATTGTTTTGAGGAAGGGGGTGTTTGATTAGGTAAGATGATTCTAGGCGCACCTCCTGATAGAGTGATTTTCGATGCTTGCCCCCTAGTCACCACAATCACATTAATCATATTTTCACAACCACTTAAGGAATTTATGGTGTTGTCATAAGTGTGGGAAAAATTTACCTTTTCATTACCCCTCTTGGTAGTGTGGTTGGCATTTGATGTCTCCCCCTTTTCGTGGTTTAAGAAAGGGTTCTTAAAAGTTGTGTGATCTTCATTGTTTTGAGGTCCTTCCATCTTTATGGTACCATCATCAATTAAGTCTTGTACTAAATATTTAAGCTTCATGCATTCATTAGTTCTATGTCCCTTGTTACAATGATATTCACAACTTGATGTGTGTCATTCCACCATTTTGGTTTGACTTGAGGCTCATATGGCCTTGATTCAAGTAAAAAAATGATTTTTTTAGACAAAAGATTTCTTAAAGCATTTTCCAAAGGTTCCCCTAGGAATGTGAATTTCCTTCTTTGGAATGAAGGGAAGAAAGGTTTACGCTTGTTAGCATTTGAATTATTGAAAGGATTATTATTGTTTTTCTTTTTGGTGTTGTTGTTGTTGTTAAAAGGAGCCTTGGTCATTTGATTGACATTATGTGTTTGATTTGACCCACTCGATAAGTTAAAAGGAGCATCCTTTAGGTTGTGTGCCTCCACAACTCCATCATTTACAAGGTTATTATTGGTATTTTTCAGCCATAACCTTGGTTTGTTATTTTTTTTATTGGCTTCTTTATTATTATAATAATTATTTAAATTATTGTTTTTGTTAGTGTTGGTATAACCTTTTTTTTCTTTGAATAGTTTAATCTCACCTCTTTTTACCAACACTTCTTCAATTTTTATCCCATTTTCAATAATATTTTCAAATGTGGGGGGACATTGAAGTTGGAGTCTATATTTCATCTCCATTTTTAGGTTCTTCATGAAGATCTCCATCTTTTCTTTTTCAGGTATACTTCGTGGGTATCGTGTGAAAACTGTTCTCTATCTTTGGAAAAACCCTAGAAAAGACTCACCATCTCTTTGTTTTGTGTCACATAGGTTGAGCATGGTGATTTCATTCTCTATGCTATAGGAATAATGTGTCATGAATTTAGAGGCTAGCTCCTCAAATGTTTTGATTCCTTGAGGTAATATGGAAAACCACTCCATGGGTTTGTCTCCTAAGCTTCTCAGAAATATCCTCATTAAATAGGTGGTATTGTGCATGACTTCTATGCTTAAAGGACAAAATTTTCTTAAATGGTCTTGTCAGTCTGATTTACCCATATATTTTTCATATTTAGGAAAGACCATGTTAGGTGGGAAAGGTTCCATAACCAAATTCTGATCAAATGGAAATGGGCATAAAGCTTCAATGGAAAAGGGCTTTGGTTCAACCATTTTCTTCATGGTGTTGATTTTTGCTTGAAACATTTTGAGTTTTTTATTCATCACACCTAAATGATTCTCCTCTTCCTTATCTTTCTTTAATGTTGAAATATCGTAATCATGAGGAAGTTTGACCCCTGATTGGGCTAAGTTAAGGAAGTATCTTTCCTTATTTCTTTCTAAAAAAATTTCCATTATCTAAAGGAACTCGGGATCTTGGGTATTTCTATTAGATCTTTCTTTGGTTGTTTAGTTTGGCCCTTGGTTTTCTTGGTTAGTTTTTCCTTGGTTTTTTTCTCCTTTATTTTCATCATCCCCCCTATGAAGATAGTCATAAACTTTGGCATTTCTAGCCATTGGATTCGCTCTTTCTTCAAATAGGTTTGAGAGACTATCCTCTTGTTCTAGTGTTTCGATAAAAGGAGTTTGAAATAAAAATTTGGGGACCTCTTTTGTTGTGCAAGTGTCATCTTCTTGTAAAGATATTTTCAATTTATGTGATTGTGTGAAAACTGACATCAACAAAGGTTTGAATTGAAGTTGATTTTCCCCAAATTGATGATTGTTCTTTTAAGAAGATATTTAAAAATGTAAGATGATTTTTCAATGGATGTTTCTTAGTTGTTATACGTATCTTCAAACAAAGAAACCATGAGTACACTTATCTTTTAAACCCTCTAAACACAAAGTGTTTGAAATTTTTTGAACGTTATCATAGGTTTTTAAACAATAAGTAACTCCAAGAAATCTACCTATTTGTCAAATTGGTTCATAAACATGGTTATAAATAGGTAGGATTTCTAAGTTAACAAGGTTCTAGTAATGATTCTGTTCAAAAGAAATACCAAGTTTCATCCCAAAACAATTAAGGTCTTCCCACCACCAGTATATCAGAGTTTTGCGCAATCTTGAAGGACTACTCGAGGAGTTCGATACTTGGTATCCTTTTGTCATTCACCCCATTAAGGATGAATGCATTTTTTTTTAGTGGGTTATATTATAGTGGAAAAGGAAATTGTATCCCACTTTGGGTTGTCCCTCTCACCGGCCTCGTTAAGGCAAATCCTCAAGACGCGAGCCCACTATAGTTCTCGCATTTTCATTTAAGAAAATAAATGAAATGAAGAGATAGGTTTGGGAGTTTGATTCACCAAAAGGTGAAGAGAATATCCCTACTATTCTTTCACTCCCAAGCACAATTAACAATGTTTAATTTTAACCAAACCCTCTAACTAATGGGAATAAAGTATTTCTACTTTCCTCCACAAAAAAGGGGCTTTTAATTTTAGTGCTTGTTTATTCCTTAACCTTTCTTTTAATCAAGGAATTTGGTAGGTTTGGCATTTTGATTCACTTGAAAAGTGAAGAGTATAATCTTATTACCAAATCCCCCAAGTAATTGTAGGCTATTCTAACTACTAGATTTAAAGTGAAAATGCCACAATCTAATAAAAAATTCACAAAAGTTTTAAGGCTTACCTTATTACGAAGCTAGCAAAGGCTAGGGGCATTTTTTATTAAAATTTTCATGATTTCACTCACCTAGTGTCATTTTTTCCAGCTCCTTTGCCTCCTCTTCGAAATTGTTAGTCCAACACAACCAAGAAAAGTGAAAAAAAAAAAGAAAAAAATGGATTTTAAGCCTTTAGTTTTCAATTTTAACCAAAATGTTCAAGGCAAGAAAATCTAACTCAATCATACAAATTTTGATTTATAAGCATCAACTACTTGTAAATAATGTTCATACTCCTTACCTTCCTACTTAGAATCCTTTGAAACATGATTTACATGGGCTATGTTCTCCTTATTGATCTTTTTTGCTATGGCCTTGTCTTCATTGTTATTTCTGGTCTCTGAATTTTTCACTTTTTTATGTCCTACAATCAGAAAAAACATAGAGAACACATATCTAACTGTCATTTTAGTCTGCTTTGTAAAAAAATTAAATGCGCAGTAGCAATGCTTAAATGTGTTATTTAAAACCTTGAATGCACTACAGAAAACTTTAAATGTGTAGAAACAGAATTTAAATGCACTATTTAATGAATCAAATGCGCATAAAGAAAAATTTAAATGCGCTTCAAGATTAATTGTACCCACTGCGAAGTCAAGGTGAAAGTGTTGAAAGAATTAAAGACAGAGGATAGAAGTTATCAAATGTGTTGTTTCTTTGTGTAAAGGTGCAACACTTTATCTCAGATGTGTTGTTTCAAGCCTTGAATGCATTGTAGGAAT
The DNA here is from genome assembly GCA_027943335.1 of Chamaecyparis obtusa. Lineage (NCBI taxonomy): Eukaryota > Viridiplantae > Streptophyta > Pinopsida > Cupressales > Cupressaceae > Chamaecyparis > Chamaecyparis obtusa. The sequence continues at coordinate 1,514,032 of BSBK01004452.1, forward strand.
ACTTGCATGCACTGTAGAAAGTCTCAAATGCGCAACTTAACCTGAAAAATATAATTATTAACAAGAAAATCTTAGAATTATAACAAATTTTCCAAAATTTAAACAAATGAGGCCTAAGGCCCCATGGTGGGTGACATTTTGTGTACTAGTGAAAGTACCTTCATAGGGTTAGATTATCAATAATGACAAAATAGACTAAAATTAACTATGCTTAAATTATACTAAAATGTCTTTTCTAACTTAAAAACTCAAGAGGTTTCATGCAATTCTCAGATGTGTGGATGCTTTTCTCCTGATTTTGGTCTTGCTTTTATAAATTTTGGCAAGCATAAGGGGTGGAGTTAATTTGATCATGCTTGATTTAAGGTTAAGTTCATGGTTCCATCTTTAGGGACAATTTAAATGGTTTTTCCTCAAAGCTTGGGACAAAGAGACAAAATGAGTGGTCAAGATGTTCTCACCTTATGTGTGATTGAGATTTGATTTTCTTTTTATCCATGTGAGCCCAATCCTTAATTCCTATTGGTTGAGGTATTTCCCTCCCATGTGGTGGGTAAGGGAAAGTAGGAATTAAATAATTGACTTTAATTGATTTGTTTAGCCATGTGTACCCTTTAAATGGGTTGATTTGATTTAAATTGAACTATAAAATTAATTAGATTAATTGCATAATTATTTTTTATCTTGATTTATTTGATTTAGATTGATTTATTGACTTTTGATTTTCAATTATTATTGGATTTTGGCTTGATTGCAATTAATGCTTTGATTTTACCTTAGTTGCTCACTTGATTTGATATTTGACCATTTTTAGGTGATTACAATTGTCATTGATATCAAACTTTAATTTGTGAGATAATTGATATCTAGTAGAGTGTCATATCATTAGATTGATGAAGAGGATTTGAAAAGAGGAGATAATGAGAAGACCTAGTGAAAAGGTTGAGTTATGAGAAACCATAATGGGCACTTGATTATTTGGCACATTGGCAAGATAATATGTTGTTTATCTATAATAATAAGTGAAGAAGATAGTTGATTTGAAGCATAGAAGAGATGAGGAAAGAAAGACTAAAAGCATAGTCTTGACTGAGAAAAAGAGTAGAAGACAAAGAAACTTAAAGTATAAGTCGAGTGATGCTAGTGTTGACCGATTGCCAGTAAAAGTCAAGAAAATATAGTGTTGACTGAGCATCAGTAATCATCGAGTATCAAAATTTAGACCGAGTGAAGACATTGAGTGCCGAGAAGAAAAGTTAAGTAGTGACGGAGTTATCGAGTGAAGACCGAGTAGAAGAACACAGTGATGACCGATTGTAAGTATTTTATAGTTTGTGAAGGGATTGAGATTCCTAGGTGACACACTTGAATTCTTGGAATATTTAAAGCATGTTGAAGATAAGAATGAATGACTTGGAGCATTTAATGCATGATAAATCATGTTTGCACATTTTCATACATGGATTCAAGGAGAATTTTTTAGAAGTATCTAGAAGGTTAGAGGGAGAATGAAATGTTGGAAATATTTGATTAATCTAACCAAAACCTAAGATCTACGGTGATGATTAAGAAGAAAAAGATTAAGCTACCTAATTAAGGAGGTATAAGGATAACCTAATTATGGGTTATGAAGAAGGTTGATTATGTTTATTAGAAAACCTAAGAAGAAGGCTAAGAAGAGTTGCGAAGAGCTATGAAAAGTTTTGAAGAGGTGATTGCTTGAAGGGTTTCCAAGAAGATCATAGATGGAGATGATAATGAAGGCTAGTCAGAGGGTCAACATATGAGCTACATTGGATCTTTATTTGCAAAGTGAGTTGTATGTATCAGATCAAACCTGATGTTACTTTCTAACCATTGTATCAGTTGAAATCCTTTACTCAAGGTTGACCTAATAGTCATTTGTAAACCCTTTAATCAAGGTGACATTCTAATGGAATGTTCTTAAGTCCTCTAACAAGGCCACTCCTAACAGGGTGATTAAATCATTTAACAGGGTCACACCTAACAGTGTGTATTGTAACCTTTAACAGGATTGGCTCCTCACAAAGCTCACTTTGAGATAGAGAAAATTGGTAGCATGTTACTGGTATTTTTTCCCAAATTGGATTGCCATGTTAAATCATGGTGTCATACTTGTGTGAATTTTATTTGATGTGTTTTACTATTAAGTGTTTTATATTCTACAAGTTGATTACTTTTGGATAGTGGAATGCAAGTTTATGATATTGGTTATATGCTATAAAGACTGAGTGGGATGTTGAGTAGATCTAAGTTGTTTGAAGTGTTTAAATGTTGAATTGGTACATCTGGACTTGAGGATAATTGATTCACCCCCCTCTTATTTATTTTGAAATCATTCTAACAATTGGTATCAGAGCTTGTGGTGCTTGTAAAGAAAAATTTGAAGGTACTTAGAGCTAAAGATCAAGATGTACAAAAAGGAGGTACGAAAGTTGAACACGAACTTCCCTGGATGGAAAATTTTGATGAAGCTACACCTAGCTAGATTTGGAGAGTCAAAAAAATACTATGTGGAAAATGATTACAAAGAAGAACCTACACCTTTGACAACCCAGTAGATGAAGGAAAAGAAAGAAAACAATCAGGAAATGTTGGAGATTGTATTAGCCCTAAGTTATCCTAAATTTGAAGACATAAAGGACTGCACCACTGCAAATAAAATGTGGGACATAGTGACAACAATCTATAGTGGAGACACAAATGTACTAAGACTCAAATCTGAAAGCTTGAAAGGTAAGTTTGATGAAATGAGAATTTTGGAAGGTGAGACTATTGTGCATTATTGTGGCCAAGTTAAAGAGGTTGTGAATACTATTAGAGGAGCTAATAGAAAGATTGATGATGAAACTATTATTAGCATGGTATTAAGAACCCTACATCCTATTTATTCTATTAGAGTGTCTATAATACAAGAACTAAGATGTGATTCTGGTAACAACTTAACTTTGGAAGGTCTGGTTGGTAGACTTACTACTTTTGAATTATCAAATTTTGATAATTTTACCTCTCCTACTATTGAATTTGCATTCAAATCTCAATTGGTTCTTCATAAGTCTAAGAAAGAAAAAGAAAGTTGTGTGAACAGTTATAGTGACACCTCTAATGATGACCTTAATGAGCTTGAGGCACTAATGGCTAGAAGAATACCTAGGGGAAAAGGAAAAATTCAAAGGTAAACTTTCTATAATCTATTTTTATGTAACAAAGTTGGCCATATTGCTGCAAGGTGTCATGACATAAATGAAAATGATGAAAGGAGAGAAAGAAAGTACAAATAAAAAGGGATGACAGAGACTAAAAAAGGTATAAATACTACAAGGAAAAAGGTAATAAATATTGTTATATTGTTGAGAAGAAATTGATAGTGAATCTGATAACCATGATGTAGAAGTTGTTTATGTTTCCATGAAAGATGATTCTGATGAATATGAGAAAACTATACTTATTTCATATGTGAGTAAAGGTGATAGATGAATAATTGATAGTAGTTACTCACATCATATGACTAGTGATAAAACTGAGTTTGAAAGCTTAGATCATTATAAAGGAAGTTGTGTTAATTTTGGTAATGATGCACCATGTTTTATGAAAGGTAAAGGATCAATAAGATTGACTGATAAGATCAGATGTGATAATGCTTATTGGGTTGAAGGACTTAACTATAACTTGTTGAGTGTTGCATAGTTGAACAGTTATCGATACCAAGTTGAATTCTATCACAAAAAATCTTAGATATTTGATGTTACTGGTGAACTAATTGGAAGTGGAGAACATATAAGAGGTAATGTGTTCTATCTAGACCTATCTGACGAGACATGTTTTTTTGTACAATTTTATGATATATGGTTGTGGTATAAGAGGTTGTGTCATGTGAACTTTGATAATTTGGTAAGCATCAGTAAGATGAAAAAAGTAAGAGGGTTACCAAAATTGAAGAAACTTGATAATGTGATGTGTAAGCAATGTCAATTGGTCAAAATGACAAAGTTTAGCTTCAAGAGAAAAACCTATACTTTTGATGATATTTTAGAATTGGTTCATACTGACCTTTGTGGACCTATTAGAGTGAAAAGCTACTATGATGACAAATATTTTATTTTTTTGTTTATGATTACTCTAGAATGATAATTGTGATGTTTCTTAAAGAAAAATATGATGTCTTTCAATTGTTTAAGTGGTATTTGGCAAGATTTGAAAAAGAAACAGATAAGAGTTTGAAATATCTGAGATTTGACAGAGGAGGTGAGTTCATATCCAATGACTTCAACGTGCATTCTAAAATGATAGAGGAATCAAGAGATAGATGTTAGCACCAAGGACTCCTCCACAGAATGGTATAGCTTAAATAAGGAATAGATCAATCATGGATTGTGCTAGAACACCGATGATAGACACTAGTAAATTTTAGCCTATTTTTTGATGAGGATTAGTCGATTATTAGATGCCCATTGCTCGGCTAATCAACTATAACGGCCGTTAGATTTTTTTAGTCGATATTATGACACATCAAGTGTTCGTCAAAATTGCAACGTCAAAAGTGGTTGAATTATCGGTGGAGATGACGTCAAAATCATTGCTTCAACTTGGAATAATTGCTTGTTATATCATTATAATGTTGGTCGAAAGTGTGATGTACAACCATTGTAATAAATGTCAATTGTATATCTTTCTCATTGATCCGCCTATTCTTTGTTGGTCAAAAAAGTGACTAAAAATTTAATTTTGTACAAAAATATATATATTGATTATCAAATTAAGCACAACAATGTTATGTCGTTGTTGTTTACTATTTGGGAAAGGATTTCTTGAACTGCCACTCTCCACCACCCACCATTTCCACCTTAGCATTCCCATTTCTTGGGGATACTTTTGATTGTGTATGACAAGGTAGAGCTCTTTTATAGACATAGGTTACTAAATCATTATCTCTGCACTGGTACTCAATCTAGAAACCCTTGTATGTATATAGCCACTCTATAAAATCTCAACATCTAGAAAATCTCCACAAAAATCCCTTCTAGCCTCCACTACATATGCATCTTCTCAGAATCTAAAAACTTCGGCCCATCATTGATTCTCATCAATGTATCAATTTGGATAGTAAGTCTAATTTAATTTGTCTATGGACTAAGACCTTAAATTATTGAGCTTCTCTTTGTTTCAAGAAGAGTATAACATTCTCTACTTAACAGGGCTAACCACGTGAAGGTGGAAGCTCATATCACCCCTCCTAGGAGCCTCTTATGACCCTTTACAACATTTTAAGACCTCTAAGATGTATTCTTAGGGATCGTAAAGGGTCATAAGGGGTCCTATGACACAACAGCTAAGAAACATAATTGTAGGCATCGTGGTCACACTTTTTTGGAGACAATGTAATTGAGTTGTATACCTAGATGATGGAGAACAAATCCTGCACCTCTGATTCCAAGTTGACTACATATGTTTCTCATGAATACAAGGTCCTCCAATAGATGTATTCAACTTGGAATCGAGGGTGCAGAAGTTTCTCTCCATCGCTTGGGTACGCAACTCAATTATGTTGTCTCCAAAAGATTGTGACTATGATGCCTACAATTATGTTTCTCAGCTATTGTGAAATCTACATTTATGTTTCTCAACTGTCGTGTTTATGTGCATGTTTTTTATGTGTTTTGGATAGTAAGTCTAATTTAATGTGTCCATGGACTAAGACCTTAAATCATGTAATGAGGAGGCTTAGAACACTAGTATATGCAAATTTCATTGTTTAATAATAAAAATCTATTAAAATGTTTATACCTTCTCTCATTTTCTGGTGTAATTCCTCTTTGAGTATCCCCTTTCTCCTTTGCATATAAAATTAACTCATTCCAATCCCTCACTAGAATAAAGGGAGGACACTCAAACTTCAGCAAGAATTCATACCATGAAATGTTCATAGATTACGTTCAATGCGTTATTTA